>VWZN01018321.1:27945-74620 GCA_013396955.1 Regulus satrapa
TTGGTGAGGAATGAAGATGTTACACAGACAAATCCTGCAACAAGTCATAAAAATAAACCAGTTTTGAAACTGCTTGCCTTCACAGTTAAAAAAGGATATGAAGCTGTATTCTTTTCTTTTAAATACACATCTTCCTTGTAGTCCTCAGCTTTCAGTTGGTCTGGAGCTGCATGTAGTTGCATGTATTGCATAATTTTACTGGCCAAGTAACACCTTTCCTCTATGACAGGTCAGATATGTCCCATAATTTTAAGTAGAAATAAAAATATTAGCTTTTTTTTTTTTTTTTGCATCATACAGAAGCTGACAGCTCCTACTATTTGGTTCAACTGCAAGTCCTAAAAAATAATTTCCTGTATTTGGGGCAAGAGAGACAGGACGGGCCTTGCCACCATTTCAAAACCAAGCAGATTAAATGAATGTCCCTGTATGGATTTCAAGTGTCTTCCATTTGCAATGTACTCGACGTCTCAAATCCTGATTCCGTTTTCACAGCTCGATATTTTCTGCGTACAAGGTAATCATCAGGATAGCAGTAAACCCCGTTAGCAAACCAGCATTCTGAATTAGGAAGAATGTAAGATCTGCCTTTCTTCCCGTCACTTTCTCCCGCAGCATATCATTCATCTCTGGGAACTGAAAAAAGGGATATTTTTAGGTAAGTATTGCCATCTTGTGGTAGCATGCTTAATTTAAGGCATTAAGAACTGAACCATCTTGCTACTCTGGACTGAATAGTAGAACTGACAGAGGGTGAAGGCAGCCACAGGAAAACATTGCCCTAATTACCCTGAAAAGCCACTCCACCAAGGGTGGTCAGATGAAATGGTGTTTTGTTCCTCTCTGCTACAGCTTCACCTAGACATGTCTCATTCAAATTTTCTCTTTTTGATTCTAGCAGCTTCCTAGGTTCCAGTTGTTGGTCCACGTGTTGCTTGGAGCAGTTGCCCTTGTAATGCTAAATGCACTGCTATAAATCCTTGTTTGGGAAACAAAAGAATAGTATTCTTCTGCTTTATCTAGAGGAAAATGAAGTGAAGATGAAAACACGGAAAACCCCTGAGGAATCAGAAACCTTTTACATGTGGAAGGTCAGGGACTCATCAGGTCAAGCAAGGAAGAAGAGGAAGATGACTGGTGTGAAACTGGTGGTAACAGACGCAACATGACACTGCAGTGCCATGAAGGAATTCTTCATTCCATAATACACATCTTAATGGTTAACACAAGAGCAAGGGTGACTGATCCACTGCTAACTGCAGAAACAAAGACACTGCCTCTGGAGCCAGCCAGTGGAGGTGAAGGCAGAAGAGCACAGGCATGAAGTTCCCTGCATGGGATGATTCAGGGTATGTGTTCGCTGTGGGTAATGTCAATTACAATAGGTTTTGAGAAATAAGCCTTAAAGTATTCTCCAGTTCTGCTGAATAGTATAACCAGAATACAATGCAGACAGTTTATTTCAGCCCTAGTTAGGAAGCCTTCAGGCTGGGTGACTCAGAAACTATATCTTTCTTTGATCTCACAACACAAAACCAGCCATTGAATATAATGCAATTCTTGAAGAACAGGCTAATGTTAGTGGGAAGAGCCCAAAGCTGCCCAGAAATCACTTCAGAGCTCCGTCACACTCTTGCACAATAGTGCAGAACCAGATTAACTTCATGCCATACAGCAAGGCTCATTTGTGCAAACATCTCAGCGTACATTCCCACTTGCCCACAGCCTCCCCACTCAGTGATCCTATTGGCAGAGGTTGGACTATGCCAATACTGGAAGAAAAAAGAACAGCAAAAAGAAAAGGAGGAAGGTATGACATGCCAGATAATCCTACCTGCTTCTGGACAAGCAAACCATAAGTGTGTAAAAATCGTAAGAAAGTGGAAAGCCAGATCTCTGTACAGAGCACTTCAATACCCTATTTCAGACTTTTCAAGGGGAAGAAAAATTCAGATAGGTAACTGACACAATCCAAAAACCTATAAAAAGAAAGAGAAAAGGGTACAGGGAGAGAGACAGAGAGGAGCAGGAAGAACAGAACAACAGATACAAAGAAAAGAATGTTACCTACTTCGATGGGTTTAATTACAAACTTGAGTCACTATAAATTTATGCCATGAATTTTATACATCATAGTTCAGTACACTACTATTCAGTATATGAGTGAAGCTAAACAAAAGCAATTAAGGTACTGCAAGTTTATAAAATAAACTACTTATACTGTTCATAACTCATGCAACTTACTAAATCCTATACTATTACCTAAAGTATAACCGTATTTAATGAAATAGTCACTATAAATATATGACTGTTCCTAAACGCACATGGAAACAAACTGGGGTCTCAAATCTTTTCAGATTCAGGCCTCACTCTTCCAGTTCTGCACTCAGATGGATTTTCACGTGGCAGATGTAAACACCTTTGCACCTGTTGCATCTGTTGTTACACCACTGAATTAAACATAATAAAACTCTTGAAAGATCTCTGTCCTTTTGAGACAAAACATCATCATAAGAGGAAGTTACAGAGTATTGCTAAGTGCCTGTGAATCCAGATCTTTTTTCCCAATGTTTAAATAAGATCTGGATTTTAGCACAATTTCTTTTCCTTATATCTTCTAGCACTTTGAAAAATAAATGGTAGACAGACTATTTTGAGTAGAACACAGCAAAATTGTTTGTCTGAACTGCGAAAATGAGGCTGGCACTCTTTAATTTAAACCAGGATATAATTTAAATCGAGATTTTCATTATCACTGTGGTTACACAACAGGTTTCATCCAACTCAAAACTTAAATATTTAACTTCATTCTGTTTACCTTTCTTTTTTTGCTTTTCTTTCACAACATGGTTTAAATAGACAAATGAATCTTTCAAAATCATAAGGTGAAATACTGTGACACTTTAAAATGTTGAAAAAAAAAGTGCTTATACACTTTTTACTCTCTGATTAAACCAAGCCAAATTCTTGAAAGGCTTGTCTCTGTCTAAAACCCCTTTTCAATTATAATAATAATGATGATGATTTTCAATCAATAATAATGATGAGATGAAAGGCTTTAGTGTTTTATGAATAAACATGTTACCAATAGGTAAGGCTTTATAAATCCTTACCTATTGGTAACAATAACTATCTATGCACTTCCATTAAGGGCTTAAGTGATTATATTCTATTATTATTATTGTTATTAGTTGCTGTCATGAGAAGAAGAAAATACTAAATTCTACTGGAGAAACTTAATGGAGTATATGGTTCTTTTACAGCAAAATAAATAACTGAAAATTAAATTATATCTCACCATATCTGCCAGAGAGATGTACAGGAACATTCCACCTGCTATAGCAAAGATGATGTTAGGAGCAAAGTTGTTGCCTACTAATATTCCAAAGGCCAATCCAATGTAACAAGAACATGCAGATAGGAAATTGAAAAACAGAGCCTGTCGAGTACTCATTCCTGCATTAAGCAAGATGACAAAATCCCCTAGAAGAAGGAAAAAAAAAAAAACAAAAAGAAAAAAAAATCCTCAGAAAATGATATTGTGGTTATTTTCTGATTTCAAAAGAAGTCTGAAGAAAATGCATTATTTGTATACATATTATAACCTTGTGTTGTTTTTCTTCATTCAAATACATGAAGGATTTCCCTTCAATACTAAGCAAACTGAAACACTGTAAACAAAGAGTGATGTAAGATTGAGCTAAGAGCACAGGAACACACAACTACCTATGATGATTTTTGGTTTCAAAATTAATTAATACAACACGGTATGCAGCATATATAAACAGAATAATTAGTACCTGTCCAATATATGGTCCCAGCTTCCACCCACCTGCACTTGGGAACTTCCAGTGCTGGATATGTGTTTTGGTGCTCAGTAACTTTTTGATGAATATTTTTTCTATTAATTTGTCTAAACTTTTCTTTCAACCTCTGCCAACTTTATGCCAACACAACCACCTGCAACGGTGATTTCCATAGCAAAAAACACGTACAATAAAGTTCCTTACCCAGTTCATGAGGAAACTCTTCACACAAGATGGCTATGGAGGTACTAAGGCCTTGAAGCAGAGACAAAGTGAAAGAGGCCCCAATAGCCAAGCCATCTATGAAATTATGTACGGCATCACTCAGTGTCACCATCCAAGCAATGGTCCCAATCTTCGACAGTGGGCGCCCCTTAAGACACTTGCACAAGCCGCTTTGGGTGACTTCTTCCTGGAAAAAAAAAGATAGGATAAAACAATTACACAAAACACTGAATAAAGAAGCCAATGAATCAGGATTCTGTCTTTAAGTGAACGCCAAGTATAAACTCAAGCACTGCTGCATATGGAGACCAATTTGCTTTGTCCAAGAAGGAAATGGCACAGCAGTAGCACCAAACGTTTTCTGATTCAACAAGGTGACATGCAGCTCCCAATCACCCTTCTGACTGTGAAATGTCACCTGAATGCCCTTCAGTTCAGACAGCAAGCAGTTCAGGCCACAATGGTCTGAATGTCTCTCTGGAGTCTCTGTCAGATAAAGGCAGTCCCAAGCCTCCTCTGCCACCTCTATATAAGCATGTACAGTCAGAAGGAACTGATCTCAGTGACTGGCAGCATCTGTATTTAAAACAATTGGCACTGATTCATGGTGTCAAAGACACACTCAGTTACCAACAGAATTTTATCTACATCATATATATGATGTGTCTATTCCATAGAATGTGCCTACAGTATAGACACATTCAGGTATTCCATAAAGTTTATTTGTAATTTTGGGCAATGGTAGCCAAGTCCAGCTGCTCAAATTAGTTTCTACGGAGTGAATGTTTAATAAAAACAGTGGTGGCTAATTTTGACTGCACAATTAAAGGCTCAAAGCATGAAATCAACAGGCTAATATAAAACTGCAATGCACATAAACTCCAGGGATCTCACTAATTCTTCCCAGAAGTGGAAGTAATTTATACAGGCAGTTCCATGAAATAATAAAAAACCTGAACACACATAAAATGAACTGCCATTTTAACTTGGAGCACAAACTAAGCTCCACTAAAAGTTCCTGGTGATCCATTTGATGAATGTATGTACACATTGTATTTACTGAATATTCACAAGCATTATATATTTCCCCCATGTAAAAAAAAAAATGCTTATAAAGCATTAACTAGTGCTTACTTACTGGAATAATAAGCAATAATATATACATCTGTGTGCTACAGACATACATTGCACAGAATCCCAGATTAGTTAAGGTTGGAAGAGACCACAGTGGCTCATCTGGTCCAACATCCCTCCTCAAGCACATGGCACAGGATTGCATCCAGGCAGTTCCTGGACATCTCTAATGAGAAAGACTCCACAACCTCTCTGGATAATCTGTCCAGTGTTCAGTCACCTGCACAGTAAAGAGGTTCTTCCTCGTGTTCTGGTGGAACTTTCTGTGCATCAGTTTCTGCCTGCTGCATCACTGAGCAGAGCCTGGCTCCATCCCCCTGACACCCTCCCTCCAGATGTTTGTAAACACTGAGCTCCCCTCTCTGCTCTCCTCTCGAGGCTGAACAGGCCCAGCTCCCTCAGCCTTTCCTCCTAAGAGATGCTCCAGTCCCCTCATCACCCTTGTGGTCTCCTGGACCTGCTCCAGGAGCTCCATGTCCCTCCTGTGCTGAGGAGCCCAGAGCTGGACACTGCAGATGTGCCTCACCAGGGCCGAGCAGAGGGGCAGGATCACAACCCTCGACCGGTGGCAATGCTCTTCTAATCACCCCAGGATGCCATTGGCCTTCTGGGCCACATGGACAGCTGGTTTATGAACAGCTTGTTCTCCACCTGGACACCCAGGCCCTTCTCCACAGAGCTGCTTTCCAATCAGCCCCCAGCTGGTGCTGGTGCCTGGGTTTATTCTTTCCCAGGTGTAGGAAGCTGCACCTTCCTTTGCTGAATTTCAAGAGGTTCTGCTCTGCTCATCTCTCCAGCCTGTCGAGGCCCTTCTGAAGGGCTGCACAGCACTGCAGGGTATTGGCAATCCCTCACAGGTTTGTACCATCAGTGAATTTGCTCAGGAGGCATCTGCCCCTTCACCAAGTTCTTGATGAATAGGTTAAACAATACAGGGCCCAGTTGGGGGACACCACTGGTGACAGGCCTCCCATTACACCCTGACTCATTGAGATCTGCCATTCAGCCAGTTCTCAGTACACCTCACTGTCCACTCATCCATTCCACTCTTCCTGAGTTTGCCTGTGAGGGTGCTGTGAGAGACACTGTAAAAAGCATTCTTTATGTTGAGGCAGGCAATACCCACTGCTCTCCCCTCATCCACACACATCTCCATTTCTTGAAGTAGATGAACAGCTCCTTCTCTTTAGGAGAAGGCCAAAGAGTATTCCAAGAAATGTTCCTTTAGTTATTAAAAAGAATGTTGCAAATTGTTTCAGTTTTGCCATATGCAAATGCTACCAAACTGAATTTTGGACTTCAGGAAATAAAATTAATAAGAAATTCTTACAAAATCTCTAAGGACAGAGCTATAAGGTTTGTTGCATGATTTGTTCACAGGACTTTTATCTGACTACATTCTTGTATGCAGGAGCAGCCTTGGGACAGGACAAAAGTTCAGGTCAGGAATTTCTGAGTCAGGTGCCTATTGCACTGCCTGGAACTCATAGATAATAAAGCCTTGGTTGAGTAGTGCCAAAACTGCCACAAAACAACTCCTATTCAGTCCACAGGAAGTTCTGAAATTCTATTTTTATGATGCAAAAATGAGCAATGGTATCAAAAAGTCAGGAGTTTCCCTGCTGACTCTAACACATAGGTATTAGATTTGTACTTCACACTCATCTTTAGTTTTTTAAGGCTTTCCTCTCCACATTTCCTCTAACACAAGCAGTGCAAATCTTTTTTTTTGAGATTAGTAATTTGTACCTGTACTATTGCTGTTTGAGATAGGATCACTTACAAGTAATAGATCTCTCTCTTAATCCATGAAGACAAGCTGAATGTCACTTTAAGAAAGAAGTATTACAAAGCAAGCCACACAAAATACATGAGTATAAGAAAATCCAAATACAATTAGCAAAGCTCTTCCACCAATTCATCTGGCTTCCTGAGCTAAAGATCTGTTCTCTATTTTTTTTCTGTTCCCTGATGACCATCCTTCAAGCTGAATATAAACTGGAGGAAGCATTGTTTTGTAGATCATCATGATTTCTGCTAAAAGCACATAATCTTTCTTGCACACATTTCTAGCTTCACTGAGGAAAGGGAGTTTGACCCAATGCACAAATTTTCATTTTAAATAATTCACCCATTTTAAAAGAACATTTTAAGTAATTGCAATTAATTCAGGGTACCAGTATTGAACTTACTTCTAAAAGTTACTTTCTTAATCCAAACTTTCAAAATGCAGCAACAACTGTAGTTTATAAACTAGGAATCCATTTCTGAAATGCTTCTGCTTTATATACATATATATACATATGTGTGTGTATATATATACATATATATATAGTTATCTGCCATTTCTATTTACTGATTAGCTCTGAAGAATCATAATTCTTACATGTAATCGATTTCAAATAACGTCTTAACAAGGTTTCTAAATTGCCTAAAATACAATGACATTGCTTTTCTAGATTCACATTTTGAACTTTACTAGATCATGTATCCAGTAGAAGTAGATGAATGAGCAACACATATTCTTCATGTTTAAGGTAAGGCAGACTACTAACAAAATACTCTACACACACATAGGATTCCAAAGCAAAAAATTAACAATGTCTGTCTCCTCCTATTTCCACTTTGTCATGGTAGTTTAGCAGACATCAACAGAGATGCCAGATAAGGAGCTCTGGACTATCAGGTTTCATTTTTATTATTAGTGCAGTTCTACATAAGCTGTATCTCCACAGTTTATGGTAAACCAAAGACATCCTTGTTATTTATGCTCTTCTAAACACAAGGGGCTTTTGAAAAAGTAATGGCCTCTCATTCCCAAACCTTAGAAATTATACAGAGACTCTCTTCTTTTATCCTATGATATCTCAGATTATTATTGTTATTTCCAACTATTTCTGATTCCCTCAGACATGAACCAGACATGTCCTCTGGAAGAACTCCCAGGACCAAGAAGGAATCCTGAAACTGCTTCCAGGCAATAAATAAAGGCACTGTAAAGTTTTGTTGTATAACTCTAACGATGTGCACTCAAGAACACAGATGTTTCAGCAATTTGTCTCTGAAATAACTTTCCTTCAAAGTTTCTGTTGTCAAGCCATATTTCAATGCATAGTAGATACAAACTTTGGGTAGAGCACAAAGGTTTCCAAGGTTGCACTCACTGCTGCAAATGAAAACAGAAAGTAGGTGACTAATTAAACATTTACTCTGGCAATCTCTTCTGGCGTTAAAGGACAGAATATAACTAGATCCCCATGGATGAAAACAATTACCACACCTTGGCACAATAAGGCTTCAAACTTCCTCTTTAAAGCCTTCATTTTGATTTCCGACTACCCTGTATTTACCCTCTTCAGCAAGCTGTGGATTATAACACTTTAAAATTCTCTTGGGTACACATTAGCTTATGCCAATTGGTTTTGTCTTAAACACTGAATTCTTATAAAGTTGAATGGATACCTACCCTCCTGTCATTACACTAATTGCCCCAAAGGACCTCAGACACATTGGCCCTCCGCTGATCTGGCCCCTTGGAACCTCCCTGGAGGAGGACAAGAGCAATGATGGCTTTTTTGTTGCCACACAATATCATAGAATCTTTAGGTTGGACCTCTAAGACCACTGAGTCCAACCATTACTCCAGAGATGGTAATTCCACCGTGTCACTGGGCAATCTGTTCCAATGCTTGACAACCCTTTTTGTGAAGAACTTTTTCCTAATATCCAATCTAAACCTCCCCTGGCACAACTTGAGGCTGCTTCCTCTTGCCCTATCACCTAATACTGGAAAGAAGATACTGACCCCTGCCTGGCTACTCCTTTCAGATAGTTGTAGAGAGTGATAAGGTCCCCTCAGGCCTCTTCGCTCCAAGCTAAATAAACCCAGAGCCCTCAGCTGCTCCTCACAGGGCTCAAACCCTTTCACCAGCTTTGTTGCCCTACTTTGGATTTGCTTCAGCACCTCAAGGCCTTTCTTGTAGTGAGGGACCCAAAACTGAACACAGGATTCAAGGTGCAACCTCAGCAGCACCACAGGGGAATGATCACTTCCCTAGGCCTGCTTGGCCACACTGTTTCTGTCCCTGCAGAGAGCAGAGGCCTCTTTTACTTGTTTTATAACTCTACAAAAATTAACCTTACAGACACTCATAATACTAATTCCGTCCTGGTGCCCATGTAATTTAAATAAGTAAGTATGTTTCTTCCAGCTTTTAAGATGCTCAGTATCCACCGCACTTCATGACATTTCTATGGTAAGGATAAGTGCAATTTTGGTGTTTTAAACTGTGTGTATCAAATGCCCTGTGAGCCTGCAGGGTCAATGCAGAACTCCCAGATTTTCTCCTGATTTTTAGGGAGTGCCTCTGGCTTGCTCTCCTGCTTGCTCCTCTCTGCTCCCCACAACTAACTTACTGGCTAATAAAGGATGGCAAACTAAAAATCTCTACCATGAAAAAAGAGTTTTAAGACATTTGAAATTTTTTCTATGTGTTTTTAATTTTTTAAAATAAGGGACAGTACTGGTCTTCCCTGCACAGTACTGCTCCTCTCTACCCATGGAAAAAGACTAAAGAAGCACAAAACTTTCTCTTCCTACTTCCATTTTCTTCTCAGAGAGAAGGAAGTTGTATTTGCAGTATGAAAACAAGCACAAAGAAATACAGAGAACAAATCTGAAAGATAATAATAACTTAAACCAGGAGGAATAGCTTCTGTCTCAACATACGACCTCCATGATTCCCACAGTATCCAAATACACTCTGCGTTATCACAAGCAGTGCTCACAATATACTGCCTGAAAGTTACTGTACTAGTTTTTCTCTTTCATCATTGATTGAGAACAATCAGGTTCTCATATTTAACAGCTTTATGTATCCAGGAACAAACTACATTTTTGCATTTTATATAATAATTTTGTATGATCAACATTATCACAACAGTAAAGCACACCATTACTCTTTAGGCAAAACAGTAACAACAAAACCAAAATTAAACAAATTAAATACAAATTCAAATCTCATTAGATACATCTCTCTGTCCAACCCATTCCAACACTGATATAACATAACCCTTTTTGTTGGCTACAAACTGAGTGCATCATTCCGCTTTTTCAAGCTTTCCCCAGAACCCTGTATTTTTTGATAGGGTTCAACCAAATGATAAGCTGTAAGTCTACAAAAACTTGACAAAAATAATAAAAATTCATATTAACTTTCCCCTCAGATATGCTTATATAATTGGCAGGGATAAAATAAATAAATTGACACAATTTTCATACCTGTGTTGAGACCACACTGATGCTGTCAAAACCAAAATTTCCATTGCTCTCTATGACAGCTGAATTTGCATAGCACATGCCCCCATTGCTGGATGGTGGTGGTTTGGGTGAGTTAGTCTTATCCTGAGACTTATTCTCTTCTCCATGTTCAAAGTAATTATGGCCAGTCTAGGCGACAAATAAACAAATAGGTAGCTAATTAAAACAAAAGCAAAATAGCACCATCAGAAAAAAAGACAAAAATGAAAAGGTAGGAGGGGGGAGACAATATTCATGCTGCCTTGCTTTCAACACCAAGTAATTGCTGAAATGAGCAGCAGTGAACATTTAATTTTTTTAATTAACTCCAAACATATTTAAGTTTCTAACTTATCCCTTACTTACAGCTAATTAGAAAACATGAGCAACTTCATTTTTATACCTTTATGTAGAACCTCCCAAGCCAACCTGGCCAAAAGTGATCAACATTTGCTGGTTATTCATAAATTTCATATTTATTCATAAATAGAGCTTATTGGCTTTTGTCTGCTTACATAACTAAAGAAAAAGAAAATATTTTTTTCTATTTCTAGCTATTGCAAATGAAAGACAGCTGATCATCATAATTTTCAGTATTAGCAACACTTTGGGAGGAGAAAACTGAAGAGAGGTTAGAGTAGGAAGACAGGGCAGCTTCCTTCACCAGTAATAGGCAGGTAGGCAAAAATTTTGAGGCACCCTTCTCTGAGACAAATTCAGCCTCACTCAAGTGAGCACACAAAAGACAAGTAGTCTGGCACAGGAGTAGGAAGCAGAGCCCTGGGCAAGAGGTGACAGCTGCAGTGTTCACTGAAGCAGGTCTGTGTACCAGAGCTTGGGGAAACACAGAGCTGAAGTTACTGAAGGCCAGAGTCAGGCCCCATCAGCACAGCTGCACTTTGCAGGTGACCATGAAGGTGCAATTTTCACACTGATTTCTCCTGCCCAAATAGGAGCTCCATGGGCAGACTTCATTCTCTCCCCTCTTACAAATTTCCACATTTTTCTGATGTGTTTAGCTACCACAGCAAGAGCTTGGCAGTTGAGATCAGCTGGAGTATATACCAAAGAGAGCAGACCACACTCACACCTGGATTTCATTCCCAAAGCTGCTTGTAACTCCCTCAAAAAAGTGAGATTTCTTCCCCTATTCATATGGGCTTTAAACACATATATCAGAACACACAGTAAGGCTGAATTCCTCTGCTAAAATAGAGCCCCCCCCCCCCCCCTACATTTTATTCATCTAGAAAGTATCTCACAAAATATGACAGGCACTTTAAGGCAAGGCTCATTCAGTTAGTGAGAGGTTTCATTACCTTGTTATAGAGCTTCAGTATCACTTTAAGAATTCTTTCCACAAAGAAGAGAATATAGAATCCACCAAACACAGCAACAGCTTTCTCAACATAGTTATCTACTTTCGGGTCAAACCCAAATGCCTATTAGTGATGAAAAAGCAATGCAAATTAGTCTGTAATCTTAGTACATGTCCAGGAAAACAAACAAACCTCACACTACACAGATACCCCATCACACTACACAGATACCCCTCTATTACAAAAACAGTCTCTATACCAACCATCGGTTTCCAGGAGCAGAAATTGTAAAATGTTCTGATCTCATTAAATTCTTAAACTTGGACAAAATGCTAACAGTGCAGCCTATTAAAGCTCACTACAACTTTATCCAATGCATTTTTTCTTTTTGTTTAGAGGCAGAATAGCTCTTGTTTCTTCCCAATGAACAACAAGACATAAATCTTGATGCTTTTGACACATTGCAGAGAGGCATCATAACTAATGGCATTGAAGCCCACATAAAATTCTCTGGAGATTGCAACCCACACACAGAACCCTGCTGCACCATGCTTTTAAAATCAATACACTTTAGAAACTTGTATGCAAACCAAATAATGATTCCCCTTGCTTACCTCTGGAATGAGCTGGAAAATTGCATTAGAAAAGAGAGTACCAATGGCCAAGCCCACAAAGTAAGTTAAAACCTTGGGGAAATATGACTTCTTTAAGAGAGGAGTTAAAATCAATCCCAGAAGTGATGCCAAGTTAATGATAGACACAGCCAGGAACCCAAATCCCCAAACTGTGGATAAACAAAGAGAAATACAAAATATTTTACTATAACACTCACTTCAGTCTGCTTGTGATTTCTCTAATTGCTAAATTGGCATGGAACTGGCAAAAGAGTCATTCCTTGGCTGAAATTAAAACTCACAAATACAGAATTCTTAAAATGTATAGGCAGTTAAGAGGAATACCTGCAGAAAGGAAATATCTGAAAATACTTTCTGGGACAACCATATTAAAAATTCAAACCACTGGCTAGGAGAATATATGGTATATATCTGCTGCTAATATAAATGCGGTTTCTCCACAGTCAATGAAGAGTAAAAATTATGGCTTAGGCCAGTAGTTGAAGCAGCTATAGCATTGAGAAAGGACAAAACTTCTTACTAGTCCCAGAGTCAGATCCAATTGACATTAACTTCTAAGAAACTCCTTGACAAAGAGACTGTTGTCTTGGCTGTACTAGGTATAAAATCCTTCCTGATAAAGATGACTCCTTCAAACCACCCTGAGCTGATACCTCAGTTCCTAACCCTCCTCCTTCCTCCTCTCATTCAAAGAAATTCTGCTGGCTGAAAATGCTGCCCATTACTGTACATCAACAGATGAGGTGATAGATAGCTGATAGTTGAGATAATTATATTAGAGAAACAAACATGTATTTAAAAAAAAAAAAATAGGTTCTAGGTTCAAAAAGAAGGATATGTGATTTAGGTATGCAATGGGAAAAACACTTCCTAAAGAATTGGTAAATGCACCAAGGTTCAGCATAATTTTGTTTCCTTCACCATGAGCTTCGTCTCAGATATTCAGAGTTCAGACACCAGAACCTGCACAAATCCATACCATAACTATTCTGGAGCCTGAATGATAAGTTGGAGAGGTGTGATTGTTGTTGCTCATAAGTGTTTACAAAGTTGTGCCTCTATGGAGAACTTTTCTTTCCCAATGACATCTCAAATCCATGTGAGCACAGAAAAAAACTTTACAAGTTGTGCTAAAGAGGTCTAAAAAGGCTCCACTAGTGATGCCACAGAACTACAGAGTAATCCACACAGACTTCATCTTTAAAATCCACACAGGGTTCATCTTTAAAAATTAACCACAAGTAATAATCAATGCCAACACAATCTTGCCTAGATGAGAACAGTTTCATATAATCCCAAAAGTTGCACCATTATAAGCTTGTATGTGTGAAGTTACCATAAATCCCTCTCTGCACAGCAGAAACAAACAGATCACTTTATGGTCTGATACTATTTTCTGGAACACAAGTGGCAAACACACTAAGCCAGATTCCTCACCTGCAACTGGGGTGGCTCTACTCTGTACAGTGTAACAATGTTTTTATGAAACTAATTTTATATTATGTCAAGAACAGAAAGCATTTGAAACATTCAAAGCAATGGCAGATGTATCAGTGTCAATTACAAGATTCATTTGCCAATTTTGAGAGAGCTACAAAGGGAAGGGAGGAAAGAGGGAAAAAGACACAACTAGATATGGGTAGATTCACTAAGCTACATAGATTAATTTCTATGAAACTAAATGACAATTAAGATAGTAACTTTATTTTTAAATCAAATTTATAATAAATGGGTTTCCAGTGTCATCATGAGTCAGAAAACACCATCTAAGTTTCAGATTACTACAGAAGTATTAGTCTTCTAGTTTAATGCACAGACATCTACCCATATCCTGTGCAAAAATGTACATTTTAAACTGAGTTGAAAAAATTCCAAGACAACCAGTATTGCCAAAGTTCCTGCATTAAGGACTGTATTTTACAGTATCATGTATGCACTGCCTGCTTAAAATGGTTTTATTCATTAGGACTCCATCCACAGTAGTCTTTTCATGAGTTCATACATCTCAGAAAGCTGCTAGTCTGACTTATGTACCAAAACAGGGCACTCAGACACAGTGCTAATTCTTAAAATCTGATTCTGATGGCTCCGTCAGTTTTTGCTAACTACTATTATTCTTTCTGTCTCTAAATGGTAGCCCAAATAAAGAGACAGCCAGATACCCAAAGGCACAAGAAAACAAAAAAAAATAAAACTGCAGGAGCACAAGTAATATGCCCTCCTTAGAACACTTCTGCTTAGCACTGTTCCTTGTAAGAACAGGCAGGCTCAGACTCTTTGTCCTAAGAGGAAGAGGAAGTAAGTGCAAGAATACTTTTCTGAAGAAGTCAAACAGAGAACACAAAGTGCTTCTCTTGGACATGAGGAATGTCACGGAGCAGTTTCAGCTGTTTGACACATCTCTACACACCTCCCTATTATATTTTGAGGAAGCAAGCAAGGGGAGCACTGGAGTGTGCCCCAAGATCAGATAGGTTAGATGGGAGTTTTACAAATCCCAAGAAAAAAAGATGTTAACATCTGTTGCCCTCCAACTTCAACTTATTTTTTATTCTGAGTAGCTGTTCCTAAAACTCACTGAACTGGTTTCTTCTGCACGTCTTGTCCATTAGTATTTTGGAAAACAGTATATTTTTAAGAGAGTAGGGGACCCTGGGGAGAAAATTCACATAGGCACAGCTGGAAACAGGCATGGAGGATTTTGCTTCATGGGCAGTAATTGAAATCATCTGGTCTCAATGCTACTGCAATACAGAGTCACTTTGTGATGGGGTGGGGGTGTATAAATCAGCAGCTGTGTTGGGCACTGGGCCTTTCTAGGAATCTCTGTTCAAACAGCTCCCACCGTGTGTCACAGTAGTTTAAAACGCCCTACCCATGGGCCTTGCAGATTTCTTGTGCTGCAGCCATGGGAGGGGCAGGGAGAAGGCTGCCTTGCTTATCTGGCTATTGGGCATTACTTCTGAGCTGGCCAGATAAAAGAAAAACAAGAGGGATGATCTAAGTAGCTTAGGAGGTTAATTGTAAGTCAAGGATTCCCTGTTCAACCTACTTAACCAGCACCTAATCCCAAAAATTTTTTTTAAAAACATTGAGAACAACAGATTCTTCAATGCAGATCTTATGATCTTCTTGGTAATATGTGTCTCCATATGACACAAACAATCTAGAGCAATCATGCTAAATTGGTGCCATGGCTTCAGTGATTACTCAATTAGAATTCTAATCTTTCACTGACACAGCAAAACACAGCTACATTTTAAGAGCTACCTCTAATTCTTATTAAAGATCATCACCTGTATTAATCAGAATGCTATTAATACTAGTATTTCAAAAGTTACAAAAAGCACTTCTGTATCTCTTATGAATGTTGACATTAGGCACTACTAATCCAATATCCTAGCTTTTAACAGTAATTCAGCTGACTTCCTTGGAACAGTAAGTTCATTTGGAATACTGGTTCAAATAAATAAGTCATATATTTGATCCTTTTTAGTGCAACAAGTGATTTCTTTAATCAGATAAATCTTCCCTGCCCAATGCTTTTTACTGCACTGTGCAGTTCTATGCACAATAAATACAGAAATGATTAAGAAGATTAAGGATACTTAACCATGTGCCTGTATTCCTCATGGAGGGGTCTTCACAGAAGATGACATGAAAGCAGGAGTCAGAATTTGGAAAGAATATGAGTATTTTTCCTCAGTAAACCAGGCACTGGCTTACCTGACTGTTCCCCTGCAAATAACTCCACTCAAATGCAGCCCAAGTCATTCTAACTAAACCTGCCTCCACACATGGAGATTCCACCAAGTCTCATTTCCCACTGCAAATCACCTGCACAAACTTCCCTTCTCACTCATCTTTTCTTCTATTAACCAGCTATGAGTCCTTATGCTTCAAGGCACAAACCATTATCCAAACAAAACAAGTCAGAAAGGCTCTTCCTTAAGTGGGCAAAATATTCCATAATTTTCTAGTCAGTTCTTTTACCTTTCCTACAGAACTTTAAATAGATAAAGAGATCAAGACAAATTTTCTTTGGGTAGTCTGCTGACCTAAAACAGTAGTTTATGTTCCCACTTTGGAACCCTATCTTCCCAAACAAGAGACACCACTGTTATTTATAGATAAATGCTTACTGTTCCTCTAAGAAAACCCCACTCCAGTCACCACATTAATACAAGAAATGGTAACTAACCTTGCAAAGAATGTGGTTTAGATGTGTCCACAAAGCTTTCCTGGTGATGACACGGGTGAAAAATTAGCTGTTGCACAACTGCGGGACATATTGTAGAGAAGCTGGCATTTGATATGTGACTGTCATTCCGTATTCCGTGCAAAGAAAAGATTTCTTCACTAGTCAAGCACTGAAAGCAAAAGGGATTTTGACAACTTAACACATTCATGCAAACCAAAAGAATAAGACATACAGTGAGAAATCCAAGAAGTACAACATGGAAATACTGTAATGCATTTTCAGGGAAGTCTGCACCATGTACATAGTGCATGAAAATACTGTGAAATTGTTTAATGTAAAGCAGAAGTGATTCAAAGTACTTTAAGTTAGATAAACCAGGAATCAATAAACCACTTCTTAAAGAGATATTTTCAGATCTTTTACCCTGAGAACTCAGACAGTTAAACCTCACAATATATTTGGAAAAACAGCTTCAAAATGCTTAAAACCTAATGTAATTACAAAATAATTAAATTTAAGAGCAGACCAGATACAGTTAAAATCTCAGTAACATAGTATGCCAGAAAATGATTGGTAATTCAGTGACAACTTATTAATGTCAGTGACCACTTCTACTTTAAGACAACACTTATTTATATCCCTAAATTAACTCCTTAAAAATGGTCTAAAGCTAAACGTGTTTCATTTGTCATTCATTTGTCTTCTAGCAGTAACTTTAAAGGGCAAACATTGCTTGTAAAACCATGAGACAAACTCCTGCTTGGGATCTTTACTTTGCCTTTAGCTCAGGACATAACCATTTCTGATGGGTCAACAATATTTGGCAGGGCTAAACTGGGCCAGGGGCAAAGCAAGGCTGGTTCCTCTGTCATTTTCAACCAAAAAGATAAAATACAAACCACAGAAGTGTCATAAAAAGATATATCTACAGAAAAAAATTGAGTGGTTTTATGTGAAATGTTTCAAATGGCTGAAACCTTTTATCTAACATTTTCTGTTCATTTATATTCTTTATTTCCTACAATGATAAGCATTCTTTTTCTGGATGTAAAAATAGTTTTGTGCAGTTATTGCTGCACAACAAATGCATACCAGGGTTGAGTCTCAAGACCAAAAAAATCAAATGTTTTCTTCTATTTCAGACAGCAATTACAGCATAACTCTCCCTGTAGCAAATCTCAGTGTGGTTGCAAGCAGAGAGCACTGGAAGCCTTAGCAAAATAAACACAAATAGTCACTCCCTGCTCTTCTCAGTTTTGCCTGCCTTCAGATTCCACAGCACATCTCCAATAATTTAACACTATTATTTATAAGGCTGTTAACTCCTAGAGATGAGCCAGAGTGATTGCAAGTCATTTATTCCATCAGAGCTGCTTCCATTCCTGTTAATAAATATTTTTGTCCAAAAGCTGAAAGGCATGCACTAATCCCCTGAATGTTACTCTTTGATTTGCTTGAAGGAAAAGAACATGCAGGCCAATTCAAATGACTTTAGCTAAATTACATCCAGAATGTTTCTGTCCTTCCTCTTTAACAAGCCAGTCTAACAGATACTCAAGCACATGCTTGAGCTTACACCTAAGTGCAAATTTTACTAAGGCCATGAGACCATGAAGATTCAAATATACAGAACTAAAGTGCATATAATTTAATCTTTCAATGCTAATATTAAAGAAGTATCACATATAAAATAAATAAAGCTTATAACAGAAGTTGGGTTTGTTATTTTGGTTTGTTTTTTGTTTTTTGTTTTCCTTTAAAACATGTTGTTCCATTTATCCTACACAAAAGTAGTGAATAAAGAAATCATCACTGAAAATACAGTCTTTAACAGGCCAATACACAAACCACTGGAGCCTTCTAAACTGGTTGTGTGTCTAATCATTTTACTGTTAACTCTGCATTTTAGAACAATCCCAAATACATGGCTAATATGCCCACAGCAAACCAAAGGGAGGAGAGCTATGGTCTAGAGGAATAGATCCTGTATGGTGCTTATTACCAGCTCACAGAGCCATTTCTGGATGTCTGTGGTTAGAAAAATGAGCCATAAGAGCTGAGAATTTACACCATAGCAATCTCTGAAAGAAATCACCTTTAACTATTTCATTCCTAAAATACAGAATGGAGTATTAGCACTTTTAAATACCAATACATTAGTATTAACATTAATTCACAAAAATCCAAACAATGTTGTAGGTAGGGAAACAGACAATGGAGAGAAACTAAATCAGATACAGCATAAATTAATAAACCCGACACTTGTAACTTTGCTTACACACAAATATGGAAGTGATAAATACCATCAGAGAAGAGCTCTTCCCTGTGAAATTGAGAAACAGCATTGTATATAATTATTATTATTATTATTATTATTTATCCCAGGGACAAACCCAGAGGATAATGATTCTTATAAATGATTCATTGTTATAAGTCACCTCATACTCTCAGTAAACTCCTACATACACCCAAGAGCTAAAAAGCAAGCTTGCATGAGTTCACCAGTACAATTAAAGGATTAATTAAAAGACTGAATCTTTTACAATCCTTGGACTGGAGCAAAGAATGCTTGCACTCTGCAAAGCTCTGTATTTATCTTTTCAAGATAAATAAATACATTAAGACAGTCACACTGCTGTAGAAACATAAGATATTTACTTTGTAAGACTGGTGGACCATATCATCAGAGACAAAATTTAGCCTCACGGAACAAGAGACTGAAAATGATGTCCTGACTCACCAAGTCTGCTGTTGTGTCTATCCCCTGCTTTGCAGCAAGGCCTTATCACAGTGATAAGATGAGAGGATTTCCTCTAATGTGACTGTCACCCAGCATTTAGTAAACAATTACAAAAAATATATAATGAAGCCGACCATCCCTGAACTGTTAAAGATCATTTTAAAAATGCTTTCACCGAAACTGGGGAGGACTTGAATCATAGATTCTACACAGTTACAGAATACTGAAACTTAGAAAAAATTAAACTATCAACTAGGTTATTCAAACAGATGTTTACTTTTACCCTGGTAAGCCTCTCCCAAAAACAATCGAACAACATGGGATTCTTCTAACTGGAGAAATTAACAAAAATGCTACAGTAAAAACCACCTTTTCAATGCATCAGTCCCTTCTCTGATCTTCTGCTGTGTTCTTATCCTTGCTCTACCTGTTTTATCTGTAGCATTCCACATGTGAAGCACTAAAGTACTAAACAGCATCCTGCACTGCAATTTCTAGATGTTGCCAGATTAAATACCAGCCCAGCCCACCCCAGGGCTGAGCAGTGGGTCCCACAGTAGCAACAGCAAACAACAAATGCAGTGAATGCCTATTTAATAAGCGCTTTTTTTTCCTCCTGCCTTTTTTATTTTTAAGTTAGTCTGAGCACGGATAAGGCAAAATAGAGACTTACAGCTGTGTCTTCCTCAACTTACTTGAAAGAAATGAAAGCATCTAATGCTGACGTGGTAATACCTTTGTGTCACTTAGGACAGGTAAAACTGGATGACACAGATGATCATTCCTTCAATAAGCAGCACTCCATGAGAAAGAGTCCAATGAAGCAATTCAAATGCACTTGTGTGCTTTAGGGATTTCACACACCCCATGTGCAGGGCAGCTGTCCATGCTGGGAGCTGAGAACTGTCCACAAATACTGATATTTGCTGAAAATATTGTAGAAATAAGACACCTGGAGAGTACAACAACTAAACCTTTTTAGCATCTCACTGGCCTGGCAACATCAGGTCATGGTGTTGGATCAAGACCCTAAGCCACACTCTGTCACTCGTCCCCATTTTTTCTAAAGGACAAGTTGTGACAAGTGAAAAACTACCAAAAAAATCCTCAAATCAAAGAATATACTAGCCTGGTTCTCATCTATTTACTAAACTTACTAGATTTTGTCTCATCCTGAGATGAAAGGTAATTTTATCTGATTACAAATATCGATAAAAATTAATTTAATTTTGCCAAAACATTTTGTTCAAGAAATAAAATGCATTACATTAAAACACAGTATTCAGTTATAACACCTTGACTGGCATACAGATATAAGAAAGCCAAAGAAGGAAATAGGACCATGATTTTTAGTAGCTACCAATTCCCAATCAAAGCATAACAAAAGGTGATATTAACAAGGTGACATTCTTCCCAATGCCCATTTACCTTCCAGGTATTTTTTGACCAAAATTTTTGAGCATGTCATTTAGTCCTTTGGCACACATCTGAATGGCTGCCATACTACAATGAATTCATAAGTGACAGAAGATCAAGTAGGGTTTAAGGATTTTTATATCCTGCTAATAATGTAAAATACAGAGCAAGTAACAAGCCATCATCTCTATTAGACAGAAATTTCTAATTTCACCCCTATTAGTAGGATTAAAATATGTGGAAATTCCACAGTAAAATGTGAAAAAACAGCACTGATCAGTATTTGTGCTTGTTCAATTACCACTTATTTCTCTTTTAGGGAGTCTAGGCTTACATACAGAGAAAAAGTAAAGAGTAAATAAAATGTAAACACAAAATAAAAATAATTATAGAAGTGCATGATGGAAGAAAAAGAGTCCAAAAGCAGAAGAAACTGGTGACAGTTCAATCCAAAATTCCAAAAGGGCGCTCAAAAAATCCAGGTTTTTTTCTTCTACATAAAAAAAATTAGCATCTTTACAGACATGATAGGTAAAGTTACCACAAACACCTACACAAGTATATACTCAAACACTATGACCAACAAATTAAATCATTTTTTACTCTCCCTTTTCTTTTCAAGCCAACCTACTATCAAAGGAGAACAAAAATCAATCCATCTTCTTTTGGCTTACACACCCAGACTTTCAATCTTTAAGAAAGTGTATGAGTTTCTTGTGGATCTTCTCATGACATGAATAGCTTACCAAAATTGTTGTGAATGAGACATTAAAACTAAACTAATACTGGGATAAATTACAGAGGCTGTTCCTTCTTGCCAGGTGCTGTATGACCTGTCCCTTACAGACTGGCTCTCCACTAAAAATTCCTTCAGGCTTGGGATAAGACACTCTCTGAAGAGCAGGGGTATGTTATCTCAATTCAAAGAAAGGGCTGGAAATCATCCCACTAGCTCTGGACACAGAAGTTAAGAGCTGAAAGTCTAAGATAAGCCTTGTGCCCTCCTACAGTCAAACATTTTATGCAGCCTGAATGGATTCAGCAGCCTTGAGGAAGACTTGAATCACTCTCCAGAGGTATTCACTCTCCTCTGTCGAGAATCAGTAGAGCTTAGGCCTCTGATGCCTTCCAACACCCAAACTTGTATTTAGCCACTTCATGCCTTCTGTCATAACCAGCAGATGCTGAATTATCCATTTGTAAGCACGAAGACTCGCGGTGTTCAAAAACAGTCCCACAGGATTTATGTGGTGTGAGTGTGCATTTGCATGCACCGCCCGGCTCAAAGGCATGGACATACCTGACATCTGTGAGGGATCAAAAAAATGCTTTAATGGTTCAAGCTGATGGAGCAGTCATAAGGCAAATTTTAAGATAGAATAAAAGTAACTCAGCTAAAAAGTAGTTTTCACTTCAAAAATCATTTCAGTGTGATACCCTAGATATTATTCAAGATGAAACCAATCAGAACAGGCCTGGAAAAAAAATTTGTTTCAGTTAAACTTCAAGTTACTTATGAGGAACATGCATTCACAGTAATAAGAAAGAGCATTACTTTTTTTTCTCCTTCTCTTGCCTATGCCAAAACCTGTGTACGAGAGCTACGTGCTTTTGCAGATGGAAAACCTGAAGGACTGAAGAATCTACTAATTTCTATGTCCTTTTAAAGAAAGCTGCTTTTCACAGCCACACTCAACACTACAAACTGGTATTTAGCACGCGTGGCTGGGAATGTTTATATTCGTAACATACTGAGTTGGAACAGTGTTCAATTTGTGAGATTCTAAAGCAGCGGCTCCTTATACTGAGCACTGCATTGATTTCAGGGCAGTTAAGTCCCAATTAAACCTTTCTAAAACAAAGAGAGCTTATTCAAGGTTTGTCTTCTTCACAGGAAAAGCAGAAGAGCTACTATTCCACCTTAAAAAAAATTCTCAAGGTCCTATAGCCATCCCTCTTCTGTTTCTTAGGGAGTGAAATCAAACCAGAGAAAACAGTCATTCTGGCTTTCCTTTAATTTTTGTGACTTTGTGTCTCTGATTTCTGCGCATATGGAAATTGCCACCGATGTCAAAATTTCCCTTGAAGGAAACAAATCCAGTCCAGGATGATGAGGGCAAGTGAAATTAAACAGACTTTAAAAGTAGCAACGAGATCTGAGTTTCTTATGGAGACATTAAACAGACTAAAAATGTTTAAAAGAGAAGTAATATTCCAGTGATAGCCAGCCAGTAAATTAAACATCAGTTTTAAAAGCTTTTGATAGATTAATCGACGGGTGTACACTTTGCACTCAACTTGGATAAAAGACATGAAAATTTCTGAAAAAGTTCCTTTACGCAAGCAGACCTGTTTGTATAACCGAGCTTCTGCTGTCTCATGACAACCGCGTTTTTAAAAGTCCTGAAGACCCGCTTATTGTGGCCGGTCCACTCCTTGCAGTTGGAGTTATTTATCCGGTTACTGACCCGGTAAAAGCGGCCGTCTGAGAGCCGGGCACGGAGAGCCGGTCCTGCACTCCCTGGGGCACGGCAGCTCCTCCCGCGCCTCAAGCCGCGCTCTCCGCTGCCTCTGCCCGCCTGAGCCCCGCCGCCCTGAGGGCTCCGCGCCCGCCCCGTGTCAGCGCGGCACGGCCACCGCAGAGATCGCCCCACGCGAGGGCAAAGCCCACGCGGGGAGGATGCAGAACCGCCGGGCGCCACCGGCCCCGGTCCAGGGGCCGAGGGTCACGCAGCCATCGGGGTCGTTGCCCTCGCCGGCGTTCCCGGACGCAGCCCCGGCTTGCCCGCCTGCCCCACCTGCCATGCAGCAGCCTGCCCCACGCCCAGCTGCCCGGACCCACTGGATCCCGGCAGAAGGGATAACGNACCCGCGCTCTCCGCTGCCTCTGCCCGCTGCCCCGGCCCCGAGCCCCGGCAGACGTTTGCTCCCTCCCTCCCTCCCTCCTTGCCGGCTTCACCCTGAGGAAACGCGAGGGGCGGCGACGCTCAAGGCCCTCGCTGGCTCCGCAGCCCGCCCGGTACCTGGTTGTGGTGCAGGTGGGCGAGCNCACGGCCCCGCCGTACACACCTCACCGGCACTATCTGCAGAGCCCGGGCTCCTGGACCTTGGAATGAGTCCTTCGGTTGGCAGCCAGTTAGGCAACCTGCTTCTCTCTGGCCGGCTCCCTCCCACAGGCTGAGACATGGATTTGTGTCTAGTCTACCTCTTTAGGCAGGATTAATGCACAAAAAAGCCTGCGATTTCATGCACGCTCTTTAACAAACANGTTGGCCCCGAAGACGCGCAGCACATCGTCGGCGAAGCTCGACGCCAGGGCCGCGCCCGGGAGCGGCCCCTCCATCCCGGCGGGACGCGGCGAGAGTGGCGGGTGGATGGANTCTTTAACAAACAAAAGGAAAAAAAAACTGTGACCGGTCACAGGTGTATTCCTGGGGGCTATTGCTCAAGTGCTTTAGATAAAAATGCTCATGCCGCAGAACAGCAGCCCCAGCTCAGCAAAGATCTGTATTATTAAGTTATCCTGCAACTGCCTTTTACAAAATTTCTTACATATCCTGTAGTGGGCAGAGACAGCGTGTTTTCAAATTAG
The DNA here is from genome assembly GCA_013396955.1 of Regulus satrapa. Lineage (NCBI taxonomy): Eukaryota > Metazoa > Chordata > Aves > Passeriformes > Regulidae > Regulus > Regulus satrapa. Next base: position 52,313 of record VWZN01018321.1, read on the forward strand.
AGTTTGGGGTTGTTTTGGGGGGGTGGGGGGTGTGTTTGGGTTTTTTGGTTTATTTTTTTTTTAGGGGGGGGCGTTTTGGTTTTAGTTTCTTTCGTTTGTTTGCTTGTTTTTGTTTTTTTAAGATTCTCATTTAGATCACTGTGGAATTATGCCAATTACATGAGCTGAGGCACAGTCCCAATTCCAAACTTTCTGAAACTAGAATTTTGTATTGTCTGTACCAAGTAGTCTAGATAACAGCTCTATGAAGAAGGCATGACTAAAAAGATACTTCACGAGCAGCAGAATGGATTTAGAAAATCCTGCACAAAAAAGTTCTGTGCCACAATGCACAAAATATCTAGAAGGGGAAAAAATGCCAGAAGCATAACCTACTACTTGGCAGGAGGGAAAAAAATCTAGAGAGCTACAATAATACTATTATTGAAAAACCTGTCACTGTTTCTGAATTAAAGCCTGAATCACTGATTATACTTTTACACTTCCATCTTACTTGGTTGATGGCCGCTAAAACAGCCCAGGCACAACTCAGCTACACTTTGTTCCAAACGTCCCCATCTATTTTCTGGTTCTACCACCAGCCGAGGCTGAAGATGCTCCACCCTACCCATGCACTCTTCTTGCATGCACATTTTGGCTCTCTTCCAGAGAAATCAACACAACATTCTCTTGCTGCTAAGGGAATTGCAACATTTGTTGGGCAGCAGCTATGTTATTAGCAAAACTGACGCCTCCTATAGTTTCTTCTTCAGTGTGTCTGTTTCTAAACACAGCTCTAGTAACAGTTGATTATTGTATTCATTCTGAAATTTTAAAAGTGCCTATGGCCAGCAGATAAATTGAAAGCAACTGCAACCTGGCTATAACAGATAAATCAAAACAGATTTGTCAGTGCCCTGTTGTGTGAATCCAAAGAGTTCATCTCAAAATTGATTCTAAGGCTTTCTTTTTTAGCAGCAATATAAAATATCATTTAAATTAGTATAAGTGAACTCATATTTGCATTCATTCTTATGCCCATATTTGCAGAATGCTGAAAAGTTCAAGGAATTCCTGGATAATTCTATTAAGATTTATTCTCCGTTGGCAATCCCTGGCAGAATGAAAATCCTGATTTCTGAGACACAGCCAAAATTTTTCCTCAAGGAGTGATGCATTCATACGGCCCTAGTTTAAAAGAAATACAAAGATTCTAAACTGTCTGTCACTAGAAAACCTGCAAGAACTAGGAGGGCACACCAACAGACGGGAGGTCATACCTTTCAAACTGCATGCACATCACTTGAAGAATAACTCCACCTTTTGTGTATATTTCTGTGAAGTACAACCTAATCAGAAAGTCCAATCTTTGTTATGTCAAGTCTGATAAATCTTAGGCAAACACTAACAGAGCCAAATTCTCTTTCTACAACTGAAAGAACAATCTGTTTGTGCACTGCGAACCAGGTATTGCCCAACAGCACTTCACGGTCTTGATTCACTATTGTTTCGTTCCTGCTTTTCTTACACCTGTGGGGTGTTGCTGTTACATTTAAACTACCACAAAGGGCCAAGGCAGCAGATGGTGACTGGCAGTGGGCAAGATGACAAATTAATCAGCTTCCCCAATCTTATACAGGGCCAAAACCTCTCTGAGGTGAGTTTCTTGTAAGAAATGCACTGAAGTTGTAGCTGATTATATCAAAGCTAGCATGATTCGTAATCATACTTGTTATTTACTTACCACAAAGTCAGAAAAATGCTGTTTATTGTCATTCAAACTACTGAAAAAAAAATCTACTTGAAAATAAAAATCATATTACAATGCTATCATTTTGCAGGTAAAATAGACACACCCATCCTTTGTACTATCATTTTCACCTTTTTTTCTCTCAATTCTAAATTGAATTAACTATTTAAATAGGATTTTAAACTTAAAACCTGTAACTAGATATCCTTGAATGAAATGGCATACAGCAAGGGACATTTTGGGGGAAGTACCCATGCAGATAAGACTGAAACGTTTTTCACAATTTTTTTCTAAATAATTCTCTTCACTGGGGTGAGTGAATTTGTTCATTTTTAACTTGACCGGAGAGACTCAAACTGTCACAGCCACTATACTTTAACTTCCAGATATTCACAGTCATGAATTACAGATCAACAGGAGGCTAAGATAGGTACTCCAATGTTGCCAGCTCAGGAATCTTGCAGTTTTCCTCAGTTATATGCTCTTCTAAATACTGAAAGAGAATTCTGAGATCAGAGCTCTAGAAATACAGTCCAAGCGTACTGTGAATACTCAAAACCCCAAAAGCCAAACAAAAAACATTGCTTGGCTTAAAATCCTTAACACATAAAAGCCTGAAACTCATTGATCTGCAGATCTTGACTCATTTTTGAGAGCTTGGGTACATGGACAGGCACTGGAAAGGTGTTCTTATAGATCATAGTAGAAAAGTTTCTGAAGTTAAGGAATTAGAAGGGATCTTTACTTTGAGGCACAAAATACCTCATACTTGCACTGTACAGCTTTCAAATGAAAAACTGGGACCTCAACTTTCACAAAATAGTTTGATTCTGTAATTCAAACCATTGAATAGTGAATTACAAGTGCCTGAGACATTATATGAACCTCAGAGTACAGGAGGTATAATGGCATTGCTACAGTAAATCAATCTTAACCTGCTTCTTTCCTTAGGCTGTCTATCAGTACAGTTTTTGGGCTGTTCACTACCATGAGAAGCTTGGCTCCCACACACAGCAGGTTAGCATTATGCAAGGTTTCAACCAGCAAGAGGTATTACTTGTTCTACAACCTACAGTAGCCAGTTCATTAGCCTTCTCTGTGAAATTGTAAAATACATTGTTTCTGATAAGAAATGGGATACATTTGCTCCTTAGGACTAATTATTATTTAAAAAATCTTTTAAAATAAAACCTCTGTAATAAAATAACTCTCTTACATCCTGCACTGTTTACATTTTCAGTTAGAGAGATACTTAAAGATCTTAAACCACAAGGATAAGAATTTTCTTTAATAGAGATGTGCAAGTGAAATTATCTTTAGTTCATAGCTGCTTATTAGAAAACTAAGCTTGTAAAATTCCACTGACATGCTAGAAATATTATCTGGGCTCACCCTGTTAGCATAGGGTCAAGATTATTTAGACCCTATTGCTACTGTCAAGGCTTAAAGGTGTTTGGAATCAGAAGTTTTAGCCAAGGGCCATCTCTAATTTTCAGATGGTAAACAGGCATCTGACTCCCAGAGCCAGAAGCTGTTGGGCTACAGCTTTGGATGGTATGAAGTGAGATAGTGCCTGGAGAGCTGTGTCAGCCTCAGAGCATCCTAGATAGGTGTGCAGAGAGAGAAGAAATGAACAGTCTTAAAAATATAGCAGTATTCGCCATGAGAATGAACACTGTTCATTTTGCCTTGCATTGCTCAAATAATCTTTACCAAAGGGTTGTCTTCTGGAAAAAAATACAGGTCTTCTGCAATTTTGGGGGAAAAAAAAGCAAAAAGACACTACACATTTTTAGCAGTTACACTTCATCTTGCAAGAAAAGAAGTTCAATAGTCTGGAGTTCTTTTTCAAACCTTATTTTAAACCAATACCTTTGTAAAACAGAATTTTTACATTTACAAATTCAAAGTGAAACCTTTCAGCCTTGTGTCCCCAAGTCTTGCAAACACACTTTCAAATTTAAATTTTCTATTGTTTTAAAATTAGCTTTAACAACTTGAAAGCCTCAAAAACCCTGATAAAACAATACACATTTTGTAGGAACATGCCCAGTAGGGACCTCTTACCTGCTGATGACCTTTAAATCCAACAGAGGACCCCAGGGGATGGTCGGTACATGACTGAAAGCTACAAGCTCAGATTCTATTGACAGATCTGCACCGAACTGTATGTACCTAAAGAGCAAGGGTTGCCCCAGAATAAAGGAGAAGCAGCCATTTGTCAATATTAGTTCGATTAGATAAGTGCAGCGGTGTCAGCAGGACGCCTGAGACACAACATACTGGCGTTGTCTTTCACAGGCTGCATTCTGCAGGGATCAAGATGACCCCTGTGAGACAGCAAACCAGCTGCAGGGCTCCTCTAGGCTTTTCCCTCATAATCCAGTAGGATGAAAGAGGAAGTAGAATTTCTGGGGAGGGACCAGAGCAGCCTTTCCAGCTCCCACCACAGGATCCAGGCAGAAAACAATTGTTTGGGACACTTTTCTAGATAAGCAGCCTTCAATTCCTCAGTTCCTCCCTTTGTTTCTTGGAAATGCAGCTGCTAAATGTGCTTGAAATAGCAAATTCTTACTGAAAACATAAATACAGAGTTCAGAGTTCATGTCAGTATGATTAACACATCTACAAAATAGGTGTTATACCAGTCCCTGGGATTGGCAACCGTGCACTGAACCCAACTTAAGTGTTCAATAAACACTAAAATGAGAGGGCAGAAAAGGGGCTACAAGCTACAAGATATTTTACTTCAGAGGAAATCCATAACCACAGCTCAAACTATTCCTATTTTTGGGGGATGCAGTGGTTAGCATAGAGCATCAGGCCCTTCAGTCATTTTTCTTCTACACAATTAACACTGACGTTTTAAAAGTTCTAATTAGCAGACAGTACTCCAAGCCTGCATGAGTTCTTAAGTATTATCACCATGCCAAGTTTCACTTCAGGATATACCTAAACTGTGGTGCTTTAACCTATACAAATAATACCTCACAAATGACAAAGTATCTAAATCTGAGACATGGCTTTTAATCAGTATTGGTTCAGTTATTTTGGAGCTACTGCTTGAACACAGAAAACACCTCAGTTTTAACTGCATCCTGAGTGTACTTTTTAATGTAATTGCAGGTGTCTGCAAATAATCAAAGTTAATTTGACTTCAAAGATATTTGGTATCATTCTGCTGCAAGACCAGCAACATCATCACCATGGAGCACCGTTTCACAAAACATGACTGTGCATAAATACAAATAAGAGATGGGTTAACATATTCTACCACTAAGCAATTTATAGAAAAATCTTTAACATATGCAGAGAGAGGTACAACTACACCTGTAGGCTACACTCAGCATCTGAATCTTAGGGTTTTTTTATTCAGAAAGAATAAAAGAAAATTATATTCAGGGTTATCATAATTGGAATCTGCAAATTTTCCAGAAGTTATCTTAGGAATCTGAAAGCTATTAATAAGTTATGTATGTCAAGGATTTTCAGAACTTAAAGCCCCTTAGAGTAAAATATACGCAATTAAGTAAAACAGAGAGCTATTATTGCTTTGATGTTCTCTGCACTTTAACAACAGTCATGAATACATCCAGCTTCAGGGATTTAACTGAGATGATGCTTATGTGCTAAAAATCATGGAGTGAAACAAGCCCTGCCAGAAGGATAATCCAGACACTAGGCAAAGCAACAGACAAATGCTTATTTTGGTTACATGTGCAAATCAATAAATAAATTCAACTTATGTAACAGCATGTTCTAGAGCTCAGTAGAATTTATGGGGACAAAGCCCCTCTGTGAAGGTTCCTCACCTGCAGAAGGAAGCAATTCTTCTAGCAAGCAGCTGTTCATCAGTGTCCATTCACTGTTTTTTTGGGTTTTTTTTCCTTTCTGTCCCCAACAAATTTCCTAGCAGGTAGAATATTTGAGCCATGTAATCTAGCCACAGTGCCCTGTTTTCCAAGATACGTCACACTGTTGAGCAAAGTATGAGACGATGTGCAAAATTCATATATTCCTTTGGCATTCTCACCTAGCTATAAAGAAAAACTGTGTATATGCACAGTGGCATTTCAGTATTATTCAACTGATTTGTCAGCAACAGCAAGAGCAAAATGAAGTATGGAAGTCTGAGCCTCCTCTCACTGGTACACAAAGTTACAAAATGTTATCGGAATTGTTATTCCTGACAGGCAGGTGTTTAATGTGTATCTAGCTACACAATTTTCAGATTTGAGCACTTGCTATTTATGTAACAGTTTCTAATGTCATTTGTAATTGGCGCAGCACACACTATTTAATAGTTTAATTTTAATGAGGGAGTTGGATTTTACAGTGTGTGTGTGTGTTTGTGTGTGTGCTTTCAGGTATTTTAGGGAGTAGGAGTTGTTGAGGAAAACCATTTTAAAGTGACAGATTATCATATTCAACTGTTCTGTTTTCAGCTTTAAAACCTTGCACTCTCTTCTAGGCCTGACATGATTAAAACCTGCTGAGGCAGGAGTACAGCCAGCTCTGCTGAGTAGTCTTTATACACAATGTGTACAGAAGGCCAAGGTTGGAGTCATGAATGTAGCAGAGCACTGATATTAGAGGAGTTGTGGGTTTACAGAAAAGAAAAAAAAGTTTCTATGTCTAAAAAAAATGCTAAAAAAATAATGTTTTGGAAGATGTATGTCAATATATCATCAGGTCAGAGTACTAAAAAAGCCTCTAAAGAACCACCACCTTTGTTTGCCACAACTCAAACTTGGAAGTGTGTGACTGAAGCCTTAAAAAATAATTTAAAAAGGGAGAAAGAAACTCCAAATAAACAAAAATTGCCACAACCTTCCAATGTGTATTTGCTCCCAGTTGTGGAAAACTGTGGAATGTGTTAAATTGCCAAAAGGACAACAAAGGACAAACATTTGACAAAGAATAGCCCTGGAGCAAGTTACAGATTTTAAAAGTTAAAGATTTGTAACTGCAGGTCCCATGAAAAAGATCACCAAAAAAACCATCTGAGAACTAGTTCAATACCATTAACTTAAGGAAGCAGGCTGTAGAAGTGTTCAATTACTTTACAGCTCAATTCTCACACTGGATTCTAAACACCCTAACCCTTAAATGCTGCAGGAGATTTACACAATTAACACATTGAAAGGTCTTTCAAGAGTAAATACACTACAATAAGTAGTTTGTGTCCATTTGTGCTCTTTGAGCATAAATCAGAGTAGAATCTCTCTGGCAAAGTACAACAGAGGAAGAAGTGGAGTCACAATTTATTCAAAAATTAAGAGTCTCAAGTCTCTATTTGCTTGGCCACCAAAAGGAGTTCCCTCAAGCAAGCCTAAAAAAACAAACAAAAAAAACCCCCAAAAAAACCCCAAAAAACAAACAAACACCAAAGCAACCAACCAAACAAACAAAAAAACACCACAGAAAAGAAACATAACAGTTCAGGTCAGTTCATTCCCTTTTATGTGAGCTCGTGAAGCTAATCTATGGACACAAATTTCAAAGCTCTAGGCTGTAGAAACAGATAATTAATTGCTACAGATGAAGAAGTGATCTCTCTATATCCATTTGTATAGCTGTCAGAGTATACCAACATGAACACGTTATTAACATTCAAAAGTAATTCTTATTTTTAGCAGAACTGAAAAGCTTTGTGAAAAAAATGTGTATAACTGTAAGAGAACCAACTGAAAAAAAAATGGCCATAAGCAGCTGCTCTAGAAATTTTTCATTTTGGAGGTGAGTGCAGACAACCACAGGACAGAAGAGCACACCACAACCAGTGAGAAAACTGGTTGCAATAAGTAAGCAATTATCAGTCTAGTGCTCAACACCACAAGTTGTTGAGATTCCTAGCATAGTTGCTGGTGGTTAATTATGATCCCTTAGGAAAGAAAGAGTCACTGTCTAATCCCTGTAAATAATCATAGTCCAGTCTTCACTAAAGAGCAAGAAAGCAATAGTTTAATAGCACTGAGCTGTTAAGTGACATCCATCTGACAATCTCAAAAACACTGAATTTGATGAGCTCATGTTCCCACAACCTGTGAGTGAAGGAAACACTGCAGTAGTTTGGCCAGACTGGCAAACTTACAAATAGTGTTGTTCAGTGATTTAAATGCAAACAAGTGCATGGAATCAACTTTTTAAACTCTTAATGTACATCACCCCCTGATGCTCTACAGAGCACATCTTCTGCAAGCACTTCAACAAGGACAAGGCTGTGTGTAGGATTAAATGCCTAAACAAGAGAAGCAGAGGTGTCAGCTTTAATTTGAGAGGCATGTTAAGCATTTTACTAATTTTTTTTTTGTTTTTTTTTAAGTAAATACACCTCAGGACACAGAAAATAACACTATTTAAGGAAATGCTGTAATTTTGTTGTTTGGGAGTGAAGAAGCAAAGTTAAACATTAGTTCAAAATAGCATGGAAGAAGAATTTCTATTTCCAGCAACACATTTACTTAACTGTGGAAAGAGATATCCCTCCCTAAATGATCCAAACTTTTAGCAGATCTCTTTAGTAAGAAAAACGTTAATCACTAACACCTGTGAGATAAAGGACAGGCAAGTGATTTTGCGTGTGGCAAAGATACCATGTCACTGAAATAACTATCTGTGATCAGGTCAAGTGGCAACTGCCAGGAGGTCAGGTAAGTTTTCTCCCAAAGACCAGCTGAAGTGGAGGATTGAAACACTATCTTGTTATTTGTACAGCCCAGGAGAAATAGGAAGAGAAGTATTAGGAAAACATCAAGAAACTACTGGGTGGGAAGGCAGGGGCCAGGAAGGGAGTGCTGAATCTGTAACTACACTGGCAGAAGAATCCAGCATTTAACAGAGGATATCAAATGTGCTCCTGCACTTTAATCTTTTCATGCTTTTGTCATTGTCATGCATATGACAGTAATAACGATTCCAAGTCCTGACTTAACCACCTACGCAGTGTTTGAGAAATCTGAAGCCATCTCACACAGACTGATAGCATCAGAAGCTGTCAGAAACCAGAGTGTTTAATAAGAGAGCACAACAGCCAATTTATTCCTGCAGTGCCCAGTGCAGGTGATAACAGCTCAGGCCTAGTCAGCTCAGCATCAGGTACTACCTCACTCTGCTGCGATGTCTAGAGAACATTGTTAAGAACAAATTCATTTCTGTGTACTGGTATACCTTCCAGCACTTGGAACAGTATTGCTAAAGTACCCCTAATTACAGCACTCAAGACCCAACAACACACACAGGTTTTGCATAGTAACACTTAAAGAAATGTGACATTCTTAGGAATTTCCAAGGGCTAAACCTTTAAAGTGCCATGCAACATCACACATGCCACATCCCATGAGTATTTTATGGCATTCTAGGCATTGTTTTTACTGAAATGTATAAATTTTTTGTTGTGATGTATAATAATGATTGTTTTATCTTTTAGATATTAAACATCCAGCATAAATTAAAAATGGATTTTTCTATAGCCCTTTGGTTGACTGAAAATAACACCAGTAAAATAAGTAATTCGGTGATGAGTATACATACCTTTGTTTATGGAGAAGAGGTTCTGTCACAGTGTCAGCCAATACATATCGTGACTATGTACTCAAACACTTCTCAATGCTTCCATCTTCTCAGACCCACTATTTTCTTACTGTTTGTAAAGCAAACCTCTCCCCTCTGTGTCCTTCACTTGACTTGGTAATATGAGAGTGTTTGAAATTTGAACAAAACCTCCTTGTCTGGGGAGTACAAGGGGCGGAGGAAGATGCAGTTGGAGCAATAGGTGGTTCTTAGAGACTTACACCACCCCCTTTGATAAAAGCTAAAGGACAGGACACTAAAAAGGCCATTCCAGGGCAACTTTTCCTGGATCACTTGTCTTCAGCTCCTTCTCCATACTTTGTTATGGAGTTTTCTGGCAAGTGGATGCTAAACTGAAAGTTGTTTCACTGTTTTTATTTTTTCAAAGTAATGGAGAAGCGCAATGACTAACACCTGCCCTCACATAACCTACATTTAATGGTGACTTAATGGTGTCAGACAAAGGATGTACACATGCACAAGTTCCCCTTTGTTTTTTTTTATTGAAACAATAGGATTTGATTTATGAAATACCTAGCAAAGATAAGGTCCTATTAAATAAACTGGAAGCAGATAGGGGGTGATCATAATGCCATACTGAAGGAGAAATATCTTCATCTTTTGGTTCAAGACTCAAAGGGATAAATAACTTAATGTTTCCTGTGAAGTCATTCCCATACTCCAGTATGGGAAAACAACTGTCAACACTCAAGAAAGATTGTGTTAAACAGCTGAAACACTCTCAAATGATTCATCCAAAATAAACTTCCATCAGAAAGCTACCACAAATACTTATTCATCTTAACTCTTAAAAATAACCAATTGCTCTGGTTTTAAAGCCACTTCACATTCTTGAACTGAAACTTCAGAATTCATATTATTTTAAGTTAATATGACTAAGTACTACTGTGTTTAATGCTGAACAGAACTAAGGCTTCACATTACTAAAAAAAATAAACCATCTTCCTATCTTATGAAGGGGCAAGATTTTGTAGCTTATCTCACAGGGAAAGGACTGGACAACAAGAGGGTATTCACACTCTCCTCTGAAGTTTTTACAGAGAAATAAAACTGTTTAGATAACAAAGCAACAGAGCTGCTGTGTAAGGCCTAAATCAGTTCCATCATTTCTCACAGATACACAGACACAGCAAGCAGGCATGTATCTGGCCAACAGAGCAGGCAGAGAGGGCTGCTAGGAGACAAAAGGATGGAGAGGAAGCTCAGAGATAAATCTCAACAGGAGATGGGATAATTAAGTGTGCTACTGAGCAAGGAACTGAGGTTATCCTGAGTGAGGCAGCGTGATGTTATCATGAAAAAATACCTGCTTCCTATAAAGTTGTACAAAATCAAATTCCTTTCCTGCAGTACAGGCTCATGACCATGTTGCATTTTTATTTTCATCTATATGATTAAAGCACTGACTTGCTTCTTTAGGGCATTTACCTTTTAGTCCTGTTACAGCAGACCCACAGTATCAGAGAATACATGGCTCAGCTCCTGCCAAGAGGAGGAGATTCACAGCTGTCCTCTTGGCCTGCCCCCATCCCTGAATCCCAACACCCGTGGATCAGCAGTGGGGGTCGTGTCCCTGCAGTGTGTCCTGCTCTGACAGGTGCTGGCAGCATTCTGGGCAAGCAGGCAGTTATCAGACAGGGAGACTTGGCTGCAAGTCAGAAAGCCAAGGCCATGGGAGCACGGAAAGATGCAGAGGATACAAAGGTGTTAAATCCCTTCTGTCCTTGAACAGCCAAAGACTGCTGCATACTATGCTGACTGCCAGCAGTTGCAGGCAATTTTTCAGAAACTAGAACACCAACAAGAAAAAATAATTTGAAATTAAGCACAGACAAATATTTACCAGAAAATTTAGAGGATGTCCCTTAGCTCATCATCATCTTCCAGCTCATGACACACTACATTATTTAAAGTGGTCAAATCACGCTGTCTGGTTTAGTTGCAGCTTCAGATCTGGCTTGAAGCAGTGTACCTACTGTTTTTCCTTCAAAGGAAGTCTAGCCTCTCCATTCTCCAACATCAGATACCATCCCTCCACTTTCTTCTGGAATTGCAAGGGATGTTCTGCTTCCACCGTTCAGTAACTGTGACCCTACAGTTTTAGCGTTATACTAACAGGTAGCACTCCCTTAAATCTGCTAAGGACATTCCACTTGCAGGGAGCTTGTTTTCAATTCATTGTGTTTAAATGCCAAGAATTCCTCTGCAAGCAGCACACAGAGCAGGAGGGCAAGTTATTTTCCCTTTTCCCCTCCCTCTCCCTGATCACACATTTCCAAAACATCAGCACAAGAGAGTCTTCAATTAATAAGTCTCAGCTAAACTTTAGAAAGAAAGGATTGTTGTCAATTAAAGTGGCTTTGTTCCTCAGCTTACTAATGTTCTTAATTACACATTAACAGTGATACTCAAAGCATAGTTATCATAATCAGGGAAAGACTTCATGATGAATTACTTTACGTCTCCTCAGCCAACCTCACCTACTTTTAGCACACCACCTTCCCCCGGACTGATTCTATTCCTGCTTATTTACCTTACAGTAAACAGCTGCATTGCCAAGAGACCTATACATGTAACCTACTAAACCAGAAACTGATTCTCCACAAAAGTCTATTCAAAAATCTGCTTTAAAAATATCATGATGCTGTCATCCTACCTCAAGTTGCAGTTTTGTCTTTTTTGGGTGGGGTTTTACCATAGAAAATGGGCATTGTGATGACATAGCACACTGCTGTCAGGAAAAACATTTTATACTTAAGTTGGAACCACACTAGATTATTTGCAGCTACTTTAAAATTCTAAGGTTCATCAAAGAAGGACAATTTTGTCCTTCTAATTCATATAGATCAACACGGATACTTTTCTTCCAAAACCGTCCATGTACTTTGCACAAATATTAAAACTACATGAGGTTTAGGACAGTATAAACATGGGATTTGTTGACTTGTACAGCATGAGAGTGTTACTCTTCAGTGATTTTAAAGGCACAGAACTGCATACAGAACAGAACTGCATAAGAAATCAGGGTAAACAGACAAACTGGAAGGATTTGAAATATTTGTCCTTAGCCACGCAAATTAAAATCACAACTTATAACAATTATGGAGGCCTTTTATCAATGTATATTTGATGTATTTTCAAAACAGAGTTTGTCAAACACATACGGACTCATTCATAAAACTTAAAATCCATTATGGAAGTTAATGAAGTCTATCCTTACAATGAAAAGAGGAAGTATATTCTGGCAAAGTTGGGGTTTTTTTACAGTATGGATACCAAATAGAGATAGATAGGGTTTGGGTTTTTTTAAATACACTGGAAACAATTATTCAACACTTGCTGGGCAAAGAGCTAATACATCTCATTTATACTGGGGTTAGACATAGCACACTTTCTCACCCACAGAAGCTATCCTTAATTAGAGAGTAACTACACTGCAAAGTTACATTAGAATCCAGGATCTGAAGGCCTTCAAATGTGAGTGGAAAATTAGGGGTTTTTTAAGTGCAGTCTACAGGACTCATTTTAAGAGGTTTATCCCAACCCAGACTCTAAAAGCATATGTACACCATGCAAAGAACTACTCATGCCAGGGTGTAAGTGAAGAAATATGTACTTGTAAAACCCCTTGGAGAAGGACTGGCCGGGTAGATAAGACCTTTGCATTGCCATTTTATCCCATATCAGACACAGTTAAGAATGCATATGAGTACCAGCATTAAAGTAGAGGCACAAAGGCAACCATATTTGCTAAGAAACCAAGGACCTCATGAAAGAATTAAGCTACAAACCCAGATCTGAGTTTCTGCCACACCAACAATGTGCCTTTCAGTCACTTACAGGGAACACCCAGTACATCAGCCTTTCACCAAGTACTTATTAAGGAGCCATTAATTACCATGTCTCCAAGTGCTAGAGTATTTTGGTTCCCTCTGCTCCAAAACAAGAACTGTTGTTCTTGATAAACCAGAACTGCAACTGATCCTCTGGCTTTATGCCTGACTGTATATTTGTTTTAGTGATATAATCTGACTGTGCTGGATGTTTTATAAGAAACATGCTGTTAAAAAGACAATTTGAAACTTTTTTTATTTATTTGCACAATGGAAAACTTGGCTGTCTCTGTTGTGGCCTCTGCACAAACAGCAAGTCTGGGGAAGAAGAAAATTATTTCCACATTATAAAACAGGCTTTTCAGTTTTGTTATGAGGACTTACTTGAGAAATAGGCAGTGTGATATGATTTCTTGAGTCTAGTTCTCAGCACCCTGTTTTTTTTAGCCCATCTCCTTCTCCTGGCACCTCTTCTGCATCCTTTTCCAACTTCAACAGGGTTTCTAATTCATACCATCATCACCTCCTCTCTTCTTCTGCTGTTTCAGTCCTCCAGCTCCTACTGAGGGCACTGAGACCAAAATGACAACCCAAGCTGACCCAGTCTACAGTTTCTCAGGTATCCTTAAGCTATGTTCTTCATTCCAGAAGCCAGTAAAGATATGCCAGGACTTGTGCATGTGGGCTCCAAGTCACAACCGCCTCACCTATGACACAATTATGTCTCAATCACTTGGAGATACTTTAAAGGTTGAAAAAAACGTTCCGACACATTTTATGAATGCCTAAGTTTAGGAAGTAGTCCTTTTACGTTAAAGGACCTGAAATTTGGCTTCTGGATTTTCAAGTAGAGATACCTACTGTGGTATATAACATTGCAGGGTAATATAAGAATTTAGTAGTTCATTCTTATGCTGCCATCAGCCATTCTGTCACTACAGAACAGCACTCAAATTAAACCTTGGTGGAAATTTAGCTGCAGAGCAGTACCATTCCAATGGGAGGGAGGGGGTGCTTTCAGGCCTTTTAGTAAGTGATTATGACAATAGATAGAATTATATATTACACAGATAGAATTATATATTACACATATATAACAGTACTTTTCTATATGTCATGCTGTTGATAAAGTAGACAACTAACTACGAAATGCATAGAAAAGTAGGCAGCAGGGACCAAATCACCAAGCTGGGTTTCAGATCTTCCTTCTCTGTATTTACAGCAAGAAAAAGAAATCCATACACTTCATACCTCAGCACTGCCTTCCTACCCTGAAGGGCCAGGCTGTGCTCCTGAGTTTATATCATAGGGTCACAATGGACTTGTCTGCAAACACAATAAAGCTTTATTGTTTTCCCTCTTCCCAATATCTAGATATTGCAAGCAATATTGCCCTTAACTACTGAATGGCTACTTAAAAGTAAATATTATCAGATCAACTGCTAAGTCCCAGCAAAGACTCAAGAGGACAGTCAGAAGAACCAGTTCCTTTGTGCAGTCAACAAAACAGCTACAATTACTGGTAAGAGGCTTTCCAAACAATTTCACTGAAGAGTGTCACCATACCAGACAGCTTAGAGGCCTGGCTTCTTTATTACCTATCTCTTCCAGTTCAAGGATTGATCCATAAATCATCCTGCTAAAGCCATTGCCCTAGATTTAGAATACTGGATCCCAATGTCTGATTTTCCTCTAGTCCTGCTACAGAGGGCCAAAAAGCTTTCCAGTCTTTAACCTGGGGAAGGAAAGAGATGCATGTACTTAAACCTAGAAAGCAGCATCAATGAAGTAGCAGCAAGAGTAAGAGAGGTCTTGACCTGTATCTCTCTTTTTCTGCTACCACTTTACCTGTCCCTCAAGCCTTTTACTTCTTCAAGTTTCAGATGCATCTAACCTGATCAGGTTTTGGAAACGAGCAGGAAATTCAGTAACAAAGTCACCTTATTGCTGTGAGGCACACAGCTGGCTCCTTTAACAGGCGAAACAGCAAACAGCAAAGGTTTTTCTCAGATAACTGGACTATTTTGTTGTGTCTTCCCAGCTAGGAACTACAATAAAATAGCTATCAGATAGTTCAGAAGTTTAGATTAAGAATCCACAAAATATTTACAGTTTGTTAATTGACATGCAAATAAAAATAATGTTTTTAGTACAAGACCCTCAAGAACAGTGAATTCTCACAGTCCAATCAATTAGCAGAGATAAGAACACATGAGGTTCATGGGGAAAGATTTTTGTACTACTATAATATATTATTTTTACCTAGACATTTATTTGGATGACTAGTGTCTCTTCATTCCCATTTTCTTTCTGAATGCTCTGAAAAGTACAAACAGCACTAATTTATGCTTGCTTATGAAACTTATGGTTTGTCTAGGGAGATGTCAGAAAAACAGCTTCCTCCACTAGAACTCCTCGACCTGTTCAAATATGAGTCTGTTTGACGACTGAAGCAGTTGTCTTGTCCAGCAATGGCCTTCAACAGGACATGTAATCAAAGGTTTTCTGAAATGTGAACTGGGAAGACACTTCTTGCCAAGAGGTTTCTTCTGCTCATCTTGAATTTAAAAGCAAGACTGTAAGTGAATGCACAACATAGGTGATAAAAAAATGCAATACATTTATTTATAAGATTACTTTGATGTACTTGTAATAGAAGTATAACAAAACATGCCATTTTTAAGAGCTATTGAAAACTGGACTATCAGACCTTTGCTATTAATAACAAACATGCAAACACCTATTTAGCAACTTCTAAAGTTTCACTGATGTTTACAAACATAATTGGGAGCAAATCTAAGTCTATGCAATAAACTCTGAAAATACCTCTCCTATGAGCAGTACTATTTCTGTTATTGTTTATTCATCACACCTTTTTCTCCCCTCTGGGATTTTTTGCTTTTTTTTTTTAAACTGGAAGTGTTACTTTCTACTTCCTACAAAGCAATTAAATTGAATCAGCTATAAATACCCAATTTCTTCTTCTTTCTGTAAGTGAAATAATTTGGTTTCTGTTCCCAAGGTAGTTTTCAAGAAACTACTTTATCTAAAAACATGGAAGGTCTTCACTTCAACTAAGCCAGTCTCTATGTTAGCAAATTTTACAACTTTTTCCTACTTCATAAATCAATTATGCAAAGACATCTGCAAAACACATGCTCCATCTAGATACATATTCAAGATTTTTAATTCAGTTATTACAAAAAAAAAATCCCACCAACTTTGATATTAATTACTGTGGTTCAGAGTTTATTGCTTGGGATTCTTGAATAAATATTGCAGAGAAAGTATTATTCAGGTAACTAATTCACACTGAGAATCCAGTAGCAAAAAATTTGATTTTCCTTAAAGTTAGATGTAATGCCTTAAAAACAATGTTGAAGACTTATATTTTAATTGTGATAATGCCATGTGTTCCAAGATGTGTTAGGTGTTGAAGAGACCACTCAAAAACATTTACCACTCCCTTACAGTAACCCTGTAACCTCACAGTAACAAGTGCTTATACCACATTGAAGATTTTAGCAAACTTCAGGTGAAAGACACTTCTTTACACTTGCTGGAAATAAGGAAAATACTTCGGAGATAGGAAATACTTTGGATAACTATAATTTCTATTGAGGGTGTTGTTAGGGTATTTTTGTTTTACCATTGTTTTACTGACTGAAAGTGTTTTACATTCCACATCTCATGGCAGCATGCCCACCTTTTTTTTTTCTTTTCTTTTTACCAACTATAAGAAATTCATCATAGAAGCATGGAATGGTTTGTGTTGGAAGGGTCCTTATACCTTATCTCGCTCCAACTCCTCTGCCACAGGCAGGGACAACTTCCACTAGACCAGGTTGCTCAAAGCTGTCCTCTGATAATAAAATAAAAGCCCCAGACTACAACCTCATTGTGCTAAAAGCTGGACAGAGCAAGGCCAGCTCCTGCCCCCAAAAATCACACTTGAGTCACAGGTGCACTTGCAATGTAAAAATACCCCCTAACATCAGCACATTCTTGCCTGAGCCACCCCATGCAGGCTCCAGATTCTGATCTCAGTGTTTAGAGCCACCGGCAGCCATCGTGAGCAGGCACAGAGGGCTCTGGCTGATAAGGAGGCACAATGAGATAACAGCAGCAGTCCCCTAGCCCAGCTCTTTATCTTGCCCCCAAACACCCTACCCTTGTGCAAAGCATGGAGCTGCTCACAAAACACCAACATGAGCTACTGCAGCTTGCAAACAGCTTGGGAAAATAAATCAGCACCACTTTTGGTTTACTTTATTTGTGTCCAGCTCTAACTTCCAACAAATCTTATATCACTCCACAATACCAGAGGAACACTTACAATATGTCTTTTTTACCCATTAGACACACCATCCTAAG
The DNA here is from genome assembly GCA_013396955.1 of Regulus satrapa. Classification (NCBI taxonomy): domain Eukaryota; kingdom Metazoa; phylum Chordata; class Aves; order Passeriformes; family Regulidae; genus Regulus; species Regulus satrapa. The sequence continues at coordinate 69,842 of VWZN01018321.1, forward strand.
AAACACGACCACTTGCAGCCAATCAGTTGGGAGACATTCAGATGGCTGCAGTTCAGAGAGGGCCCTTGTGTCAAAGCACAGTGCTAACATTCCTTTGTAAAGAGAGAACACTATTAACTACTTAGTACTTGCTGGAACTGTGACATTACTGAAGTGTTCCTAATACCTACTGCTGTGAAAGCTTGCAGAGGGTGAGTGAATGCCTCAAGTCTTCGTCTTTCATCTACCCAGAAAATAAAATAAAAGAGATATGAGCTGAAGTCCTGCTGTGAATTTCTACTTTTGTCATACATTTGACTTTATTTTTTTTAATCATTTCCCTGAGATGCAAAGATGTGGTTTGTGTGTCACATGTTTCCTGAACATACAAGACAGTTTCTCAGAAAGAAAAGCCTGTGGACTACCATGAGTCTCCTAAATGAATGCAAGGTCCCTTCTTAAAGATTCCTATTTATGGTAAAATTTAGTCTAACATTTCTGGAGTTTCTTTTAAAAAGTACAAAGCTCCCATTGTATCAAACTTACAGTAATTATATTCTGTTGTTTGTCTCCTAAAAGTGAGCATGAAGAAAATCCAGGAACCCCTCAGTGTAAGTCCACAGCCTTGCCCTGGTTAAAGTGCTCTAGCCAACTGGTGCATGAATTAGTCATGGATCAAGGATCTGACATTAGCCCAGTTGTCTGCATAAAACTTTGCCACTGAGAGAAAACTCTTTATGACTTCTGTAGTTGATCTAGGTCAACATGACTAATCACAGTGAAGTTACAACAGTTTCACTGGTGTACAGTAAATTCAGGTTTTGAAGCACATTAAAAGAGGAAAAATAGGTCATACTTTTTTTCCTAAGTAACTCAGTAGCTGGGCTGAAGGAGTAGAATTCCTTTTTAGTAGAATCCTCTTTATGATGTAGATCTGGGAAGAGCATTAATGCACACTCCTCTGTAAAATATTACTAGCCTGTAGCCTATTATCACAGAATCATAGAATCATTAAGGCTGGAAAAAACCTTCACAGTCCTGGAGTCCAACCTTTGACCCATCAGGACCTCGTTAGCCAGACCACAGCACCAAGTGTGTAGGGATTTCCAGCACATCTCCAGGGACAGTGATTCCACCTCCTCCATGGGCAGCCTGTTCCAATGCCTGACCATCCTTCCAGTGAAAACGTTTCTTCCTGATGTCCAAGCTGAACCTCCTCTGGCATCGTGTGAGGCCATTTCCTCTCATTCTGTCACTGGTTGCCTGGGGGAAGATGCTGATGCCCCCGTGGCTACAACCTCCTTTCAGGAAGTTGTAGAGAGTGGTAAGGTCTATCCTGAGCCTCCTTTTCTTCATTAAAATTATAATACATCAAAATTAAAGACAGTGGACTCTGAGTGTGAAATATTTGCTGTATCAGTAACAGGAAAGGCGTGGCAGGTGTCATTTCCAGGTGCTTAACAGTTCTACCTGAAACAGAGACCCCTTCCTTCCTTCTTAAGGGGTTGACAGCAGGCACAGCGCACCATGTTCCCATGGAACAGCAGGTCAGGTGCAGAACCCGCTCAGTAAAAAACAGGTTTGAGGCAAGGCTGCGTTCTGAACTCAAATACAAACACATCACATTCAAACACTGAGCTTTTTTTTCCCCTTTAGTGCATCTTTCTGGTATCATAAAAAGCACAGAAAAAAAAGCATGCCTTAAATTCACAGACACGGGAAATCAGAATTCAACCAATCAACACACAGATGTGCTTTGCAGCTTGCATCTATTTACAGTGTATATCTAATGGAGACTATCAAGTGCAGGGGTATTAAAAGACTGATTCTACTTGATTCTTTTCAAATGTCAAAATGTGAAGTCATTAAATTACCCTGTATTTGTGAACTTTGGCAGGAACTACTGCCACTCAAAGGACACAGTGAGGATCTACAGAGGAAAGGAAACACTGCAGGTCTCAGTGATGCAAGGTCTGAGGGAGGGCTACGGGAACAAGTCACACTCTGCCTTGCCACCAATCATAAAAGCTTTCTGTCACTGAAGACACCATTTAGCGGGGCATAAATGGATGTTTAAAAAACCGAAAAAAAATCTCAAAGCAAACCAAACTCAACTGAGATTTAAGCTTTCTGCAGGGTCTATTTGACTTTTCACTCAATGGTGATATAGCAAGAGCAAGAATTTTATTTTTTTTTTTTAATGCACAACTGATGCAATAAAATGTCTTCACAGACTTATGCACAGTATGAAACACCAAAATCCGGCCTCCTGAAAATATTTTTCATTCATTTAGCATCATAAGAATTCAAAAAGCATTCCTGGATTCATTGTCTTCTAGAAATCGTTGGTCGATTGATAGAAACACAAGAGATCTTAAACACCCTCAAAAGCTGTAACAGGGTTTTAACAGTAATGCCTTCCCTTCCAAGGAAAGCGTGTCAGTCTAGTTCCCCCTTCACTCCTTGTCAGTGAAATAAATATGTTTCAAGCAGAGAACAGAAAGCTCTTAACTCTCTTCTGTGTCTGGGTGTGGTTACTATCTCTACTCCTACAGATTGCTCTGCATTATCTTACTGCCCATTCAGATGGGGTTACTACTGGTCTCTTCACATATCAGTGAAAAATAGTCCTAAATGAAAAGCTTACATAATTAAAAAAGGGAATTCCGCAGCATGGGAGAGAAATATCAGTTTGACCTCTGATTATTTAATTGGACACAGACAGATTAAAGAACAAATCTGCAATGAAATTCAAGTGTTTCATTAAACTCTAACAGGAGCTGTGTCTAAGCCCTTTTATTTGCCTTGGGTGGCATACTCCAGGTGACACAGACTGCCCCAGAGTTAGGAGCTGAACTATCCAAATCCTTCAGTAGTACATCAGCCTCACAGAACCATCCCTGTGTTTCTTTAGATAACCACAACAATTATTTCATTTCCATGAAAGGAGGATAGAGTCACGGGTGGAATCCGTTCCTGCAGCACCCCAAAATTTATATGACATCTTCGAAGTTTCTGACTTCCTAACAGATCCAGAGCCTCAAGACATTTCAGTGCCACACATACCTTACTTGTTGCTACTAGTATTGCTCATGGCTTTAATTTCTTCCATCTACAGTCAGCATGTTTTCCTAGATGAGGGCCACAGCAGCTGCTGCCAACATTGTCCTGTTGACTTACTTTTGATTCCCAACTTGTGTGCTCAGATTATGTGTAAGGCCTTCTTAATTTTGCAAAGAATATATATATATACAAGCATATACAAGTGATCATTGTCCAAATCATTGCTCTAAAAGATCAGTTAGGCCCATGTGAGTTTGATTTGATTGATTGCTATCTTTGAGACACTGAAATGAAAGCTATAGTGTGACTTATCCATTTAAATATAAATTTATTATATTTTATATAATTTATATCTAATTTATTATAAATTAAATATACATTTAAATTATATAAATTAGATATAAATTTAAAATAAACTTTCTAAAAAGCTGAACCTGGAGCTCCCATAATTAACTGAAAAATAGCCTGTATTTTATATATGTTGCTATTAAATGGAATTAAGCATCCTACTACTGTAGCCTAAAGCCTGAAAAAAAAAACAACTCTCAGAACATGTTCAATAAAAAGGTTTTGCAAGCAGTTACATTTGGAATCAGATTATCAATGAAACATAGGTCCAAGAGCATGTGTTACTTCCAGTACAGGGTGATATAAACACATCTGTGCCACACTGGCTGGTTAAAGATGAGGGTGAGGGCAAAAATAGATAATGCAGCTGGTCTGTGGTTCTCAGTATCTTCTTTTCCATAAAGATGAGTTTCCCAAAAGATATGCGATTTTCTGCCCTTTTTTTAGAGTAAATTCTTTGAAATCTAGCTGTCATCCTTGGGAAGATAATGGAGCAGGGGGAGAAGAAAAAACCCTGTCTTTTACTGACAGTAACAAGGCACTTGAACAAACAGCACAGTTTTAAATTCCCAGTCTTAGCAAGTTTTTTTCCCTGATCTATTAGGAGTAGTCCTGGCTCATCTCTTACTTCAGCCTTCTGCTCCCCCAGTGTCAGGAAGACCAGGGACAGCTACTGCAGAGCTGATCATGATTCCTTTCCAAGCATTTTGGAGCCCTCATGCTCCTTGGGACACAAATCACATCTGCTCACCTGCCCAGCAGTGTTCAACTCTGTGGTGTCCGCAGGAACTCATTCCTCTTTCTACCTGGTGTCAGTTCAAGTGGTTCATTCACCACGAAATGCGGGGGCAAGGGCTTCACATTGACAGTGGGTAGGTTTCGATTGGATAGGAGGAAGAAAATCATTAATGTGAGTGTGGTGAGAATGTGGATTGTGGATGCCCCATCCCTGGAAACATTCAAGTCCAGCCTGGATGGGGCTTTGAGCAACTTGATCTCACTGAAAATGTCCCCGTTTATTGCAGGAGGTTTGAGCCAGATGATGTTTAAAGACCCCTTCCAACCAACCCAAACCATTCTATTATTCTGTGATTAATATTTGAAAAAAACCCCAAAAAATTAAAAATCAACTATCAAATAATAAAGGCTAGGCAAAAGGGACCTGAGCACGATCTCCTTCAGAAAGACATTTCAGAATAACAGGTAAATCCTAAATCTACTTTAAACCTTTTGCATTATATTGTAGTGTCCCCTGGGTGGACATTTGAGACCAAATAACGCTATGCTATTTCTCTCGAAGCCATTTCTCAGTAAGACTGTAGGTGGCAGTAGCTATACAGTTATTTATTTCCCTGGATCCCTCGTGCACACATTTCTTGCCGCTAAAAA
>VWZN01018321.1:74678-85461 GCA_013396955.1 Regulus satrapa
CACCAAAAAAAACCACCAAAAAAATCTTTCTTCCTTTTTTGTGAAACAGGTCGTGGGAGGACAACCAGAATCAAGAGCAAAAGAAAAACATTCCCCCTCTGGTTGTCAAAATTCTAGGATGCATAATATTCCCATTTCCAAAAATTTGTCTTCCCCCAAATTAAATCAGGTTCCTGGTCTAAGAGGGCATGTTGGAGGGAAGTGAGATGTGTTATAATCTTTTAATGACATAACTTACGGATTTTTGATAGTTATACAAAAACTGTTCCACTGTTCACTAAATGAGCAATTGCATTTCATGTTCTGTAAAAAGTAACTGAAGTTATGGAGTAATTATAAGTCTCTTAATGATATTATATCCATTTGGAAAAAAAAAAAACCCAAGTAACTGATTTTTTACAAATCAGTGAAAAGAAGTGAATTTAGTTGTAAGAGTTTTAAAGGAATAACTGTTGCCTTCATCTTCTTAAAGTAAGGCTTTAGGAGTAAAAGCTTTATAAAGAAACACTGTGGTACAACTGTGATTCACTGCCCAATTTGTGGATGGTGGATCACATCCTATAGTGTCCTGACCCCACACCAATTGAAAGATCAAAATCTGTCAGCTTCTGGCATTCTTCTCTTCCTCTGGGAAGAAGAGTTTGGGCAGGTCCTCTGTTGAAGCAACTGGAGAACAAGGATCCTTACACACTGTAGGACATGCACTTGCTACAACACTATATTTTCACATGACCACTTCCCAAAGCCTTTGAAACTTTCCTTCTGACATCATTTTCTCCACTGGATATGGAAGCTGGCTCTGCAAATCTGGTTAGCACTACATGTAGTACCAGGCACATTTCAGAAAATCACCTATAGAAGTTCTGCTTTCTGGTTTCCTACATCAGAATCTAAATTTTATGCCAAATTTAGACTGTGTCACTGTGGGTCACTGTGACCCATTTTGCCACAAGAATCAGTTCCTCTCTAGCATTTCTCAAAAGCCTTCCCATATATCTGGAGGAAGGACCCCTGCCTTTGATCCTACAGACAACTCATAACACAGTCTTTTCCAGACTCTGAGAGTCTGTTTGCCCTGACAAGCAGACTATCACCTCAGTCTGCTTCACATTGCTCCTGCTATCACTAAATATCTTCTAGGCTCATTTAGTTCACCTGCTCTGCTCATTTTCTGTGCAGAGGATTTCCTTGGACACAAGCTGCCTGTGCTTGTCATCCGTTCTTCACTTCTGGTGAATCCTGTTGAGACACAGCCTAGGACCCATCACTGGGTGCAGATGTTGTCTTCTAGGAGCCAGACTCACAATTTAGTGTTCTCTCCACAGTGTGTAGCCCTAAATCCCTCAAGAGCTTAAACACATTCTTTCCCACAGAATCACAAAGTACATGACTTCTTCAGAAACAGAATGGCTCTGAAAAAGATTTCTCTTCACAGTACACTTTTCCTCTGAAAAGAAAAAGGCATTTATAGTTCTCCATGAAAAAAAAAAAAATAAAATAAAATGCATAGCCCATAAACCAAAGAACATTTATCCAGACTCCCTTGTTTTTAACCTTGTCAGACATTCTGCATACAATGAAGAAAAAACCCCAGATATTTTCTGCTATTACTGTTCTCCTGTTATTACTGTCCTCCTGATACACCACACACTGTAACTGCTAGAGAACATTAAATTTCCAAGTCCTGTTAGAGCTCTTCAGGCATTCTCTCATATGACTGAAGTAGCCTCCTACCAGGTGATGAGCTAGATCTTCACTAGGTGATTTGAGTGCCAGTATGCCTTTACTGATATCCCGAAACATATGGTTTCCTCTCTGGGCTAATCTACTTAATGTTTTAAAAGCTATTATTTTAATAATAATTTCCTTAATTCAATTACCTTCTTCTGGTACTACGATTCTTTGACATCTTGTTCTTCCATGGAAAACCTTCATGCAGTGACAGGCACTATTACTGTACCCAGGTGTCTATTTAATGCCCTAGATTAGGTGGAAATCCACTGGGGATTTTTTTGTTTGTTCTGTGTCAAGTTTGTCTCCTTTCTTGTGTGGCCAAGACAGACACTGATAAATACTGACTCCACTTACTCAGAATTTCCCACTCTGTTTTTTCTCTCTGGTCTCTATTAAACAAGTTTAGATGTAGGAAGTCTGGCATGCTGCCTAGGTTTTTTCAGATCTACTTCAGTAGGTCTGGAGATTCCAGAGCTGCTGTCCACAGCTCAGAAATACTTACCTAACAAATTAATGCCTGATGTGAATATTACCAAATTTGGAAATTTTGGAGATTTTTCAAATTGCCAAATGCCTTTTAAGGCTGATCTTAAAAGCACAGGATGTCTATTTCTTCTACAAGTTTCAGGGCAGGACTACATTTTGGGTGGTCTCTGTTAATGAGATGTTAGTATGTGCCACTCATTTTATTTCCAGTGTGTCAGTCCTCTAACGCACGTTTCAAGTGTACCCATGCAAATCAAAGTTTAAAAGATTAAAACTCAAAATCCATTGGAGCTTTCCTTTCTAGAAATGGCGAGTGATAATCTGGCAAAGTATTCTGTTGATGACACACTTTCTACAGACTATGGCTCAGATCCTTATAGCAGTCCTGGCACAGAAGCACATGCAGGAGTTAAAAGGAGTCAGAACTGATTTTTAATTATGTTCATGCTGATATGGCTTTGATATACACATGGAAAAAGAGGCACTTTGCATAGCTATTAGAAGAACTTAACAACAAGCATAGCAAAATGCAATAGCTTTTTGTTTTTTTCTGTTAAGGGGTCAGGTGATGAAACAGAAACACTTGTGGTTGGTTTTGGCCCCTGGTTAAAGAACTGCAGCAGGTTTGGGCATGCACTGCATGTGATCAGGCTTCTCTACTGGAATCTCTGACCTGTTCAGTTAAAGACATGAATCACAGTCTGAGCAACACTGCAGGAATCCTCGGAAAACCAGGAGGCTCCTGAGAGTTTGTGACAACAGTGTCCTCATTTGAAGTGCTGCTTGACTATTTCATGATTCTACAGTTTTTTATGACAAGGAAGGAAATGCATGCATACCTCATATTGTGCGGAGAGATTATCCACGACTTCAGAAATATTTCTGTTCTAAAAAAGGTGAGGAGGAGGAGAATTCTTCAATTTCAGTAACACAAAAGACCTAATAAATGCCTTAGATCCAATAACGTCTGACAGTTTCAGGTCACATTGGATGAAAGCTAGCAGGGGAAGACTTTTTATACAGGTTATTGTGATAAAAGGCGTCAACAGTTTATAGCTTGATAGTCCAGTTTTCAGATTTACCTTCCTGCTCAACAGTTTTGTTCCAGCTTGTGCTGTTCTTAAGCAGAGCATGTTCTAGAGAGGAAATCAATAGCTCCATTTTCAGGGGGACTTATTTTTTCAGCTAAAGATGCTGCCTATGTGATTTTGTCACACAAAACATTGATAAAGTTTGAAAGATGACTCATACATACTTTGATTAAAAATGGCCCTGTCTCTTCCACTTTCAAGTTTAGGTAAGACTTGTTTCAAACAGCAGTTTTAAAACTGCTCTACTTAAAGGCACAGCTTAGTGAAACAATTGACAGATCAGGAGACTGACCTGTGGGAGCCACTCACTGTGGGTGCTTCATGCCACCAGGAAAATCACACTTACCACATGCCAGTGGAGAATCAAAATAAGTTCTTGCAATCCAAGTAAGCAAAATCAGGATTTGGAGATTTGTTTGCTAAATGGAAATAACTTCAGGGTTACATGCAATACTAAGTAGGAATTGGTTGTTTGCTATTACCTTCATTTTAGCTCTTCCCTCTCCCTTCAGCCTTTAATATAATGGTCACATTGCTCTTCCCTGAGGTCACACTCAAAGATAACACAGAGAACCCGATTCTGAGACTTGTGCTCTAACCACAAGTTTGTCATCATATTATGATTTGGGCTGATTATTCTTCCAGCACCACTAAACCACTGATGGAAACTTCTTATTAAGAGGAGATTATTTTCCATTTTTAATTTTATAAAAACTCTCCTCTGTGTTAAAGTTGCTACTCTTCTTTCCTCTATGTGAAAGGGCACCTGTATTAAGCTGAATTGTTAGGATAGGGCTGCTCTAGAGAAGAACTGCACATTAAAAAGACTGCTTTCTATGGGGCCTTCATTCATTTCCTGGCAAAAGCCAGGAGGTTTATAACAAACAAGTAACTACTGGAAGAGACAGCATCAGATCCTTAGTCCTGACCAAGGGAGCTATAATGTCTCCTCTTCTGTGCTAGAGCTCCTTGCTGTATCACATATCCAGACTTTTTACAGGTAGTCAGTGCTCCTCATTTTCTAGGTGCTTGACTTAAGACAATGAAGTTTGATCACAGAAGTACTAAAATCACTCACATCTGCAAATTAAGTCAACAGGGGAAATTGTTTTGAAAATAGTAAGTACTATACCAGTGCGTCCAACCTTTCTAGTCAGGCAGGTCCTGTATATCATACAATGACAAATTACTTTCTTCTAATGGCACAATCACCTCCTCCAAGTATTCTCACAAGATGGGACAAGACACAGTGAGCCTCAGAGCCGAGTGAAGTGTCTGAGTGTGGCACACAGAACTCTAGATAGGGTGGACATAGTAATCTATGTAGTGACAAAACCTGCGAGGAAAATTAGTCTCTGTGTTTCAAATTCATCCTACCACTCATCTTTTTAATCTTCCTTTCTTTGGGCTTTTTTTCCCTATCCTTAGAACAAGAACATCATTTTTGTCACAAGCACACTACTCTAACCAGCACCTGGACCTACTCAGGAGCATTCATAAAATCACCATGACACACACCTCACTTTTTTGCAGAGCAACACACACCTTGCAAAGTTAAATGCTGCTTCAAGAAAATACTACAGTTTTGCAGATGCCTTGCTACTTGCAGCCAGGTGAGCCCACTGTCAGAACGCTTTCCAAGTCTGTAGAGGAGGCAGGGATCCTCCCTCAGCCGCCAGCCCTACACCCAGGTAGGTCAACAAGAGTTTGCTGTTGATCTGAACACAAGCAGCAGAGTTCTCACTCTGCTATCAAAGGGAGTGTCTTGGGTGCAGCCAATTGTTGGCAGCACAATGCTTAAAGCTGGGAAGAGCTGTTGTAAATACACCCAAGGGCTTAAACCGTAGTCTCATATTCTTATTTGGACGTCTAGGTAAACAGCAACATTTGAAGACTTTGCAATTCCATTTCCCTGCCCTCAGGTGAGAAAAGTCACATGCACTTTCAGGTCAGGTCTCAGCAGGGCAGAGACCCTGAGCACATACAAGTTCACATACTGAATGTTTGAAGCATTGTGTGCAGTTCCTTAGCCTTGAAAGCAAGGCAGGCCATGGAAGCATGACAACATCTGAAACAATAGGCTTGGGAATAACAGCAGAATCACATGGTCATACCACTCCTAGCTTTGGTGCTGGGATCTTTATTTACAGCTTAAAAGTTTCTGTACTGTGCCCTTTCAACAGGGAGAGAAAGAATCAAAGAACGTCCCGCTATCAAACAGGCTTCCACTTCCAAAGAGCAAATCACAAAGGGAACTGAGAAAGAAACTAGAACAAGGAGAAAACCCTGCTTCCTCCACCTACTTCTTGTGTAGAGTAAAAACCAGATTGAGGTCCCTCTCCACTCCTGAGACCCTGCTCTATCACAGGGCTCTTTCTGTCAATACACTGCATACTGTCTTGCTTTTCATCAGATGCTGTTGCATCTCATCACAATCTTGGGTAGTGCCTGTAATTGTTTCTGGTGTTGCAGCTTTAAGTCTAGAATCTTTTGCTAAAAAACATTTCAAACCCTTACAGTTTTGGAAGAAAGGTTAAAAAAAAAAAAAGAGCTTTTGAGAAATCAAACCTGGGAGACACCCTGTCATTTTTAGTACCCTCCAAATAAAACTTTTATTATCTCATTTTTTTTGTAGGCTTGATCCATTACAGTAGTGATTTGTCTCAGTTCACCACTCACTGTTGTTAATCCCCCATCATTACAAATTTGTAAAGTCCTCTAAAATCCACGGGATTTGCCTAAAGAGAATCACATTAGTTTAAAAAAAAACCCACTTTTTGAACATTGACACTTTAGGCTTTTTAAAATATAAGGTTAAAGTTTTCATCAAAACCTGAGAAGAAAAAAAAATAAACAAAACAAAAACCAAAAAATCTCGATGTATTCAGATATTCCAGGACTTGACTTTCAAGAAGAATATCAAAAGTCGCAGTAAAAGCTTAAAACTTGAAAGAGAAAGTTTGGGAAATCAGAACTTACTTCTGCCAACAATTGAGCAGAAGACTTAAATTGATCACTGCATGAGTTCAAACAGTAATGAAAGTCACTTTCAGTTTTCATAATCTGTTTTCCATTATATATTTAGATGTTGAAATTTCTGTGCCAGAAGAAATCTCTTCCCTTTATATTTGTACAGTGCTTAGCTATCTGGAATTTTCCTTGAGATGCAGCAATGAAACAGCAGCAATATAACTCAAGTTAGCTAAATTCCACTTTCTATACTGTGTTAACATTGGTCCTACTCTGAACACCTGACCCCAAATGACCTCATAAATTGAACTGAGCATGTATTTATTGAGAGTCACAAAAGAAAGGGACAAAGACAACAAATACCTGCTTTTGTTTTAATTAGTTAACTGGATGAAACATTGCTGAGGCTCACTGTTATATAAAGGGAAGAACATACACCCCTTTGGAAGAGAACTGAGCCTCTGAACTTGGTTCTGATGGTTGTATTGAGATAGAATTTAGAAGCATGTATCATTCAGCTATGCAAAATACTATGAAGAGAACCCAACCATCTTGTATATTAAATATGGACTAGAGCACAGGACAGTAATCGTAACATGGGGAAGTAGGAAGGGAAGGGATTGAATGCAGTGGACTGGTAAGAACCTACTGCCACTGAACTCAAACGGCAAAACCCCACCCCTCTATCTTCAGTGGTTGGCCAAGGTGTTACGTAGCTGAGTGGCAGGTGAGTGAAGCACCCACAATTAGAGCCAGATTCTGGAGAACTGATGGATAGTTCATTATATTTATTGCCAGACAGCACAACCCTTGACTGTAACACCACTTGCTGGAGCAGCTCGCTTTGGGCTCTAAGCTGCATGAACTCCACGTTGCTAGATGCTACACGAATGGTTCTCTACATGGTTTCCACAAACACAACCATTTCTATCCTGTCAACACATGCACGTACTGTTGTACAGTGTGACACTGCTCGAAGCAGCTCCAAGGTTCTGATGGGCTGGTCAGCTCACAACTTCTCACAGGGGTCTGGGTATCTCCACTGAGAGCAGCTACCTCGCAGCAAATTCACAGAGAATCTGTAAAGCACCATTTTTGGTGTAACTGAGAGGTTTGCTCTGAAACTCTCCTTACTATCTGCCTGTGTAAAAGAAAAGAAGGAAGAAGGCCTAGCGTTACACAGACAAACTGAGGGGAGGACAATCCAACCATTCCAAAAATTATAGATATCAAATTTCCTTCTCTGCTTGGTTCTTTCAATGTCTTTTAGGAAGTGATACCCTAAACTGTATCACAGTTATAAGTAAATATTGGGCAGTGTTCCCTTTCTTGTTTACTTCTAGCTGTCTCCAAAGGTTCCACTTTCTCTTTTAATTAGCCGCATCAGCCATGTCTAGAGCATTGTGGTTCTCTTATTTAAGTCTATTAAAGTCTATTAACTCACCTGCACCTGCCCCCCAACAGTTGTTCACTACTGAAAACTCCTGCTTCAGCTCTGGTACTCTTACCCAAAACACAAGAAATTTAGTCTTTCAGCAAAGTTACATGCCTGAACCCCAGTGGAGGTAACGTGAGATCCCATGTCTGATTTTTGGCTCTGGAAGAAGCAAGCAAGAAGTGCATTTGGGATGTGGCCTCTGTAATTACAGGAGACAAAATGCCGCTCAGAGCCTTGCAGGGTGCTGCTGTGTCCATCTAACTCTGATGAAATATGAGATGAATTAGGGCCAGCTCATCATCCACCAAAAAACAACAGAGATGACAGAAAGTACTTCTCATGAATGCTGCAACCTGGAGATTTAGCAGGTTTGTTGAACTCTACACCCTGCTAGCTGCAGCTCAAATTGTTGGCTTTGCACATGTACTTTGGCTATTTAGAATGTTTTTTAAATATTGTTTCTATTGTCATCTTCATTAGGGCTTCATATATATTCTCAGAATGATGACACCATCTTTAAAATACACCTTTCTTTTTTTCTTTCTTTTTTTCTTTTTAGCATATTGCCTTCCTGAGTTAATGGTGGATTCATGCTGTAGGAGACAATGGCAATGCCAGCAAGCAGCAAATATTGGCTAAACACTGACAACCTCTCTGAGGCTGGAGTGTGTTAAGATGATCACTGGCCACTGCGTAAGGCAAACCAGTTCTTAAGTTAGAACTTCTGGATTATCTGAAGGAGAGAGAAATAACAGATTGACCAGAAATAGATTTGGATAGCATGGCATAGTAGTTCAATTAAGATAGTTGAAATCTTTAAAAGGAAGTGTGTCTCAGTAACTATTTTAGACTTCTTCCCTTATCTTTTCCTGCTTTAGCATCAAACTCACTGTGTCAAAGGGAAAGAAAAGAGCCTATCCTGATCCCAATACATAACTCAGAAACAGAAGAAAAGTAATTTAAGAAACTTCCATGAATTTTTTCCAATGCAGGCATACCAATTAAAGTAAATATTAATTATTTTTAAAATTTCTGCTTGTCTTACATGTTTATCTATCATTAGTTACAGGATTAAAAAATACTGAGGCCAAAGATTTCTGACCATTGAGCCTGTACTATACGCCTGATTTCCTCAGTGGTTGGAATTGGATTATTTGGCTCTTAAAGGGGGAATCCTGTTCTATAAAGCAGTTCATTTATCTAGAGTGTCCCATGAAGACAATTTTACCAAAGTGTGGGCTTACAGCCTGGCACTACTGTGGGTTTCAGTAGAAATAACATTTCAGTTATAGTCTTAAGCTCTAAAAAAGGCAAATTTATGCTTTAAATATAATTGAGAAGAGGACTTCAGATCTTTGTGAAAGCAGCTTAAGATTTCACAGGGAAAGCTGAGCCTGACTACTTGAATATGTGTCCTTTTAAAATAAATCCACCAGGTACATCTCCTTAAGTCTGGAACTTATCCACCTTGTCTGATTTCCTGGTACTTGTTCATACAGGTTTTGCCCTGTGAGCACACCTTTGATTAACTATAATATGGCACCTTTCTTTTCAAATGAATCTTATTTTGAAATTTATTTGTATTTAAAATTCACCTAGAATTCCTCCTTCAAGGGCTTTGGGACACAATTATTTCCTCACTTGTCCTATTAATTCAGTGTATTATCTTCCATTAAAAAAAAAAAAATTGGTCTTGAATGCTCAGGAATATCCCCAAATAATAAGGAAAACATGTCTTACTTGGAAGTGTTGAGTCATTCTCAACTCCCAGTTTGTACCGGGAAGAGAATGGAGGAGTGCATTTATAGAATTGCATCACAGAGCATGAGTGGCAATCCAAAAAAAGGAAATTACTCTCTCTTCATACATATGTATGTGTAACGTGTGGGAAATTTCAGTTCTCAAGAAAGCAGAGAAAATCCTTTGCATTTCCAAGCTCTCATTTGCACTCTCAGCACTCATTTTAAACAGTGTTTCTGCTCCAACCCAGAGATGTGGCATGAAATGCAGCATCTGAATCTACTCCCTTTTTGGTAAAAATACCCTTTTCATTTTGTTGCAGTCAACAGGTGGCTCATGATTTCACTCTATTCCTTTTGAATATATTTCTGCTCTAGATTACAGTTCCTTACTTCAACACACAAAAAAAAAGCAAGTCATATACCTTGATTCCTTTATATGTTTGGGGTTTTCAAAATCATTCTTTTAAATTATTCTTTTTCCTCATCCCATTTGTGAAGCCCCATGTCATGTGGCCTTAGCATAACAAAATTCCCCGGAGGTGTGCTGCTGATTTTCTGGGCAAACCCAGTGAGCTATGCTGGATGCTCCTTCCAGGCACTCTTCACCCTTACCAAACCAGACGTTTAAGATTCAGCATAAAGATACTCGAACTTGTTTCACGTACTATTTGTGCCAATTCAACGTGGCACTAGCCGACTCGTTCCAGCCCTGGTTAAATGCCTCTGGGGGACTAGGTTACTGTGTTGCAAACCTGGGTTCTGATATTAAGAAGCATGTTATTGATGGTCGACACTGTTTAACGGAGGTCAAATTACCGGGGAGCCTGCTCTGACAGAAACGGTGTAAACCTGCAGAAACCTCGTGCTGTGCAGCCTGCTCTCCCTGCTCAGTGATGTTTCCAGGCATCGGGCGGTAAGCAATCAGTAAATCTCCCTTAATGAAGGGCCTGGGGAAGCCAGCCAGCAGGCAGGCACCGAGTGAGGCGGTTAAATTCACTCTATGCAGTCTCTCTCCCCTTCCAAACTTTTTATCTAGAGGTCGAAAAACCACTAGCAGCCACCGGGTCCGGCCCGTCTCCAGAGAGGTGTGGCGAATGCCGCCGAGGGCCGCGGGCAAGGACGGGGCTGTCCTTGCGGCGGAGGTGGCTGCCCTGGGATGAAAGGGCCCGCGTGTTTATGTGGTGTCTCCCGGGCGGGAGGGCCTGTCCCGGCTCGGGGATTTCGTACCCAGCGGGTGGCTCGGTGGCAGCCGCTGCTCGGCTCCTTCTCCGCCGCCTCCGGGGCCGCGCCTCCTCCCCTCCCGTCCCGTCCCGTCCCGCCCC
>VWZN01018321.1:94110-159263 GCA_013396955.1 Regulus satrapa
CACCATACCCTAGGTGGAGACGTCTTCCCCCACCTTAAGTTGTCCAAATTGCTCAAAGCCACATCCAGCCTGACCTTGAACTCTTCTGGGCATAGGGCAGCCACAGCTTCTCTGGGCAGCCCATTCCAGCACCTTGCCACCCTCACACTGAAGGATTTCTTCCTTATCTCTGATCTAAAGCCACCTTCTGTCAGTTTAAAGTCATTCCCCCTCATCCTGTCTCCACACATCCTTGTGAAATGTTCCTCTCCAGCTTTCCTGAAGGCCCTTTTCAGGTACTGGAAAGGGCTTTAAACTTTCCCTGGAGCCTTTTCTTCTCAGGCTGAACAGCCCCAGCTCTCCCAGCCTGTCTGCAGAGGGGAAGTGTTCCAGCCCTCTGAGCATCTCCATGGCCTCCTCCAAACTTACTCCAGCAGGACCGTGTGCTCCTTGTGCCGAGGAGCCCAGAGCTGAAGGTAGCACTGCAGGGGGAGCATCTTTAAAAGCTGCTCTTTTGGAGTCATGACATTGTTCACTGCATCAGCCAGAAAATTACTGTTTTCAAAAGCTGAAACTGGAGGGCCGATTCAGATGGACATAAGGTTTTTTTTCTACATGGGTTCTAATTTTTACTTTAAATGAAAACTTTTCAGAAGTAATGCCTCTGCGCTTTTTTTTCCCACTTTGTTGGAAAGTCACATATTGTAGAAGTGTAGATGTGACCAGAAAGTGTGTCAGGTGTGAGGACTCTGCCTTTCACCCCCAGAGTTCCGCTGGAGGGAGAGGGGTGTAGTCTGAGGAACTAGAATAGGACAGTGGAACTTTAATTTTTATTTATTACTTTTATCCTGTGGCTTACAGAGGAAGCTGTGAGATGCTTTGATTGAAAGTTTGGCAAAGTATTCATTGAGCAAACAGGCAAGTGGGCAGCAGCCATTCATGTTAGCTCCTCAGAATGTTTTAATTTACTGAACAAGCACGTTCACCGTGTCATCTGGAAACTTCAGGATTTTGTAGCACAGTTTTGTATATGTGACTCATGAAATTGTAAATGTTTAAATATGAGACATCACAACTTTTAGGACTAACTTTTATTCTATTTATGCTGAAGAAACCTGACATTTGTACTCAGTGACCTAATCAGGGTGTAACGAACGTGGGTATTTTCTGATACTTTGTAAAAAAAAAAGCTGTCTGTTGAGGTCTGCAGATTGTTTGTGGTAATACCTACATCTTTCAGTAAAAAGTGTTTGACAAAAAAATGTTACAAGTTATTTGATTGAAGTAACTTGTCAGTTGGTGATAATGTTATTTATATTTTTTTCTATGGAACAGAAGTTAAATAAAAAACACTTTAGTAAATTTTGTTGTATCCTGAAAGTTCTATCATGTATTGTACTCTTTCCATAAAGGTGAATAATTACAATGGCAAATGGTTGATGAAAACAAAACTTTGCGGAATGTACCTATGAGATAATGTGACTGACTGGTGTTTTTTTGGTTTTTTTAATCTTGCTGAAATCCTGTTGCATTAGGTGATGAAGTACAGCACTGGTAACTTTGGCTGCTTGTTATGCCTGTTATTAATTTTGGGCTGAAATCTTATAACCAGTTATTTGATATTCGCACAAATGCTACTAATAAATTTTGCCCAGTAAATATTTCTAAAATCAATTTACAGTCAGGTGGGTACTTTGATTTTAAAAGTTTAAATAAAAACCAGTTTAAAAACAGTTGTATCCACATAAACATCTTTTTTATTGAAGTCATCTGTGTATTTAGTGTCTCCTATTTCTCCATTTTATTTTTATTTATATTTTCTACTTTGTGGGGAATGGGTGACTGGATTGTCTTTGGAGATTGTTAACAAGCAGAGCTGAGCCTCCATCAGGGTGAGGTACGCAAGTATTCCAATTTTCTTTTTGATGATTGCCTTTCTAGTTCCTGTAGAAGGTCCAGGGTGGCTCAGTTTTTCTTTAATGACTTACTGATCTCTTGCACCTCTTTTTTATAGTGCAGGAGGTTTTCACAGTTCTCTTTGCTGGAAGATATGGCTCGTGTTCACTGTGGTGGAATATGAAGGCCAGTGACCTGTTTCTGTCTTCTGTTTGTTATTAACTTATTTAGTGTCTTGAATGCAGACATGAGTGTCTTGAAATAGTCCTACTGGTATTTTCTGCCTTGGAGAGCCTTACTTGTCGAGCTCAGCGTGGGTGAAATTCTAGTTCTTTGAGTAACATCTCAAAATTTCTCATTCTCTTTGAGAAAAATTTCATATTTCCATATGAAAGAAAATAACACAAATACTAATATTTTCTAATAGACCCAATAAATTTCTTGGAAAATTCACAGGTCCCGCTACTGGCCCCCGTAAAACTAAGCCAAGCCAAACTTTCCAGTGTCCAGCATTTCCATGTAGACCTGTGAGAGAGAGTGGTGATGGATGCTGTGCATCCACAGTTGTCATTGTCAACACAGAGTTGCTGTGTGTGATAAGCACTTGCAGACCCCTGGAAGTAAAAATGTCCAAAATCAGTCAGTAATCAATTCCTGGTTTTTTGTTTGTTTTTGTTTTTTTGGGGTTGTTTTTTTGTTTTGTTTTCTTTTTTTAAATACTGTCCATTCTTTCTTGGGCATCTTTATTTACATTTAGTAATACTTAATAAAAAAAAAAGGTTAGGGTTCATTCATGAATGCTCATAATGTTATTTTTATTGTATAAAATTGAAGGTTTCTGCTATTTCTATGGTAATGATTTTGCCTGAAGTCTAATGGCAGAATAGTCAGAGGAAAGACAGAAAAATTTCTGATTTTAAGAAATTTTGACTTCTGGACTTTGACTATAATTTTTAATTTCTTGGCAATAGACAGTGGAAAATCCTAGCTGTGGCCTATTTCGTCTTTACATTGCCCCTTCCAAATACCGAGGAATTTTAGAAGTATTTTAGAAATCATTAATATTATGAGTAAAATAAAAAGCATTTTAACTCTGAATGTTTTCCAGGCTTCTCTATTGCTCTACATTGGGGAAAAAAAAGGGGAGTTCTAATTGTGTTTTTGTGTTTCAGGACTTAAAATGGCAGCAGAAGATTCCTATATTATGGGAGTATCTGATCCCCAAGTAAGTGAACTCCTGTGTTTTCTATATCCCTGTCTAGTATCCTCTCCTAGCTGTCTGTTTAGGCCTTCTCTCATTGTGTACTGACATTTCCTAGACTTAACATGGACACAGAAAATCATTCTGCATTGGCAGAAATCAGGGTGTTTTTCCCTGAGCTGGTTTTTATGTGACTTGTAAAGTGCCTTGCCACTGGCTAAATGCCTGAGAAGGAAAGCTAGGCCTGCTGAATTAAGCAGTTGAAAAAAACTCCTTATTTTTATGTCCTGCATGCCTGTGGCACTTGCTCTGAAATGTCTTCTGTGATGGACATAGGATTCTTTCTGAAAATAAAACCCCTTATGTCCTAAAAGGCCCTTTTGTGTAAACTTTTGTAATGTTTGCATTGGCAGTGGTGAGTAAAATGTTCCTTCACTCACACAGATCCATAGGCATAGCTCTTCAGGAGCTCTTCCTGATCCTCT
Source organism: Regulus satrapa (assembly GCA_013396955.1). Classification (NCBI taxonomy): domain Eukaryota; kingdom Metazoa; phylum Chordata; class Aves; order Passeriformes; family Regulidae; genus Regulus; species Regulus satrapa. The sequence continues at coordinate 97,672 of VWZN01018321.1, forward strand.
TAGATAATTTAATAAATTACTTGAACTGTGAGAATGGTGCTTGGGTGAAAAGTTCAAGTGAAAAGGGCATTTCTACTCACCTTAATTTTCAAAAAGCAACTATTTTCTCCTTTATGTTTGCTCCACTTTGGAAGAAGATAGATTTATACCTGACAACAATTACAGTAAGTTAAGACATGTCAGTGTTTAAAAAAGAAAAACATTAAACTTTAGCCTGGATATACTGTTTTCTTGCATTAGAGCTTGTAAATATATTTACATAAGGAATGTAGTCTGGTGGGGTTTAATCAGAGGAGTGGAAATGAAAACTCGGGTTCTTAGCAAGGCCTTGGGCAAGACATCTAGGATCAGATTTTCAGAATTTACTGCAGAAGCTCTTTAGAATGTATAGTTGTTAGTGCATGTAAGCAAAATTGGTGTTTAGAAACTGTGCTGAGGTTGGTGTGGCGTCATGATTCTGGTGAAACCTAGATCAGTGCTGTCAGCTCTGCTTGCAGTTCTGTTGCCAGCAAAAATAAAATAGCTATTAAATGTTTATGTAATTCAACGAGGTGTTTGCAGTCTCAATATTTGCAGAGAGCGACGAAATTCTTCGCTGATAGATGTTTTATGCAACTATGTATATATATAATAATGAAGAGTGTTTTCTTTCAATATAGATGTTTGCGGTGGATCAGTTCATGGGAATGAATGCTTTATTTAATAGTACAAATTACATCACTTCAGACTTACCACTACGAACAGGTAGGAACCCGTACTATGTGATGGTGCTGTTGTCCTGCTGATTCTTCCTGTTTGTTTGCTTTTGAGAAGTTATTTTCAGAGCCTTTTTTTTTTGTTTTGATTTGTATGTCAGAATAGTAGATTGCAAAGTTGTCAACTAGATTTTATTATATCTTCTTGCATCTTTCTTCCCCTCATGAAACTTTCAGCAGTGAGGCAAAACGGATTTTCTTGTGGCTTGTACAGAAACTGAAAGTTTCAGCAGTTTCCAGGTGAAACCAGGACAGTGACCAAAGAGCTTTGAGTGACACGATTTTATAAGTTACTTTGTTGAGGTGAGGCTTTTTTTTTTCTGAATTTGAACTTTCAGCAAATTAGGTGTTTCTGTTGCTGGTTTGCAGACTGCAACATGCGCTTCTTTTTCTTTTGAATCCTGTTACATTTGTTGTAGTAGTTCTTAAGGTGTTTGTTTTTCAGTAATAAAATGCAGAGAATGTTAACTTCCCGTACTATTCGAACATGTTTTTCCTTCTTGGTGACTTCTCTGTTTCCTGTGATGTGGCAGTGTGGTATTAGAAGCACCTGACAATTTCCTGAACAATAGCACTAGTTTGAAAGCTCAGACAAATTTTGCAACAAACCACCGCAAATAGCAAACAGTATTCTGCAAAGGTTTGATAAGCAGTTCTTACAGTGCACTTCCAGAACAGTAAGAACAACAAATACAAGTCTTTTATAGCTCAGTCAGTATAAGCTGCTTGAACAACCTTGGTCTGTTTTTGCATATTAAAGTTCATTATAGATATTACTCCTTGCAGGAATTTGGAGAAAGCTTTTCTCCTGCTTAGTGGATTAGAACAGCTGATACAAAAGGAAGAAGGAAATAAAATTTTATTTAAACTTAGGAATTTTTTCTCAAAATATAGCTCCAATATAGCTCTTTAAGTCTTTTACCATGACAGCTTTCTATTATTTGTTTGTCTCTGTTTTATCAGGATGTAGCTGGTATCTTATGTATTGCAAATTGCTTTCTTTGATTGAAAGTGCAAACCACTTCTGATTGTGGTATTTGATATGTTTCACAGCCATGAAGGTGTTAAGGGTAAAATGAAATAAGCATTTAATGTTTTCCTTCATAGGTAAAATTCCACCCTAAAGTAACAATAAATGCTGCTTATAGAATAAAAATGAAAGCAGGCTTACTGTTTTTGTGTTTCCTTGTTTTCTTAGAAGAATAGTAGCAAGAAAGGCTCAAGGAACACATGGTACAGATAATTCTGTTTCATGATAAAATGTTCTCATGAGCAAAGCTCTTGATTAATATGGAAAAATAGCCAGGAAATTAATGTTGCAATCAGTTGTTTACAGTGCACTTTTATTAAGGCAGATAAAAGTATTCTGTAAGATTCATCTGTATTATTAAAGGACTTGTGCATTGTAGACCAAGGGGTTTTTTCTCCTAGTTTCTGTTGAACAAAAAAGGTTATTGAAATTTCCCTGTAATGAGCTCTTTTACATGTACCTTTTAAGCTTACTCTGTATTCTTCATGCCAGACTCATTCCATACAAATTATTCAGATATATAAAACTAATTTTCAGATAACTGTGTCTCATCTAAAGTTGAAAACAGCTGTTTTCAAAACCATGTCAGGGAGTCAAGGATTCATTGAGTTCAGCAGCCAGAGAAAACTCGTACTGGGCTAAGTCTAACAATGTCCTTAATTTGCAAAATTGCTTTCAAAAAGGCCTTAAAAAAAAAAAAAAAGTGCCACTGCTCTTGTTTTCTGCTGCACTCTAGGTGGCAAATTGCTTGTGCACAAAATGGGATTTAATAAAAGATTGTGGATTTCAAGTTATCACAAAATTTTGATCACAAGATTCAGAAAAGGTTGATCATTTCAACAGCATCTGATGATGCCATAGTTGGTTTGTTTCTTGAACAGTATGCCAATAGTGCTTACTTCCTCCCCTTTTTGAAAATATGCTGTTTTGTTATTATGGACTGGCTCTTCAGTTAGAAGATATTATAATAATTTTTATATTCTACTTTAGTGGTTTGCAAGCAGGAACTAATGATTTCCTTCTACTCAGCAATGTCAGTTAAAAAAGTAATGTGGGATTTTCCAGAAGTACTTCCAGATGAGATATGGAGCGAGTGAAATAAAAGGATTTTGCTCAAGGACAGATGGATTATTAAGGCAGAAAGTACCAAAGACATCAATTGTTCCTCATGATCTGGCTGTGGTGCATACATCTTTCAGTCTGTGCATCATAAATGCTCAATGTCAGACCTATTACATTGGCAGACAGGTTTAATGTATAACTGGATTGCCGTGTCGTGCCAGCATGACTGAATCAACAAGTAACTGGGGAGTTTGGGGACTTTCTGGTGATAGGTGTTCTGCTGTTACCTTCATATTTACAGTAACAGAAAACCTTTGAGATGTTTGGACATGGATTTTCTCAACATCATTGTCAGTTCTCAAGAGCTTTGTGTGCTCTCTCATATGCCCACTTTAAATGAAAGTCAGGCTTTCTTGTTTCTTTGGCTCTGAAGCTCTAGTAGTTACATGGTTCAAGGTTTACCAACAGAAGAGGCAGTACTTCATGAAGTCAGCCTCTTCTCTGGCTTGCTGGAAGTATCCTGCTTTTGATTAGGTAGGTTAGGTACTGATCCTTAGTGGCACTGGGGATGGAGGGAGCATTATCTACAGCATGTATTTAATCAGAGTAAAAGCAGGTGCACATCTGTGGGACACCCACTGCGAAGTAGAGAAACAAAGTGATGCCTTACATTGGAGAGGAAATGGACAGAGCTCTGAGCTAAGTGTTTTGTAATTTTGCATGTTTTGTACTCCCTCATGATGATCCAAGGCCATCTACAACCATGGAAGGTGCCTCAGTTAGAGGTGGGTTTGGGAATAATGTAGTTGTTTAGGCTTCGAGAGGCTCTGGTCTAATTAGCTCTTGGCATTAACATGGTGTGTTTTTACGACTTTGAAGTTGAAGCAGAGCCACCAGGAGCTGAACGGTATTGCCTGGAGGCTGCTAAAATTAATTTTCTGCTGTTTCTTTAACCTTCTCTGTCCAACCCTGTGTGACACTTGCTGTGATAAATGAGAAGGTTATAGAGGGGAAAAAGAAGGCACTTGAATTTTTTTTTTTTTTTCATATTTTTTTCAGAGAGAGATAATGTTAGAGGTCCAAGGAAACCAGACCACCATCAAAAATGAGATGAATATTCATGTTCCCTGTTCCACAATAGTGGCACTAATCCTCAGGAGCTTGGGCAGACTGGCATACAGTTTCTGGTGTTCTTTCTAGATCTTCTGTGCTCCTGTTTGGAAGAGTGAACCGAGGGAAGAAGTTAAGCAAAGTCTCATGGGCCATTTGCTTTAAACATCATGCTTTGAACACTGAGGAGCTGGGATTCAAGAGAGTATTCCTGTGCAGGGGAATCCCTGAGGGGTGGGACAAGCACATGCTACAACAGGCCTTCAGGAGGGATAAGGCACTCCAGTCCGAGCTTTTAGCAGCAAGGCATCCACTGCCAGGATGGACACGAGAGAGTTGATGTGAGATTTAACAATCAAAACCTACAGGCTACAAGTGTTTCCAGCCAAGTCCACAGAGTAAACCAGCAATTACAAGGGTGAGATGCCTGTTCTGGGAGGCCCAGAGAAGATGTGAGAGAAGGGACTTGTCCACAGGTTGTTGCAGGTTAAATTGAATGGTTTTAGGTACTAGAAAAGCTGGTAGATACAGGACATCACTAGCCCAAGAGAGTTGCCAGGCTTGCAGGGATATCTCACCAACATCAGAGACCTTTTTTTCCTTGACTTTGCTATGGTGGGAAGAAAGAATCAAGGGGGAGCCTAGGATGGGTGCTCCTTTGGATGTGTGTGTGTGTGTGTGTGTGTGTGTGTGTGTAGGGTGAGGCCTGTCAAGAGGCAGAAAGAATGCAAGTGGAGGCGGTGTCAAGGGGCAGGAGGCCCTCTGACTCAGGCAGGAAGGAAAATGAAGAAACTTGGCAGTTGAAGAAGACGCGGGGAAGTGGGACTGTGACTCAGACTGGAGTGAGATGCGAGCCGGTCTGTGGCAACCGAGGCGAGAAGCCAGAAGAAGGAGCCCTGAAGCATGGCCAGGATGTGGCAGTCTGCACCAAAGCCCCTCCAGGCTGGAGGAGCGCATGGTGTAGTTGCAGTTCTTGGCCTCCCAGCCATGGCAGTGCCAGGCAAAGCACAAGGAGTGCTCCTATCAAAACCTGGCTTTTGGCATCCCTGAGAGCCATGCCTGTGTGGAGGCAGCTCCATGACTGTGTCCTTCAGCCTCTCTGTAGGGCAAAAGTAGAACATAAGCTATGTTCTTATAAGTAGTCTTCCTTCTTGTGGATGTTTAGCATTTTAAAAGGGGTTGCTCCTTCAACAAGAACTTAAAGGAAGCACCTTCCAGGCTGGAATGAAGGTTCATCACAAATCTCAGCATTATTAGTTCCTCTTACAAAGTGTTCATCTTCAGGTTCCTGTTTTTTTGTCTGCTTAGACAAAGACACACCTACCAATAGAAACAAAATACTAAAAACTTCCGTGTGCAAAACACTAAATGTATTTTTTTTCCCCCGCTGGGGAAGGATGAGAGAAAGAAGGAACCACACATAGCCAATGTTAGGCTGTGTAATGTGCCTCTGGGAAATATTCAGAGTTCAGTAGAAACAGCTGTATAAGACCTTTCACTAAGTAAAATCCTTTTCACAATCAAAATACTACGCCATTTATGCCTGGATGTTTTCTTGAGCCTTGCTGGTCTATTTTGTTGTAGCATTTCAGATACAATGAAATGCTTTGCATTAGAATACCTTCTCTGTAATGTATTTGTGTCTGGTTCAGATGCTGTACCAGAGAAGTACTTAGTCACTGTTAAAAATTTAAAAAAAAAAAAAAAAAACCAAAACTTTAGCCATGGAACCTAAAGATCCATCGGATCTCAAAAAACTGTTTTAAGTACATTGCTATGTTATTTGTATAATGTGGGTTAATAATAACAGACATCTAACTTGTCTGTGTACATTTACGTTGCATCTTTTTTGCACTTTTCTAGTGCTGATATATAAAACATTTTGATCTTTTTATCAGCATATTTGTATGCTTTTTGTAGGCTTTTTCCCAAGAGATCAAAATAACCACAGTCCTAAGTTTTCAATTCTTGTGAGTTTTCACAAGTACCATTTCAGTGGTATGAAGAATTTTCCTTTAGTTTTTCAGTGTATATCTGTTCCTGTCTTAGAAGTTTGAATTTCCTTATGCTGAGGAAAAGCTGGAACTTGGGTCTGATGAGTCCTGGGGGACTTCTGCAGCCATTTAGCCATTGGATAAGAACACTTCCTTTTCTGGCTAATGTTTGAGAGAAAGCAACAGTATTTGCACTAACCCAACGTGAATGTCTTGAAAATTAATTCCGAAGAGGAGAAGAGCCAAAGAACAATTACTTGGCAGGTCGTGCCCTGGAGGCTTGGTTGAAAGTTTAACTACACACTGTTGTATTTTAGGTGCATTATTTCTGCCAGTGCTCAAAAAATGCACGGCTTCTGGATTGTTACAGTATAAATTTTCAGGTGCCAAAAGCATGAGGAGGATTAGAGGTCTGTTAATAGAGGTGTTAACTTTAAGTGCTGATGTATTGCTTAAACCCAACTTAGCTCATCTTGACTCTGCTACAGACAAAAACTGAAACGTAAGGACAAAGCTAAATGTTACTCTACATCTTTTAAAGTTCCTGAAGTCCAAACTGTTTTTCCTGATTTTTAATGCAAGATGATGTGTTTGTGGTCTTGAGGCAATCATTTTTCATGAGTTCGAGTAGCACTGTTTACTTTTAGAGAAAAGTTCAATTGATGGGCTTGGGAAATAATTTATCTTTAAAGGTGAAATTGTTGTGACTGACATTTGCAATATAACTTTGACATGAAGTTACTTCAGTTGCTGAGTCAGCTAAGTCCAGCAGCAGAATGCTACTTTCATCTATAGTGTATTTATTAAAACTTCCATGTGAAAAGAAACTTGTTAAGACCTGTGCTTGATTCCTTAGCATTAATACCTTTAACAGAGCAGAAGTGATGATACAGAATTCCAACAGGAATATGGTTGGAAAAATATTATTTTATTATAGGTATTCCCTATAATAAAATAATAAAGTAATACTATATAAGGTATTATTTATTTATAGGTATTCCCAGTGAAGCTGTCATTTGGGGTCTACTTTGAAAGCAATGGATCTTTTGGCATTGAAATGCAAATAATCTTGACTGCTTAGGAAGAGAGAGAGAAGAAATTCCTCTTCCCTCTTGGGAAGAGGGACTTCCCTCTTGGAATGGTTGGTCATTTTGAGACTCATGAGAGGCTTGCATTTTAAGAGGTATTTCATAGCCATTCACCCAGAGAGCTTTCCTTCTTGATGTAAATAATCTAAATTATCATAGTTGATCAAGTGAGGAATGCTTAACTCCGGTGGCACTGAATTCTCACTGGATTTAGTGCCTACTCCAAAGCTATATAAACTGGTGGACTTTATATGAGATTTATAGTAAGAAGTTAGCCACTGTATGAGACTGAAAGTGGTTTCACGACGCCTCCTTTAAAAGACACTAATAGAATTTTAGTAGAACGTATCCTATGTGTTGGTTCCATGCTCAAGATGGATCTCAATATACAGTCTGCTTTGTAGTCAAATATTCAGTGTTTTTAGAGGCCCAGCAGAACACTATATTTAAAAGTGTATTTGAAATTATTAAAAGAATGTAAATTGTTTAGTCTTCTGAATTCCAGGATTTTTTTTGAAGCAGTTCTGACTGTTGAGACATGTTGAGACAGCTTGAATGCCTCCCGTATTCCCATGCCTCAGAGCTCCCCATTGGCTGTCTCTTGACTTTCAAAAGCACCTATTCTTTAGAAAGCCCTAGGGCCAAAAGCTGGTGAGTCTGGTCTCTAGAGCCCAAAGGGTTTAAATACAAAAGTTAACCTTAGCTCAAGAAGCCAGACTGCTGTCAGTGGCAAGGGAAGGATCCTGTTCTTATTCACCATTGCAAGTTTTAAGTGAGTGATCAGTTGCCCATTTAGGCTCTCTGAGCTAAAATTAATATTTTTTACTTAATCTTCCTCTTCTTATTCCACTGGTCTTTAGTTGGGAATGACAGACTGCCAAGTGGTTAAATAATTTATTGAAATTTAAGTTCTGAGGAGACTTAGATGCTTTCAAAAGTTTTATCTGAAGTCATTCAAGGACATAACCTTACCCCTATAAGTTATATATTAATTATAGTAATAGAAATATAATTTCTATTAATACTTTTCTTTCTTTCTTTTATGTTAGCAGATGGACCATATCTTCAAATCATAGAACAGCCAAAACAGGTAAGAACAAAACTACAGTTTGGAGATGTCTAAGGTAGCTATATTACTACATTTAGCTTTGGATAAACTTATGACTTAAAAAGAGCACAAAAAAGTCTGAGCTCTCAGAACAAATGTGGCATGAGCTCATTGAACATGAGCAGTTTTAACTCTCACTTTTGTACATTTACAAAAGTAAATTACAATGTACAAAGCATTTCCTGTTTTGTTCTGTTTTCATCTTTATCTCTCTCTGGAAGTGTGATAATACAGAAAACCCTAAGGGTTTTAAAAATATGCCTTGATAAGGATAGACTCTTTATCTTAGAAGTGACTGCTACAGTACCCCCCAGTATTTGGAAACTTAAACTAGGAGATTTTTACATGGAAGATTTTTAGGATTTGTTTCATAGTTTTTGAAACACAAGAAGTGAAACTTAATTCCCAAGTTACAGGAACTTCTGACTTGTGTTTTCTTGTGGCAAAGAAATGCAATTGTCCTTTGAGATGCTTTTTGTTATGGCTGTCTGTTTTGAATCATCAAATTAAAATGAAGATAAGTACTTTAATGAAACTTATTTTTGTTATGTAGCAAACACTAACCTATGCTCCTCTGACAGCAGAGAAGTCGTTTCAATGCACTGGTTAGTTTTCATGCCACTGATGTTCAAAGTGATTGCTGGGTAAAGATTGCCCTGAAGTGTGCCTGGGTATTGTTCCCCTTTGGCTGGTGGCACTTACAATTTAATTACAAGCAATTACAAGGATTCCTACTGAAGCTCTTACAGGATGGAGATGCCTTTCCTGTCTGTCCCAGTGAATTGCATAAAATCCTACCTTACAGAGCTGTTCAGTGAACAGGGGGAGACAGTGGCTGAAAGCTGTCCCATCCTCCTCTTGGTCCTCTGCAGAAGCATACTGCAGTCCAGTCTTCCTGGCAGGAGGCAGTGGAGAACATTTGTTTCAATCAAACACCAAAGACATTTTTGTGCTTGAGCATTCCTCCAGGAATAGGACTCTTCATCACAGCACTAAGTGAAACAACAGTGTACTGTGAACTCTTGGAAGAATATGCTGCATCATCTTTATTGTATTAATTTCATTCCAAATCAGGCCATGTCTTTGCATGGTGGGGCTTGCAGAGCACAGTGTGTAAGGAGATCCCATTGCTCTCCATGTGTGACTTCTCAGCAAGTGGCTCCTCTCTTGAAGTACCCATGTGGCAAGCTGGGCAGGGGTTTATAGCAGGATGATGAGGGTGATCCATCAGCAGCAGAGTGATGTGTCCTGACTGCAGAGGTTGATTTGCCTTTTGCAGAGGCTGCTGTGCCTTTTGATCAACTTGAGTTCAAGCTCATAGCTGGGCTCTTCGCACACAATACTCTGGGTCACACAGTTCCCCTTAGGAAGGCAATTGGTCAGGTCTGAATAGAAGTCGTAAAAGTTTACATTTGGTAAACAAGTTCTTAGCCTGAAAATGCTTTAGTTAGATACGTATTGAAGCTATGGCTTATGGAGTAATTTTAAGGTGTGTTGTTCGCTTTCAGCTAATACAGACTTCAAATTCAGAGTTGTCTACTACTAGGAAGAAACTGAGTGATTCTTGGAAAAGGCTACAATACTGACTGGTGCTATTTGGACACTGGGAGCTCTATATATGATGGGGATTTTGCCAGAAATTGCAGGACTGGAGAGTAGATCTGAAAGCAAAATTGGGGACCACATGAAATAGATTGTTAAGAGTCAGAGTTACCAGACATCTTTGCTTAAGAGTTGCATCTTTCTTGCTTTATAGATTGCCATGTAAAATCATGGGGATGTTAATCAATGGAGTCGATGGAGAGCTGTGCTCCGGACTGGTTTTCAATATGCTGCAATTCTCTAAAGTATATTCAGATGTCTATTTATAAAGCTGAGATGAAAACCAGCCAGAGTCCCCTGAAACTTTCATGCTGTTTCTGGATTTCACTCAGGGATACAGCTTTTATACATTTTTTTTTTCAGAAAGAGGAAGTGTTTCTCTTTCATCCCTCTACTATCCTTTATGGTGCTTTGGACTTCCTTATTATTTGTTTCAACTTCGTCTACCTAGCAGCAATCTTGGGAGAGAGTATCTTCTCTTTCATTTTCTACCTGTGAATTTTTATCCTATTTTAGGAATAGAAACAATTTTCTGTTTCAAAATATCTTCACTTAACTGAAAAAAAAAAAAAAGATGAGACAGCTGCTGTGTGTTAAAGTGAGAATGGAATAGATTCTCCAGGGCTGTTCAGTGATGCTTTGTTAACCAGCACTCAGCCTTTAATGGATGAACAATTGTAACTTTTCCATTTGGGCGAGTCTTGTTTCTGGGTGTGCATGTTCATCTCTGTGTGTGCTATTTCTCTTTTGGTTTTGCTTCTGTACAGCTTTCAAGTTTCCTTTCCTTTATTCCACAGAGGGGATTTCGTTTCCGATACGTGTGTGAGGGGCCTTCGCATGGTGGACTTCCTGGTGCTTCTAGTGAAAAGAACAAAAAATCATATCCTCAGGTCAAAGTAAGGACATAAAGCATTAATTTCATGAAGTCAATGCAAGTGTCAACCTATGTATGTGTATAGGACCTTATTGCATAGCAACATAACTTTGTATGAAGTTGCTCAAGACAGACTACATTTCAGTCCCAACATTCAAATTGATTTTGAAAATAAAGTTGTCCTAGGATGTGTGGGTTTGTTTTGGCACCGTTTTCATCTGCCAGCAGTTGAGCAGTAACTTATCTGCACCTACTACCTCACTGCCACTGTGCACACTAATGCAGCTCTTTCTAAAGGTGCACTTTTAGCAAGAGCTTGAGCTGCTCAGTTGCTGCTCCATTTCCATTGCAAAGCATGAGTCTGCTTAGTTATTCCACTTCACTCTGGGATGCTATTTACCAAGTTTTCCTTTTTTTTTTTTTCATTCATGTTGCTCCTTATTCAATATCTAGGGTACTCCATTCTCAGGAACTTAATTTCTTTAAAGTCAACATAGAACTTCTCATTTTAATAGGAACAGTGTTATGTTCAGGTGTTCACTGAACTTTTTTTGTGGGTTTCTTTTTCCCCCCTGGAAAAAAATTCAAATATGTTAATCAAATAAATGTTCTATGGAGGCAGAGTATAAAGATTAGAAAAGTGATTAATCATTCTGGGATTGGAGAACTGTCTTTGCCTCTGGTTCTTGCAGCAATTTTTTTTTTTTCTGTGGAAGTATGGAAAAGCTACCCTGTGTCTTTTAAACTTAAATTCATGCCTTGGTCTTGTTATTGCATTAGGTCTTTGAACTGTTGCACTGCAAGTTCTCATGAGGTGAATGTATTCTTTCTAATTTTGGAGCTCTCTTACTTTTTTATGGGGAAAGAAGAGGAGGGAAGAGTGGCAGGCAATAAACCTCTGCTGTGTGTGTGCCACTGCTGGTTGTTCTCCTCAGGGTGTGTGTAGTTCATCCACAGTTCTTGGGAAAGGCTGGAGTTCGGAACGGTTGCATCTCCTAATGCATCAGTATAAGCATAGCATAAAGGAAAATAATCAGCACTGGCTGGGGTAGCCTAGGCTGTTAGTCTTGTTAATTGAGAGGAAGCTGGAAAAGCTGATTTCATATAGCCTTGCAAACTCTTAGGAAAAATTACTAGCCCAGGCAAATGATTTATTTGCTTTTCTCTCTCCTATTTTGATGTAATGATGAACCAATGAATGAAATTTCACTGGTATGCTCAGATATAAAATAATTTACTTCAATTGAGCCAGATTTTTTGATTCCAATTCATTCTGCAATGATAATAAAACAAATTATACTTTATAAAGGTGTGGTAGGTCACACAATAGCATGACAAGGAGTTATACAGAGAATGGAATTTCTCCTTGAGTAAACTAGAAAGCAAAGTATTCTTTGGCTTTCCATCAAACCTTCTAATTTCATTGATCATCACTTTTTAATTTCATCTAGAGCTTACACACACACACCCCTTCCCTCCCATCCTACTGTGTGCATCTGGGTTTTTTTCTAGTACAAATCCCCACATGGCAACACCTGCTGGGAGAGGCTGGCAAGGGAACACAAGAAAATTCCTCAAGACCATTGCTTGTTAGTGCCTGTTCTTGATTCAAGTGGTGCCAGTAAAAACAGAAGTGTTTCACACCTTTTCCTGTAAGTCTTTTCTGTGTTTTGACAGAATGTGCTCATTTTGTCGTAACTCAGGGGAGCACAATTTAAATTTTTTTTTTGTTTTGTTGGTTTTGTTTTGTTTTGATTCTTTGGTAGTTTGTTTTCTTTTTTTACTTTTGTGCCACTCTTTTCACTACAAAACCTATGTTTGTCGATCACAGTGCAGTGAAAGGACAGTAGCATAAGCTTTGGCTATACTGCAAAAAAAGGAATTTTTCTGGCAGGTCTTTTAAACCCTTGGCCGTGGTGTGGTCAGAGTGCAGCTCACATTGGGATCTGCTTTGTGCTTGGCCAACACTCTCAAAATTTACTACTAGCTACCATGGGATGTCCTGAAATTTTGTGCATCCTCAGTGCACAAAAAACCATTGCAGTCTCCCTATTCTATTTTCATAGGATGATGGATTGGAGGCCAAAAGAAAACACATTTACAGGATGTGACCTCTTGTGCAATGTAAACTGTTTAGTTTCACTCTTTTTTTTCCCCTCCCTGCACTGTCACTAATTTGTAACTAAGCTGGAATACATCAAGACATTTGTCACATGAAAAGCTGGAGTGTTGAAGACTTTGCTATGTCTCTAAGCAAGATATTTCAGTATTTAATTACATGTTTAACCTCTTCCTCTACAGTGTATTAGTAGATGGTGTAAATCAGGAATAAATGTAGCAGTTCTGCAATGCTAGTCTATATGCTTGAAACAAATCTGCACTGGCCAGCAAGGTGGAATCGATGTAAAACTTCTTGTTTAACAGAACAGCCCTGACTGTTGGAGCCTAGATAACAGTATATATTTTTCTATAATATAAAAAATGGGATCAATTTATCTTAATGACTCATGGAATTATGCTCCTTTGTTTAGCCCTGTCTTTGCTAACAGTAATCCCAATATGTAGAAAACATCTTGCATATTCAGAGGATTCTATATAACTTTGCATGTAATTATGGAGAGCAGAGAAGTTGTAGATAATAAATATGTTACAATTAAGTTATGTTTCATAATTTCAACCTAAAATTCTTCATTTCAATTTCATTTCCATCTATTTAGTGTAAGTAACACAACACTGGAAAATTTTACTGTCTAGAACAGTTGAAATCAAAGCTGCTGAACTTATTTATCATTACGTTTTTTGTCCAGGAGAAAAAGCAATCAGTGTATAAAAAGAAAGGATAAACCAGCAAAGCCTAAACCAGCATACTTAACTATCTAAATTCTTTTATTTATAATTTGCTTGGTTTTTATATATTTTGAAAAAGGTGAGAAAACTCACACAGAAAATTTCCACTGGCATTACACGGTTATCGTGTGTGTCCTGATCTTGCATACTGCTCTTAATGTGGGCAGATCCATGTTTTACACTGAAGTGCTTGATCCAGTTTTAGGTGTGACAAGAGCTTGCTGAAAACAGTGGGGTGAAGGAAATGTCCTGAATTTTCATCTCCTTGAAGGCAAATTCACGTGGGTGACTGCAGTCTCTAGTTCAGTGTTCTTTGTGACCTGGATGTAAATGAGTTTAGCCCGGAGTTCAGAGGTGTGCCCGAGCTAAAGAGCACCATCTCTCTTGCACAAGAGTTTGGGCACAGAGCATTTTGGCTTGTCAGTGGAAATCGGGGATTTCAGCACATTTATTTCAGTTCAGGAGGAGGATTTATGGAAAATTACTCAAGTTGCTTTGCTGATGAGCTTGGGTGACAAGAGGAGTGTATTTATTGGCTTCATCCATCCCCTCGCTCCCCCCACAGGAATTAAATGTAAAGTAACATAGATTCTTGATTACAAGTTAGAAAATCACCTGCATTTTTTTAAATAGCTGAATTAAGGAATAAGCATGTGACAAAAATAAGCAGACTTTTTGCTATAAATCTTTACCCTTCTTAACAGTCTGTACTGAATCAAATTCAGCCAAAGCTAAATTTGGTGAGATTTGAGCTCTTTATTGGTAAGGCTCATTTGGCTGAATAGGAGGCATTGAATCCCTTTAGTGTGGCTTGTAAAGCAGATCCCCTAACTCCATATTTTTGTCATTAGAGTGATCTCACAGACAGAGGATCAGATCTTCAACTCCCGTTGGTTTAAATTATTTTACATTGCTTTTTCTTATATCTGTTAAGTAAGTATTCAGTTGTCTACATGATCGTAGCACATCTGAAATATTTTATCTTTAATTAGCAACTGAAAAAAAGGGAGATACTCCTCTGTAAAATCAGGCTGTTTACAAAGAGTGAGTGATGCCCTATCTTTGGAATACTACTTATATATGTGGGTATTGGGGACAGCAGTAGCCACACTCTGAAGGATAGGCAGGGCTGGGGCTGCAGCTCTTACAAAGGGGTTGGAAAGAGAAATAGCTGCTTTTTTAATGCTGGCATTGTAGGTTTGGCATGGTCATTTCCATCATTTGCTCCTGCTGTTGACCAGTTGGTTTCATTTCTTGCTTGTCAGAGTAACGGAAGAAACATCTTTGAAGTATAGAAATGTTCTATAAAGCTTTTGTGAAGTTTTGGAACCTATAAAAATTGGCTGGGATCTGGATTGCAGTAGGACATGAAATAACTGAAGAAACCTTTCTACTCTTGTTTTGAAAATTACTCAATTTTGAGTTCACGGGGTCCTTTTACTCTTTCAGACAAATCTCTCAAACAGAGCAGATAAATGTAAGCCTGCAGCCTTTTAACTTTATCAGATCAATTGAGTGCTGCTTCAGGTACAGGCTGTAATCAAGTATTACAGCTATACTCTGCCTAGGAGCTCCTTCTTTTCTTTTTTCCCTCACCTTTAACTTGAAATTCAGTAGCTGTTTTTTGGATCACAGCTCTGATTTTGAGCCATACAGCCTCCACGTGCTATCTCCTCCTTATGCTGAGTCTGGTTTTGTGTCAAAACCATAATCCCTATTCAGCATTTTAGCATACCTTCTACCTTTTCAGGCCTCTGACAGTGTTTCTTAAGTTCCTGTGCAAAAGCTGATAGTTACTTGTATGTAGCTTATATGTTACTTGTACTTAGTGCCAGAATAAATTTTAAATTATTCTGAAATTGTAGCACAATTCAAGGACATTGAAAAGTCATTTCAGAATTAATTTATGGTACATAAGGATATTTAACCACTCAGACTATTTTCCTGGGCACCAAATTAGCCCAAATGATTCAAAATCAAATCGGAAGCTCTGTCTGTAAGAAACAAAGGTAGAAGATGGTTCAGAGACATTCTGTCCCCTTTGCAGCAAAGGACATCAGACTGGATGACAAAAATAGTCCTTTCTTGCCTTATGACCTACATAAGGTTTTAAACATTACGTTTTAAGAGCCCTTTTGTTTTTCCCCTGAGAGAGGGAGACTGCAAAGATCATACTGAGCTGAGTAATGGGCAGATTGCAATCTGGTTACCACTGCAGTTGCGTTGTGCTCTCTGAGGCTGGAAAGTCCTTGACGTGCAGCAGTCCTGCCTCCAGTTTCACTGTGGTTTCTACAGCTGATGAAGGGTTGTCTTCAACTTTTCTGATGTGATACCAGGACTTCGATGTTATTCATAGCATATGGAGCACTACAGGTGTGCCGGGACCTTTGTGGTAGAGAAAGGCTTATTGGAGTGAGGGGTAAAATGAAAAGAATTTTTTTTAAGCTACTTTTTTGAAAAGTTAATTGTAGCAGTAGCATACTATAGCACCGAACACAGTAATTTTTTATTTTCAGATGACTTTGCGAAAGGAACGTAGGAACTTTCTCCCTGCTGGTAAATGACATAAATAGTCCAACAGTGATTATCCTTCATCTTTAAACTGTTTCAATCCAGATTTCAATGTGGAAACAGGAGGGGGAAGCATGAGCACTCTGTCTTGTATTTTAGAAACTGACACTTGTAAAATGCACATTACTGCAGTATTACACAGTTAACTAGCAGGAGTTGGTAATGAGAGGGTTTTTGCATGCTTGCTCCTCCCGGAACAACTTTTTCATGGTTGGGATTTTTTTTTGCTTTCAGGAATGAATGGGAAGGCAGGGAGGGCACACATTGTACATATGCAGAGTGTTTCAGCTGTGATGGAATGGGTTCAAGAGAGGGGTTAACTGGAGTGAAGGAAGCTTGCAGGACTCAGTAATGTGGTGAAATCCAGGCAATCCTTCACTATCAGCATTTTATCAACAATATAACCTTAAATATTCAGTTCATCACTGATTCATCACTTTAATGTATATCGTGATCCTTTAATACCTTGGTTGATAAGATCTATAAGCTGCTATAATACAAAGAACTTGGCCCAAGGCAAATTAAAAGAAAAATTAGAGGAGGAGGGGGAAAAGCCCAACATTGATAAAAGGGTTCATTAAGTGAATTGGAAGGGAAGGTAATGTTTGCTTTTTAAAAAGTGGGGTAATTTTATGTTCAGCATAATTTGAAAGTGGTGCATAACCCATAACTGCCTTGGAGTATTACTGCCTTGGAGTGAGGAAAGAAAATAAAGTTCTAAATAATATATGTAAAGCAAATAACTTACCAGTATGGTATGTTATTAGTAATTCTAGATGTGTTTTTGAGGCATTGTTTTTTATTAAATGCTGTTAAAAAGGTATGATGATTAGAAACTGTGGCAAGGGGGGGAAAAAGGACTTTGTAGGCTTTCAGAGTTTGGTATACAAAAGAAAGCAAAATTTATTATAGTTCTTGTGCAGTAAAATCCTAGGTGGGTATTTGTACACTCAAAGGAGATATTTACTGGACTGTCTAGTACGTGTTGAAGTACATTGAACTAACAAAATGTGTATCATATGGAATTTATTCACTGTAAAATCTCTACCTGAAGAGTCATTGTAATGCTGCTGAAATGTTTTATAACAATTATAGTCTTTAAAAATAGTTTTTAAAATCTTTCCAAATTGGGCAAAACAATGCAGGAGTTTTAGTTTAATATGTAAATTTGCTCTATGCTTCTTAACAGGTAACAATGTTTACTGTGAATTCAGTGTACTGATTGAAACTTAAGGAGAGCAATGTGGATCGAATAGCCAGAATGTAAAAGTGAGATTCATGTTTTAAGAAACAGATGAGGCTTTTGTTTAGCTTTTTTGGTCAGTTCTTCTGCCATTTGCATGTCAAGTTTAATTGAAAAAAAAAAAAAAAAAAGCAAAAAACTGGTACAGTTAGTTTGCCCTTGTATTTCATGAAGAAATGCATATACATGTCTCCTATGTAAACTTGATTGTACTTAACTGACAGAATTCTAATGCTCACCTGGAATCTTTGATTGTTCCATTTAAAAAATAGTAAGCAAACTATCCCTTTATATTTATATAAATACCTTTTTTATATTTATTTACAGATCTGCAATTATGTTGGACCCGCAAAAGTAATTGTCCAGTTAGTAACTAATGGGAAATACGTCCACTTACACGCTCACAGCTTGGTGGGTAAATCCTGTGAAGACGGAGTGTGCACGGTTATCGCAGGACCCAAGGACATGGTTGTAGGGTAGGTCTGGGGTCTCCTCCAGAAACCTGAGCAGTGGGGGAAGCATCAAGACTGTAAAAAGCAATACAGAAATATACCTCAGAGGCAGCTCAGTGGAGCACTCGTCTCTGTGCTCTGATCTCTGGTATTTTTTGTATTATAAATAGAAAATTTAATGGGGTTTTTGTTCACCTTTGTAGAATTTGCCCTAAGCAAGCTAAATAAATTTAAATAACTATTTTTTTCTTAGAACTTGTACAGTTTTAATCTCTTGGTGTGCAGTCCAAATCGGTACTATAAGTCCATTCTTTAAAATGCAAGTAGTTTTGATCAGTGAAGGGACTAAAATTAGTGTTATCATTTTGTTACCTCTTAGATCAGTATTTTACTTTTAGTGAAACATGTCAATAGAAATTTAATAAAAAGCATTAAGAAAATAGGATTAGTAAATTTGAAATTAATACAGGAGAGGTATAAACATGAAAATACTGCATAAGTCAAACTTTTAAAGTTTAAAGCAGAAAGACTGTAGTGAAATTGCAGCTGGCCTGCTCTTGTTTAATTTGAAAGAATAATTGTTTATATCGGTAAATGGAGCTGAAGCTCCCAACCATGTTTTGAGGCTTAGATCAGGTTTCATGCTGGCTGTGAGTTTTAGTTCTGTGATCTCAAGAATGTCTTTGTTGGTGAAGATGATGAAGTTTAAAAAGCTGAGAAGGCTGGGAGAGAGAGATTCTATTAAACTGTAACTTTTGATGTCCAAGCCCAGTGCACTGACTTTACCGCGCACAAAAATTTAAATAGCTTTATTTCAAATGCTCCTTTTCATCTTTAAAAGTTTGGCTCATTTTCTAATCTGCCTTGTTTTTCATGAGATGTTTAGAACCAGCTTTCCTGTCCTCACTTGACCCACATGAAAATTGAGTTATTGTCTTGTTTTCATACTTCCAGATCTAATTGATTTTTCAGTGTGCCAGGAGATTTTTACAAATGCCCACCTTGTATTATGGAAATTTTCATTTAAATATATATGCAAGGTGTCTTGCAGAATGACCAGAGTCTTGCTTAAAACATTTTATTTGGAAAATATTGCGCTGTTTTCAGTTTTTTAGTTTGCTCTCCAAACTATGCTCCAACAGATAGAGCATACTCTGAGCAGTCTCTCTGCTTAACAGACTGACAGAATGACACGTTAATGTGATCGCCAAGACACAGCAAACAAAATGTGACTACCAGGTTTCCCACCATTTTTAAAGTTGCTTTCCCAGTGGAAGTCTGAAACCTGTCAGATTACTACTTATGCCACAGGAAAGGGCACCTATATGATTGTTGTCACATAACAGTGCACATTTTACACATTTTCTCCCTCAAACACTAATAGGACCTAAGTAAGCCTGTAGAGTCCTTCTGTAGACCTGGGTGGTTTAGCTGCCTCTGGTAAGAGATAGGCTGCCTGCTGCAGGTCTGACCTAAAGCATTAAGAAAATACTTGCCCTGATCAAAATTTGGCAGGTTTGCAAATCTTGGAATACTTCATGTCACAAAGAAGAAAGTGCTTGAAACTCTGGAAACACGCATGATAGATGCTTGCAAGAAGGGATACAACCCGGGACTCCTGGTGCATCCAGAACTCGGCTATCTGCAGGCAGAAGGATGTGGAGACAGGCAGCTAACTGGTATGTAGAAATGGTGACCTGGTTTGAATTGGTATCTTATTAAAAACAGGCTGAGCTTCTCAAAACATAGCTTCCTAGTTAGAAAAAAACCTTGTGTAGGACAACAGTCAATGTCTACGTGCTTTAAAGAGGTGGTGCATTGTTGCCATGTTTTCGGGAATCTGAAAGGAGTCTGCTGTCAACACATACATGAGACTGGGGAAACTTCCTTCCCCAGCTGCCTGTACTAGCTTCTGCACCTGTATTCCATTGCTCTTATGCTGTTTAATAAGCTCTTAAATACAGTAATTCTTAATTAACTCAGGGACTTCCTTTTGAGAACACAGTTTCATTCAGCAGCGTTTCACCCGTATTGCCACAAAACCTGTGGTCTGCATTGCTTTCAGGCACTGTATAGAGGGGCCAGCTGTCTTTTTATCACTCTGAACACCAGGAATTCTGGTCTCCTTAGGGGTGGCCTTCATCCTTTTCACAACTGTTATAAATTGAGAGGAGAAAATAGTATTTTTCTGTCTTTTAGTAATGTAACTTAAATGAGATCTGATGCACAAACTGCAAGATGATTGCAGTGTAATTTGAATAGCTGCTCCACTCCACTTTGCTTAAAAAGGGAAAACCCAATGGATGCTAAATGTAAAAGAAGGCATTTCCTCACTATCCATTCCTTTGGATGTTTTTTTTTGTTCTCTCTGTTTTGTTAAGGACATCCTACCTTTATGTTAATTCCTCTGCCTGTCAATTCCAGAACGGGAGAGAGAAATCATCCACCAGGCAGCCATACAGCAGACCAAGGAGATGGATCTCAGCGTGGTGAGGCTCATGTTCACAGCCTTTCTTCCCGACAGCAACGGCAGCTTCACACGGAAACTTGATCCTGTTGTATCAGATGCAATATATGACAGCAGTAAGTATACTTGGCTTCAGTGACTTTTTAAATAAGGGGCAGGCTTTGTACACACAGAAATGACAGGTAGGTATTGCTGTGCACAGATTCATCTAGCCCTGCCTGCCTGGTATTTGATGAATAACAAGTAAGCAGCCCATGGATAATTAGCCCCATGTCCAAGTACATACAGTATCATTCTGGTTTTAATAGATGGTGATGTGAGCAATAGAGGAAGATTTTACTTTGCTGTTAGCATGTTTAATCCTGCCACAAAATCATGAGGATTTTGTAAGTTCTTGTTATATCTGTAAGAAGGGGTTGAATTTTGCAGAGTTTTCAGTTGCTTTCTGTGACAAAGTGTTTGTTACATGGATTGTGAGGAAAAAAATTACTTTGCTTCTATCTTTGTTGAGAATTTAACACCTTTCACTTTTGCAGACCATCTGCTTGTCTGTATTTTAAAAGATAACACACCCAAAGTTCTCAATCCATTTCCATTAGATCTGTCAGTATTTTTTAGAGCATTCCTCTATTTGTCTTTTTTCTAAGAGAATTTTTTCACTTCATGTTTTCCCTTGTGCTGTTAAATTATACTGACTCATCTTACTTGAACCCTTTCTGCGGCCTGAGTTTTCTTTCCTGAGACTGTGGATTCCCATGTTCTTGACAGTCATTGTGCAATGACTCAGAAAAAGTCCCTTTTTTTCTTTTGTGCACCAATCATGTCTATATTATTGCTTTTTAAGGACAGAGCCTAGAACAAAAGGAATTAAATGCAACTGTTCTGCTATAATATGTGCCTTGCTGTTAATTGGGAAATGTAGTGATTCAAAAAATTTTGTCCTAAACTAAGGAGACAAAGAAAGGGGACGTTTTGTATGCCTGTTTCTGCTGTTGTAAGTTGCTACACAGATATCAGTTACTAGTTTCTGATCTCCCAAGGTGAATTCTTGATTGCTAATTTCAGAAGATTTTTCTTGGGTTTTGTTTGGGGTTTTTTCGGATACTTCACTGGCACAATTCAAGCCTTCACAGAACAGCCATAACTTGTGGTAGCATGACTTGCCTGTCACAGCTACTTTCACTTATCAGATAATAGCTCTGTCTTGAGGACCAATAGTTGATGCCTCTACTAGGATATGTGGAGTGGGCTTTTTATCACTGTTCAGTACACTGGCCAAAAACTGGCATGCTTTCAAATGAGCCACAGTGGAAAGCAAAGCACTGTAGATAGTGAGAATCAGGAAGGAGTTCTCAAGAGTGTCACTCTGTCAGAAAGCAGGGAGGAAAAAATTACATTCTCTGGTACGGCCCTGTTGTCATAAAATGAGTATTAGTGCAGGGTGCTGGATGCAGTTCACTGCTGGGTTACCCTGCTAGTGCAATAATTGTGCTGCAATGGCTGGGACCTTATTTTGTAGTTCACAGTTCAGTCAAAGCTTAGAAGAGAAAAGATTGTCTTTCATATGAAAAGCACTTGATTTATTCATGTTTTAAAAAACACAGACAAATTCAGGTAGGTTGTATTGGAAGCTTGTCTTTCCACTGCATTTCTATGTCTTGTGCTTGGTTTTTTTACAGTCTAAATCTGTTACAAAAGTAAGCAGGGTTTTTTTTCATCTTCTCTTTCAATAGAAGCTCCCAATGCCTCCAACCTAAAAATTGTAAGAATGGACAGAACAGCAGGGTGTGTGACAGGAGGGGAAGAGATTTACCTGCTCTGTGACAAAGTTCAGAAAGGTAAGAGTCCACGAGTATTGTAAGGCACACCAGGGTGTTGATCTGGAGTGCACATGTACTGTGTATAGTATACTGTGCTGTCTATGGTGTTATCTCACTCTGATAGTGCAGCAGGATTTGTAAGCACTCAGTCTTTCTGGAAGTCAAGGCAGCAGTCCAGAGATTTAATAAATCAAGAAAGTCTATTGCAAAGCAAATTCAGCTTCTCTTGCCTCCACAGAGACCGACCATGTGATCATCTTTGTTCAGTTTTCTGCCTTTGCCCATGTTCTGGAATTTTGGGGGGTGGTGTGTAGTGGGTGATGTTTGACTCCATTAACTAACACCTGCTCTGATTTGTTCTATTTTCTGATTTATTACTGAGTTCCTGGTTGTAAAGAGTAAATATGAGTATTCTCTGTTAACCATGGATGGGAATTCAATGTGTTCAGCCCTGCTGCTAATAACTTCATTTTTATGTATATGCTTATGGGAGTGGTTACTTAGATACTTCTGTAAACAGATGTTTTAAATGTAAATAGATACTTCTCACAGCTTCATTTTCAATCTCTGCTCATGGCTTTAAATGTATGAGAATTCAGCAGAATGGATTAGGATACTTGGGATCTTTTTATTGGAAGATAATGGTTAAATGTGGTTGGTTATATTTGAACTAAGTAAAAAGAAAAAAGATGGCAGTGAGGCAGATCTTAGCATTTTTCAGCTGCAGGTAATACTTGGGACACCCTGGTGTAGACTACATGGTAGAGTGGGTGTCCTGTTCTCTACTGTTTGGAATCAGTCCTCGCTCATGTTGGTAAAACCACAGTGACATTTTCTGTTGGTCCAGGCTGTCCTTTTCCATCTCTCTTTCTTGTAAATGCTCTTCTACCACTTAAGGAAGAGAGAAAGCTTTGGGGGCTTTTAGGGACTTTGAAAGAACAATTTTCCTTTAATAGTGCATCTACCCTCTGCCTTCAGGAAGACTGAGATAAAACAAAACTCTTATGCACAAAATAAATAAATAAATAAGTGTCTGACTCAGTGGAAGCCCTGAGGTGGGGTTTCCCCTCAGCCAGACTGGGGTTTCCCATGACCTCACTGCGTTCAGAAACCTCCTCCCTGAAGGAACTTGAGCATGCAGGACAACAGGACTGGAAGTGGTGGTTCAGAGTCTTGAGACTAGCAGGTGGGGGACCAGGGGAAGCAGTCTGTCTGCCACAGTCTGTCCCGCATCGGTTGCCCGAAGCGACAATGGGCTTTTTCTAGCTTCCTCTCACCAGGAGTGCTGTGGAAGCAATTGACTGGTGGGATGCTAAAAATATAAATAAATAAACACAGAGAGAATTAAAGAAAAATTGTTTTGAGGAGCAGAAGCCAAATGCCATGTTTCTGGCCGGTGCTGTTTGGAGGGTGAAGATCCCAGCTGACACGCTGCTGGCTCACATCCCCCTGAGGTCTCTGAGCTGCAGCTCCACCGTGGCACTCTGCCAGCAGCAAGCGGAACTTGGAACTGTGGCACTTCAGGTTTCGCTACAGTTTTTTGAACTGAAACTGTTGAAGGAGAGAGGGTGGTTTCTACATTTCACGCTTCAAGTTCTCCCCTCCTTACATGTTTGTTCCAAATAAGACTCCTCTGGAATGTTTTATAACCCTAGAATAGGAAGATGATGTGAACCTAGTTCTCTTTTTACAGCTCAGTAAATAGCAACCTCAGTGAAATCATTAGGATTAGGCTGATGTAAACTTGATGTTGAAAATGGGTTATTTCTGCTGTTTTCATAAAACACATAAAGGTAATTGATGTATTGTGCAGTATTTTCATTCAGGTAAAAAGTAACCATGTTGATTTTTACCTGAAAGAACCATAGCCAAAGGTTAAACAGGCGCACAAACATCCCAGAGCGTTTCTTTCATTTTTTTGCAGATGATATTCAAATACGTTTCTATGAAGAGGATGAGAATGGTGGTATGTGGGAAGGCTTTGGGGATTTTTCTCCTACAGATGTACATAGACAGGTAAGTATCAGAGCATTTGTCCTTTGTTAATGATTCTCCCATCTCTATAAGCTAAGTTTATATTATAATTTGTAAATTATGTAAAAGCACCTGTATCCTGTACTGACCTCTTTGGTTCATTGCTTTCTATTAATAATAAAAATTTAACAGTTCTTAAAAGACACATTTTAGGTTACTAGGAATACAGTGCAAGGAAATTAGGAGAAAGCCCCATTGCTTTAACATGCACCCCCTGTAAATTGGGATAGGATATAGAAACAGCTCTGAGGGCTCCTCTGAAAGGAGACACTGAGAAAGCCACAGAAGAGATGCTAAAGGATGAACAGGCAAACAGTGCAGTACTGACATATGGGATGTGGTGGCACTTAGCATGGCAGTTCTGTCTTTCCCAAAAGGCTTCAGGAGTCAACTCAGAAGTGAAACTGAAAACTAAAATGGAAGTTTATTGTTGTAACAGCCCTTTGCTCTGAAATTTTGCCTTCCGAGCCGTAAACCAATGCCTTCAAAACAGCGCAAATGTAAAAGCCGAATTGTCAAAAGCCATGCTCTGTGATAGATATGATTATCTTTGTTTCCTTCACAGTTTGCTATTGTGTTCAAAACACCCAAGTACCGAGATGTCAATATCACAAAGCCAGCATCTGTGTTTGTACAACTGCGTAGGAAATCTGATCTAGAAACAAGCGAACCAAAGCCTTTTCTCTACTATCCAGAAATCAAAGGTAACTCATTAAACCCCTTTTATGGAATGGGAATGGAAACTGTACAGTACCCAGTATTGTTTTTAATAAGATGGAACTGGTTGGGTGAGGAATTTTTGGTTTTAGCTGTTATTTTTAGTAAATATATTTGCCTCCTTGTTTTGGGCAGAGTCAATATGCAGTGTGGTAGGTTTATAATGGGTTTTGTAGGTGGTGTAGGACTGGTAGGGAGTAAATCCATGCGTGTTTCCAAGTGAGGCTTGTTCCTTGTAGATTCCCTATGGACACATGCCTGTCCATACAGTAGGTGGCACTCTTCCTCCGAGTTTCTGCCAAATAATACCTGAAGAGATTTTACTGTCAGTACTTTGAGATGAAACCTTAAAACCAAAACCTGTTTTGTGCCTGGTGGAAAAGGAACATATTCTGCAGTTCTCACCTTTTACCATCATGCCAACGTCACTGATGTTTCTGAATTTTCCATTTGCCTATACTAGTTAAATAAGCTTAAGACACTTCTTGTGATAGCAGGAAAAGTGCTGTTTCAATCTCTTGTTTAAAATTTTAGTTGCTTAGCAGAAGTCGAATAGTCAGTATTGGACCTGCCTCCTAAATTATTAGTGGAAAAGAAGTTTAATCAGTAGATCTGTGCCTTTGAAGTCTGCATTTGAAATGTTTGACGGGAATGGCATTGGCAGTCATGGTTTTAAATACCAATAATCTTGATGATATGGAAATGCCTTGAGGCCCGAGTCATAATTGATGTTTAATTGTATTAAGATTATCTTTCTGCTTAGCAGTTTACCTGCCTGCAGGTTACACTACTGAATTCTAATCTTGAATGTTTTCTGTGCCTAAGGTGTTGAAATCAATTCCCTGTCAAAGTCTCTAAAATAAATGTGCATTAGTGGTGAGAGACTCAGGAGAGCTGAGGAGGGAGTGGTGGTGCTCCAAGTGAGCCTATTTCACAACTGTTAGAATAAAATAGCAGAAAGCATTAATTCACAACAGCTTCCAAAACTGACAGAGGGTTTCTTCTTGGTAATGATTTTAGGAACCTCTTGCTCAGGTGTTAAGGGAAGTGAAGTGTTCAGCTGCAGAGCACAGTTGCCAAATTTGAAGCAAACCTCTTTTACGTGCCTCTCAATTGAGTAAAATAATTCAACCTGGCATTTCAGATCCCTTATACAACCTCATCATGAAATTACCATTTAGGAACTATTATTTTTTTCTCATTACAAATGTTCCCACAAACTTAGACACGTATATGTGGATTTTTTTCTGTTTCTCTGACTAGATTGCTTCCTAAAGTTTTCTCTCCTCATCAGTGTGAGTATGCCTGATGTGTGCATGCATACAAAATATGCATCATGTGTACCTGGAAACAATGCACGTGGCTTTGTCAGTGTACTGTCTCATGTATTCAGCTGTCTCATCTGATGCACTGACTGATGTGCCTGTGCATGAAATTTCCTTTTGTCATATAGCTGTTGAAAACTACTAGATGGTTTAATAAACAAATGGTATGTTGTTCTTTTCTCAACAGTTCTACTGGGTCTTAACCCATGTAATGTTTGTATCCCTATTTTTGTAGCTCTTGTCATGACATTTTCACTTTCCCCAGTCACTGGGATAGTCCTTTTAAATGTGTTTTGGTTTCCAGGGGGACTAAGTTTTATTTTGTACTTACACTGTAAAATAAGTTTAAGCTTTTTTGCTTTTCTCTCTCTCATGCTACTCATCATGGTTTCACAGTAATATGTCCTTGCCTGAAAATAAATTGTCATTGTTCTAGTGGCTGTTATGGTATTTTAAGTAAATAATTTCAAGCAAGCACAATTTTCACCATTTCTTGTGATCCCTTAAACAAAAGTTCAAAGGGCAGTGCACTGTTGAAACTCAAAAGTGCCTTGTGATCCTCTTGTGATCTTCTGTTTCTGAAGTAGATTTGCTTGGAAAAAGAGCCTGTGCTTATTTGCCCAAAGACAAATTTACTTCAACAAATTTGGGGTTTGGAGCACTTGTGCTAATTCATGACTTGGCTTAGGCATTAAAGAATTTGGGGAGCACTGATCTTCAGGGCTCTAAGTGCACAAGACACTCTTGAAGGAAGCTCTGAGTCCCTAAGACATGTTCTTCCACACCTGCTCCGTGAGTCTGAGCACAAGGCAGTGGCACAGTTGAAGAGGCAGGCCCATGCTGCTTATCTGACTGGGGACTTGGCACTGGCTTCTTTCTCAGAGGAATTCTCTCTGCCCCAATACATACAAAGAGTTTCTGCTATTTGGAGCTTGAAGAAAGTTGACTCATCTACCACACTCTGCATTTTCCTTTATAAACTAGTAACTGTAGTGATGCTTTCTGTACGCACAGCCTGCGCTGTGCCTGGCCACCAGCAGGACTGACTCCCCCTTCTCTCTGCTCCTTCCATCCCAGACAAAGAAGAAGTGCAAAGGAAGCGACAGAAGCTCATGCCAAACTTCTCTGATGGCTATGGAGGAGGCGGTGGCACTGGAGGTGGTGGCATGTATGGAGGGGCAGGTGGAGGTGCTGGCTCTGGTAAGGCAGCAGTTTTGGGCAAAGAGGGAAAAGGGTTCTACTTTGAGAGCAGGACAGATGTTTATGCTGATCTTTAAAATGTGAAGAGGATTTTGTCTCCTAGGCATATAAGACCTTACTCTGTCACCTTTATTTTGCTGTTACTCAATTCAATCAAGCATCTCCTTATTCTAAACACTTCATTATCTCGTTTGCCTTCCCACTTGGGAAGCTTTGTTGCTTCCCAGGGCCCTGAAGGCACTGAACTTTGTGAGACAGCTCAGTAACTATCATTTTGGGTGTCTAAAATTAAACAGGCTCTGAATTGTTTCTCTCGCAAGTGGAATTTGGTAAATAAACCCTGTTAGTGCAAAGGACTTGTAAAAAATTGGAGATACTCTTTAGTAAATTTTCTACTGTGCTCTATCTGTTGAAGTCAGAGTATATCTGATATGCAGGCTCATGAGAGCACTGCTTTGGTTCTTGCAGCAGAACATTAGAAACCTAGAGGTCAGCAAATGTCACCTGAACCACAGCCCTTTTTTTAGAGCAGGGAATAGAGCAGCAGCTTTCAAATTGCTACATGAGTTGCTGGCAGCACATGTATAGCATAACACCAGGATACAAATGTGTTGTAATCATAAAGATTCAAAAGCGCAGAGGCAGCTTGTGATGTCCCAGTTGAGTTTTAGAGGAAAGACACAGCGATACACTATGTTTGTGGGGTATTATGGGTGTTGGGATAGAGTGTCACTAGCCAACCTAAAATTTCTTTGGATTTTTGAAGGGGTAGGGGAGAGCTCACCTTTAGCCTGGAAAATTAATTGGATGGGATAAAGTAGAAGGTATGCAGAAAACAAAAACTCAGTTCTTTATGTTCAGTGTTCTTCTAGATGATGTTCTCATTATTTTAGGATGTAATTCTATTAATTCTTAATCTTTTTCTTTTCTTTAGGGTTTAGTTTTACTTCATATGGGTACTCTGCTTTTGGAGGGATGCATTTCCATCCTGGCACAACGAAGTCCAATGCTGGCATGAAACATGGTAACAGCATAAATGTTTTTCTTCCAACAGTTGAATTGAGTTTGACCTGTATTTTCTTCTACAGTATGAGCAGAAGTGTCAGGCAGATCTAGCTTTCACCCTGGAGAGGGGCTCTTCTCAAACCTCTGCCAGCAGAGGGGTTTGTGTCTTAGTTTAGCTTATACTGCCCTGCTTCTCTTTTCTCCTCTCCAAGTGTAATTCCTTCTTACTGTGCAGTCCTGAGAAGCAGCCTTTGCATTCAGTGTATTGTTTCAAGCAACAGCCCTCTTGCTTGCTTGAATGTGCTGATTACAGATGACCCAAGGGCTAGACCACAGAGAATGTATCTATCTTCCTTTGCTGCCACAAAGGTACTACCCCATAGCCCAGAGAAATCAATGGAAAAGGTTAAATTAATAAGGACACTCTTGGCTTCCTAAAGTAGAAAGGTAATTTCAGATGTACATTTTGATTACTTCTTATATATTTCCAGAGTCTTGGGGAAGAATTTGCTGTTAGGAAAAAAAAAAAAAGTTTGAGTAATACTGCTAGATTTTGTGTGAGTGCTTCAGACTTACATTTTTGTACCATGAAAAGAAAGTTGTAGTATCTGTTTTAATATATAATATCTCTTGTTTTATTATATAATATCTGATATGATATTATATTAGTTGTAATATATAAAAGTTTATTTTTAAAGTAGAGGCTGTCAAAAACTTAATGTCACTTTTGAGCAAGTCACATCACTGTGTCTGTCCATGTGTGTTGACACCTGGAATATTATGATTCACGAGTTTAGTGATAAGTTTTACATTGAAGTAAATTTTTGTATTAATTTTTTAAGGGTTTGGTTTTGTCCAGTTGAGTTTTATCATTTGTATTAAAAAAAGCAACAGTACTGGACATTAATGATGCTATTTTTTGTTAGAAGGTCTATCAAATTGCTCAGCTGAACAAGACAGAAAGAGCTGCGATAAACAAAGTGAGGAATGGGACATGAAATGTGACGTGAAGGCGGAAACCATGGAGAGGACTGAGAGCAGAACATCTCCTGTTAATGAGAAAAAGGAAGACTTGGTTTCTTCCTGCAAAACTGAAGGAAGCCACGCAGATTGCAGGTGGCAGGGTAAGTGAGCAAGTACTTGTATTTAGGGAAAACCGAACTGCAGTACTGCAAAGCAAGCATTAAAGGCTTGGAAACTCCAAAAATGCCCACTTGCTGTTTTCAGAACACAGTAATGCCTTCTGGAGGAAACAGGAGGGACTCCACTCCCCAAGATCTAAGGTCCTTCCCCATACCTAGTTCTGCAGATAACCTTCCACCTTTGTACCGCCACTGGGCACTTGAACTTCTGCTTGTCATGCAAGGAGAGGAGCCAGCTTTGCCTGCTGGGCACATTTAACACTGCCTTTGAATAAACTTGTGTGAGGAAAGAATGCTGCCAGCAGTGAAGGCACGGGGAATGTAACTCAGCAGTTGACTTGGCTTTTGAGACTTTCCTACATGAGTTAATGGTTGCTAGTATGACTTAAAGTAGGTCTTTCCTGCAACGCTATTGAATTCTGTGCAAAGTAGCATTATAGGGTTGGAATTTAAAATATAAAGGTACCTGTTTCCATTTGGCAAATACACAGTAAAATAACTACAGTAGCAAAGTGTTACACATCAAACTAATGCCTAGAAATGTTTGGGGTTTATGTATTTTTCATATATTTGTAGCTTTGTAGACAATTAATATGTGGTTATACAATTCCTGGTATTTTTCCTATCCTTTCTCTTAGAGTAATAAGCTAACCTTCTAACACACTCCTGGAATACTGTTTAATCTTAGTTTTAGGTAGAGGGCCTACAGGAAAAACATTTTTTCCAATCAGAATCTTAGAAGACATAACAAGAGGTGGCGCAAAGAAGCCCTGGACCAACTCCAGTGGGGCAGTACCTGGGGGAAAAATTGCTTAACCGACTGCTGTCCTAATTGGACAATGATAGGATAGTTTGTTAAATTTACAAAGAAATCTGTTACTGGGTGTGCCCATAGCCATAACTATGGACACACCTGGAAGCTTCTAATAAGTAATTGCTTTTTAATCTTCCCATTTTAATACTATTGCAAGGGGGTTTGTCTTTTTATTTCAGCAATAAAGCAAAAGACAAGGGTAATCAACAGAACTGGTTTAGCAGCAGAGTTCTAAAATATATAAAGACTACAAATCACCCTTTCCCAGACAGCAAGATGTGCATTTCCTGGACTTTTTTTTTTTTTTTAACAGTTGATGGACACTTTTGTAAAGGATTTGAGTAATCATGCTTAGCATAGAATAAAAAAAACCAAAACAGTAGTTGGACTAGAGAGACATGGTAGTGGTAGGAATTGAGCACAAAGGAACTTTTTTGTTGTGTTTTTTTTACCAAGTACAACATGATGTAGACCACTTTTGTTATTCCCTGGATCAGGGAGAGAGCATATTGTGTGTGTCAGCCCTGTCTGACACTTGCTATTAACAGTCCTAGAAACCATGGCTTGGGAATCCAGGGGCACAGGAGATGGGCTGCAGCTGTAAGCATCTCCAAGGTGTAGCTTCTTTGATCTGAGAATGGATAGTGCTCTTGAGAAAAGCTGAAGCAACCTGCTGTTTGCAGTTTTGTGGTAAATCCTTTGACTAATTAAGAGAACAAAATCTTGTGCTGATATACAGAGATGATAATGTCCATTTAGCTGTTGTGAAGGGAAGGGGTCTGAATTGTTTACCTGTTTTTTCAAGCAATTAATATTGTAGGCAGGAAGTTAACTTTTTTTTCTATTGTAATATCATGAAAGGAGGCAATTTGTAACTCCAGATTATACAAAGAATTTGTGCAGAAGAATAGGCTCCATAAAATGGCTACTGCAAGCTAGATCATTTGGGTATTAGACAAAAAGATGCATGTAATATTTTGAAGGATATCTTTCCTGTGTGTCGGATGCAGAAAACCAGGGGGTTTCAACATCCAGTTCTTTGATCTTTGGAAATGTGCATAATGAGAAAAGACTGAATTAACACCCTTTACCCTGAATATGTATCCTGAACATACCACATTTACTGTTAAGAGGTAAATAGCAAATATTAATCCATCAGCCCAGGCATATAATACAGCTGCCACAGGGATGTACTGGCCAGAACAATAAGCTTCATGGATAGCTGAGTAAGTCTTTGCCTTAGAGCAATGATGTGTTCGTTCTGACCCAGTCTAAATGCCTCGTTTTGTGTAGCTGGAAATCCTGGCTGTTGTCTCCCATGTGTGCTTTAAATGACACAGTCTGCTGTACTTGTTTGCACTTTTTAATTCCCAGCCTTACAAGGTTTTATAGAAACATGAAACTGTTCAAAATACAGGCTGGTTTTTAGATGCTACTGCTTCATAGAATGACAATGTAGTTTCAGAGCTCATCTGTTTCATTTTCACTAGTTTCTTGCTGATACAGAACCACAAAAGTATTTACGGAGCAGCTGGAGTTATTTTTTTCTGCAAAAGAGTTTCTTTTCTCCCCTTTCTCCCTTTTGCTTCCCCACCACGACAACTTCTGCTTTTTGAAATCTCAGTGGCTGTCCATTTTATAGTTCTAAAATCAGGATACAAGTACTAAGCACTGTAAAAAGTGAAATGCTTTAAAAAGAACAGCCTCTCTGTGCTGTTGCTATGCAGGCTAGACTGCATGATTTGAGTCAGAGAAGGAATGCAAAGCCCTGCGTTTACTCCATAGCTTTTCTCTAAGCTTCTCTGTAATATTTCATGGGTCACTTAGGCTGCCTGTGCCTCAGCTTCCTCAAGGCAAAACTACTCCGACCTGCAAGTTCCAGATCCAAGTTCTGCTCCTTTTGTCTCACTACACGCAACTGCGTATCAGTGCCAGTCAAACCAGAGGGAGCTTCCAGATTTGACTGTTCTCAGGGTTCCTGCTGCCTGAAAGCTCAGCATGCCCCTAGTTTTCCTTCCCAGGCATTCATTCCCTCTGTCCTTACCTCTCAGAAGTAATTAGCAACCATCTCAGTGAAGCTGTCAATAATGCTCGGTGGCCTGCACTTTGTATCCCTGTGACAGCACAAATGCCTGTCCAAAGCAGGTGGTGTTCCAAGGAAAACAACCGAGCTGATGAAGAGGAAACTTTGTGTTGCAGATGCTCTGTTCCTGGAGAAGGCCATGCAGCTTGCCAGGCGCCACTGCAACGCTCTCTTCGATTACGCCGTAACTGGAGACGTGAAGATGCTGTTGGCAGCTCAGCGCCATCTCACCGCTGTCCAGGATGAGAACGGGGACAAGTGAGTTGGCCACACTGCACTTGCTGGCTTGAACAGATGGGTTTGAGGGCAGAATGGTGTAGTCAATTTGTTTCGTCCCTCAGGGGTGCCAATCACTGATGGCACCACTTCTCCTTCTGCTGTTGGGGAGAGGTACAGCTGTGATTTAGACACTTTTGTTTCATTTGCAAAGAAATCATGTACACCATAAACTTTATTGATCCAGTACCTGTCAAAAAGTAATCTAGTGACTGAGGGAATGTTGAGCATGTTGTGAGTTGAGTTTCTTTGCCCTTTTTACTTAAAATCTTGGCCTAGCGTGAATTGCTGTGCTTGCATCATGATAAACAGTGTATGGGGATCCTCAGCTGAAGGAGAGTCCCTGCTTTTTGTTCCGTGCAAGTCCTTAAGTCTTCATAGATAGGATGCTCCAAGTAAGAGATTCACCAGGAGATGTAGAAACAACAGCTGGTGGGTCCATACTCCCCAGTGCATTTCTCCCACTGACACCAAGTTTTTTTCAGAGGACATTATTTCGCTCTTGCTTACATCTGTACTGTACATTTGTGTACATTTGTGGCAGACTTGGCTGCTAATATTTGTATATCAGTCCTTCAATAATGTGAGCCGGAGCAGAAATCTGCTTTGTTCCTCTACAGCCATGCAGATTCTGTGGAACTCAGAGTGAAGTACTGTGAGGAACTAATGATCAGTAGCTATTTAAAACTAAATTCAGCAGAAGCAGCTCAGAACAAATGCAAAGATAGTATCTTTAATAAGCAATGACACTATCACATCTTTACTTTTTAGCTGGCAGGCCCTGTGCAATCACCTTACATTTCCTTAAATTGTAGTGTTTTGAACAGTAGAAGCCAGATAAGGCTCAAAGTGTCTAGCTAGAAGAAAAATTTCTAGTGGCTGAGACCTGATCCCACTGTTCAATTACTCTGAGAGAGGTTACTACTTTCACTCCATTTTCAGTGAAAATAGGCCTCAGATTACAGACAGGGGGCTGCACAATCACAGAGAGCTACTTTACTAGCTTTTCTTTCCAACTGGAAACCTAATGTCTGCTTTGAGATAAGCAGGAATGCGAAGGAGGTGGGAGCTAGCAACAAAATCTGCAAGTGCTATGGACAGTACAGCTTCTGTGTTTAAAAAAAGGGGGGGGAGTTAGAGGAGTACTGAGAAAGTAGGTTCTGCATTTAAATTCCAAAAAGGTGCTCTTCAGATTTGAACTTCCAGGGCATTTTAAAAAAGTTAAAATACCTTTTAGAATTATGATAAATAGTTATTTTCTTGGTGAGTCAAGAAGTACCTACAAGTATGTGAGGCTCAAGTTCATGTTGCCTTTCTCCTGAGATGGATTTATTCTGTGAGCATAATATACATCTGTATCACTTCACAGCTTTTTAACAAAGTAAAGCTTTGGCGGTTGTCTTCCAGCTCTCTTAGGGGAGAATGAAAAGGTTCAAAATTAATTAATAAATTGCCCTGATTTTCATTTTAATCATTAAAATTATATGGCAAGTAGAATGTTTTTGCTTAAGCCTTTAAAAAAACTTTGCTGTCAACATTGTATGGCTTTGAGACAGAACCCAGCAACCTGTGATTATTGTATATTTACAGTGAATACTCAGTACCACTGACTGTGACTGTATTTATACCAGTACCACTGCTGTAGGTATCTGGTGGCTCTACAGTGGTGCTCAAATGCATTTTTTTCATGTAGAAATGTTTAAGAAACAGAACTGACCTTTTGTGGTCTAGTCAGCAGTGTCACATATAATGGCAGACTTGCTGCTGAAACGAGAACTAATAGCAGTGGAAGAACAAACGTGTTTCTGTAGTGAGATTTGGAAATGAAATGTCAGCATGATACAGAGCATAGTAAAAAACTTCTATCAGAGCAGAGTACTTTTCCAGTAATGGTGGGGCTATTAGAACAGCACTGAGGAGTTGAAGGAGGGAAGGAGCCATGATACTGCCAGTGGCAGTATATATAATCAATAAAAAACACCCTTAAAGGATGTTTGGTTTGTAAATTATCTTTTTCTCTTTTTAAAAAATATCTTCTGCTTTTGACTCTAGAATTGCTCTCCATCTCAATTTCAGAATGACTCCTTGCCCTCAATGGCATGGAACTTTTTATTTTTCTGACAAATACATAAATTTGAGACTATTCACATATTTCTGAAGTGGCATAACAGACACACATGTCCTGTGTTGGTATTTCATGTCAGCAGCAGCTTGCTAAAAAGTTGAGTCTTGACGTTGCCCAGCATCTGCCAATGAAGGGCTTGGCAGGATATGTTTCAAAACAAAGGGCATGATTTTCAAATGAAGTCCAAAGGCAAATGAAGCTCTGTGGGACAGGGGTGATGGATGAGTCTCAGCCTGCTTTTCCTAGTGCCATGTTGCATGTCCAGTCACTCAGGCTGGTGGTGAGGGATCTGCCTTTGGAGAAGAGCAGAGGAAGGGCCATTGCATTAACCCAGTAGAAGTAATTTGTCTTGCTATGCAGTCACTCATATCTCAAAACAGGTGGATTTTTGGCATGATGCGTCTGGCTGTTGCTGCAAATGGTAGTGGTTAGTCACTGGGCCTGAGTCCTTAGTAAATTTTCTGTTCGAAAACTAAATGAAGAAAAACCCACACAGCTGGGGAAACCCCAAGGGGAAAATCTGCTTTGGTAGCAGAGAGGCTTGTGGAAATTCTGCAGGAAGGTTTTTGACAGTAAGAAGTGTTTATCTGCTACATAATTCAAAATATGAAAAAACAGTAAACCGGCAAAAAATCTGAGGATTTCTGAAACAATGGTTTTGTGCCACACATTTTGTATATTAGCCTAGTAGTAAAATAATGCTGAGGGCCAGCAAAAGTCATCCTAAGTTTGCTTTTGAGATTGAAGAGTTAAACAGTTACCTTCTGACGTGCTTTTTTAGTGTTGGGATTCATTTTAGGTGTTGGTACTTAATGCTGGAATCATTACCTCTAACAGTCAAGTGCTGATATCAGAATGCAGTCAGATCTACAGCAAAGCCGTGAAACTTTTGTAACAAATTTTAAAACAGCGTGAATTTGTTCATCTGTTTTTTCTTTGTTTCAGCGTCCTTCATTTAGCTATTATCCACCTTCATACTGAGCTGGTGAAAAACCTCTTGGAAGTGATGCCCGATTTGAATTACAATGACATCATTAACATGAGGAATGACCTCTACCAGGTGGGCAGTTGTGGGGGTATAAGTGTTGCTGATTATTCAGCCAGTAAAAAAGAAATTGCACAACTTGCTCTCTGTGGGAAGAGATCAGACTGATGCAAACAAATTTAGAAACAACAATATATTGGAAGGTTGTGGAGGAAAGAATGTTTTCACTGCTTTAGTCGATAACTATCCTTGATGGTAACAGAAATCTCCATGGGTTAACTGTGGAACAGGCCAAAAAGAGTAAATTCTTCAGTTCTTGGTTTCAGTGTTCTCTGTTACTAAACCAGAGGTACGGGTTACAATGCGCCAGCTCTGGGCTCCTCTGACCTTTCTGACACTGGTTAACTTGGGATCATGAGTCAGTTCCTGCGTCATCAGTTATTTGTAGGCACATGTGGAAGCCATAATAACCTATGCCCTTCCTACAGCCCAGATTGTATTTGTGCCCATCACCTGAACACCAAGATTTCCCTTTCATTTCTGCAGGAACTGAGAAAAGTCCATCCCCTTGTCTTTTACCTAGGAGGAAAAGAATTGATAGGCACAGTTCTGTCTCCTCAGCTATAGTCTAGCCTTACTTGTATTGTAACTCAAGTTTTAAAAAGAGCTGTGGAAACCTGCCTGGAGAATAATCTCTTTTAAAGCAATTGTGCATGCCATTGAGCTGCACTCTGACACTTGTGTCATTTGTTTTGTCGTGTACAGTAAAGCAGGTTTTAATTCTGTACATGTAGTCCCAGAAGGTTTATTCTGACATCTTTGTTTTCCTTCACATTTTTATGTTCTTATAAAGCAAGTTTGAAATGTGGAGGCTGCTGAAAGTAAGCAGAAGATTCTGAATTGAATTCTGTGTCCTGTGTTTAATACAAACAGGAAGCAAAGCAGGGCTCTACACAGGAAATAAATCCCTGACTACCAGAACCTCTACAGCTCTTCCTACCTTCAGCTTAAACCTTAAGCCATTGATGGAAGAGGATGTAGGCTTGGGCCAGAATTTTCCATCTCTACAGATATTCTGAAAGCTGGCATATACCTTATAGATGCAGTAATTAATTGCAAATGTGTTGACAGATCCATTGACAAACACAAGCTTATTGTGCAGAGCTGGAATTAGTCTTTTTTTTAAGTCCTCTGTCAATATCATCCAGATATGGAATCTTACTCAGTTTTAAATTTATTTTAGTATTGGAAATACCATTTCCTAGACCTCACTAGAATGCTTACTGTTTAAATACATGCGTTTGTTCAGTATGATTCTCTGAACTGACAAGAATGCAGTATGCATCCAACCTCTGGAAGGTCCCAAAAACTCTCAGCCTGAGCGTTGCCCAGTGCTGCAGGTGCTCAGAAATGAGAAGTGTGCAAATGGGATCAGCTAGTTTAACACATATGGCATAAGTGCACATTTGTTCTGCAGTTTGACAAGTGCACAGAATTGCAGGATTTTCTTATTTCCTCTGCAGCCATTTTTAGGGGTAAGGAACTTCCATGGCTCCAAATCTCTGATTCAGGTGCAAAATGAAAGCACGGTTCATTGCTAAAGGATCTGAGTAGGGCCTGGAAAGCACATGTGCTCCCACTGTGGCACGAATTTGGTGATGGGGCAGCTGTGGAAGCAGGGTTGCCGTGTGTGGGGGGCACAGGGATTATCTCATTTCCTGGATCCCTTGCACTACAATGCTCAGATAGCCAGGTCAGTGCCCTGGCTTATAGAGTAGGCAACATCTTTGTTCCTCCCAAAGTCCAACTGCTGACATGGGCAAGGCAGCTTTTATTTCCAGTAAGTAGAAACACTATTTGTAGTATTCAGTAGAAAAGAAGTTATACCACTCCAAAGCCAACAAACTAAAAGCTTGCATATGTGTACAATCTTCTCACACTAGGAGCTTTTATGGGTTTCAGAGATTTCTGCACAAGTGATGTAGCTGTTGGCTATCTTCTCACGGTTTGCTCCTGTCACTTGCAGACCCCCCTGCACCTGGCAGTAATCACAAAGCAGGCAAAGGTGGTGGAAGAGTTGCTGATGGCTGGAGCAGATGTCAGCCTTCTGGACCGCCACGGCAATTCCGTCTTACATTTAGCTGCTACTGAAGGAGATGACAAGATTTTGAGTCTACTCCTCAGGCATGAGAAGGTATCTCCGATGGTCAACCTCCCCAATGGTGAAGGTATGGAAAGATAACGCCTGTATTTTACACTTCCCTACTAGACAAACACACCACAATTCCTGCCAACACCTTGTTGCTACACAGGTAGATACAGACCCTGAAAATGACATCTTTCCCCATTTTGCATATGCTGTCCTTGGTTTTTTATATGCCTGCAGGCACAGATGAGTGAACACAGTCGTGTCAGTTTTCTGGTTATACAGAAGAGAGATTGGTAATGGTCAC
Source organism: Regulus satrapa (assembly GCA_013396955.1). Lineage (NCBI taxonomy): Eukaryota > Metazoa > Chordata > Aves > Passeriformes > Regulidae > Regulus > Regulus satrapa. The sequence continues at coordinate 135,854 of VWZN01018321.1, forward strand.
ATGACACAGTATGGATTTGAATTTTTGTCACTGTACGTTGGCTTCACTCTCACAGAACCTCAAGCATTGTGTTCATCTTGTTCCTTATGCTACCATTTTTTAAATTTTTTTTTTTTTTAACCCTCCCAGAAGAAAATGTTTCCTACAGTCTAGTGAATGAAATCCCCTTAGAAATAGTTTCTGGACTAGTATTGAGTTTCATATCTGGTAGTTCATGACCATACAGAATTAGAGCCTGTAAAATAGCCACCAAGAGACTGTTCTCCCCTTTTTCACAGCACAGGGGACTTCAATTTAGTACTCCTGCTCTAATAGATTGTAGAATGTCTGACCTAAAATTGTCATTTTGAATTAAAACTGTTCAGTTCTACAGAGAGGGAGGATTTTTTGGTTGGGGGTTGGTTGGTTGGTTGGCTTTTAAATAAAAGGCTTTATTATGATCTTTCTGGTGCAGGTATTTCAGGTGTCAGGTCAGTGTGATCTTACAGGAAGATGATACTAAAATATACCAGTTATTCTCCTGATTTATTTTCTAGAAGAGATGTTCAGTAGCAGATGGGGCCAGTGTGGGGTATCTACTTGATTTGTACCAAGATGCAGATTTTCTTTTTAAGGCTCTTCTCTTGAGACAAAAAGATGCTGTAGGTGAGCTCTGTAGTTCCTGCCTTCTGTTCCACCTTGTAACCTGATTTTTTTTTTTCCTTGCATGGTTTCGACTCTCCGAGTTCTAATTTATGCACAAAGAACATATTTATTTACACCATTAACTTCATCCTGAGCCTCCACCTGGAGTATTCCCTTAGGGTCTGGGCTCCCAAGCATAAATAAGAAGGACATGGGCTTGTTGGAGCAGGGCCAGAGCAGGGTGTGAAGATGCTCACAGGGCTGTAACACCTCTCCTCTGCAGACAGGCTGGGACAACTGGGACCGTTCAACATGGAGAAGAAAAGGCTCCAAGGAGACCTTGCAGCAACTTCCAGTACCTAAAGGGAGCCTACAGGAAAGCTGGAGAGAGGACATGTAGGGATAGGACAAGGACATGTAGGGATAGGACACGGGAGAATGGCTTTAAAGTGACAGAGGGTGGGTTTAGATTAGATGTAAGGCAGAAATAAATGCCTCACTGTGAGGATGGAACTGTGAGAATGATGAGACACTGGAACAGGTTACCCAGACAAGTTGTGAATGCCTTATTCCTGAAAGTAAGTTCAAGGCCAGGTTGGATAGGTTTTTGAGCAGCTTGGTCTGGTGGAAGATGTCCCTGCCCACAGCAGGACTGGGATGGAACTAGATGATCTTTGAGGTCCTTTCCAACCCACACAATTCTATGATTCTATCATCTTTTAGTGTGCAAGCAGGCAAAATATGTCACTTCTGCTCATGTAACTACAGTAACTCTAACTCACTTTACAATTTTTTCACATTCCTCTGACATTTCTGCATTTTACAAATATTAATGCAGATGATGGATGGGTTTTGTTTTATGTAGGTCTCAGTGCAATTCACATGGTAGTGATGGCAAATAGCATGTCCTGCCTCAAACAGCTGATTGCTGCTGGAGTTAATGTCAATGCTCAGGAACAAAAATCTGGACGAACTGCATTGCATTTGGCTGTTGAACAAGAGAACATCCCCTTGGTGGGCTGCCTTTTGCTTGAGGTAAGGGCAGAATTTATTTCTTCCAGGTCTTTTTAATTACATATTTAAAAGCTGTTGCCAATCCTTGAGTGCTTCAGAAAAACAGAAGTAAGGGGGGAGATTCCTGTTTCTTGACTAGATTACTTGAACTGGTATAATGGCAAAGTTACTGGTAATATTACTGTTTTGTTCAGCACTGCTGGTGAAGCTTTTGCCCAAGTTGAGAAATGTAGTCTGTGACCTTAACCTGACTGCATATGCAATGCAAAATTTGCAGAGAGTGGTTCTGGCAGGCACTGAAGTTACTGTGAACAAGTCCATCCCTTCTTCTGTGTGATGAAGAAAATGTATAGTGATGCGCACAGAGATGTAGTTGTGCAATCTATAAATACTTGTCTCATCCTCACACCTCGATCCTGGTATCCTTAATTCTACAGCCTCCAGGCTGGCTGTGTAGCTTTCCTGTGTGGTCATGCATGCATGTGCCACCATCCTGGCTGTTCTTCTGATGAGCAGCAGGAGGGCAGATTCTGTGCACACCACTCAGACTACAAAGGCCATTACATTGGGTAATCAGATGGCAGAACTTTCACAGGGGATGCAAAGTGGCTTTATTATTATTACTATTATTATTATTTTATTTTATATTTGGAGATGTACATTCTGCCTCCTGCTCTAACACTGGAGCACACTACCACCATACGCATGCAGACTGTTGTAGCTATTTTCTAATTACTTCTTTTCAGGCAACAATTTAGATTTTTTTTATGCAACCAGGCATGGAATGGTGCTTACTTGCACAGTAGCAGTGTTTATGCTGACATGAGCCTCTACAGCTGCATTGTACAGATTTCTTTTCTTTTTTGCCATTCAATAAAAACTTAGGGTGATGCAGATGTGGACAGCACTACATATGATGGGACAACTCCACTTCACATAGCAGCTGGAAGGGGCTCAACAAAATTGGCAGCAGTTCTTAAAGCAGCAGGTATGGAAACAGATCTTTGCTGGAGGCTTTTCTTTCTCAGTGACAATTAAAGTTAGAAGGCTGAAAGCAGACAAGAATGTGCCAGTGAACTTGTTTAATGGGTGGAGGAAGTCAGATGTTAAAAGCAAGGTCTGACTTTCCTCAGAAAGTCCCGTGCTGAGATGCTATACTAACCACTCTTCAGCACCATCTAATGGCTAGAAAGGCAAATTATGTTGGCTAAAACAATCTTGTGAGGACTTTGGGAAGTTTTTTTAGTATGTGTTGTAGCTTTTATAGCTGAAGAAGTTATAAAAGGGATCTTTTGGAGAAGAGATCTTTTAATGTATCTGGGATAAGTTAACTGCTTTAAAAACAAAAGGCCAAAAAAAAAAAGCCATCACTCAAGCATGAGCTTGTTAGGGTCTCCTGTTGCTGTCACTGGAACAATTAGGTTGGAGTAGTTATTGAAACATTTTGTCAATTGTATTTAAACCTGATTTTTCTCCTTTGAAACAGAAACCCAAAACCTGCCCTTGCTGAGGCTATCTGTGTGGTCTTTTAAAAGCACCCTCACTTTGTCTGATGCTTTTAAAAAGCAGCACCACACCATCTATCTCTTCATCACACTCATGCTGTGCTATGTGAGGTACATGGGAAGTCAGCTGATAGAACCAGAGCTCTTTGGGCCCTGAGGCTCAGCTTGTCAGTTTTTCCCCTCTTTATAATGGAGAGCAGCATTGTACAGAGATGTAATAGCATTTAAATGTAATTGATAAAAAAGACCTACTTTCTAGCTTAATATATAATTTAGCTGGAGTAGCTAAATTAGCTGATTTGCCATTCAGTACATAGAAGGAATATATATTTTAAATATTATTGAGAAGCAACTTAAAGCCCTTTTTTTCCTTCTCTCCACACTTGTTTTTCAGGTGCAAATCCTCACATTGAGAACTTTGAGCCATTGTTTGATCTAGATGATGTGAAAGATGATGAAGGGATTGTGCCTGGAACAACACCACTGGATATGGCAGCCAACTGTGAGGTATGTGGTCTGTTTGTTCTTTTAATTTCTGGGGTTTTTCTAATTATAAAGGACACTTCAGCTCTATCAAGCTCCTTTCACTGCATCCAAAATTATTTCAATTAATTCAACTAATTTGCCATCAAAAATTAAACTAATTCAGCCATAAAACTCCCCTGATGAGACAGCACTGGAAGAAAGCTCCACTGAAGTGACTAATACTGCTGAACAGAAATGACCAGGCAGTTCTTGAAGAACCTGCACTGAAGTCTTCAGTGTGGGAAAGTATTGAGCTGGGTAGGTAGCTTGTGTTTGAAGGCCCATTCTCCAGTGGGTTTCTTTGCTGAGTGTTCTTCAGAATTGCAGCCAGTGTGTGGTGGGAAAATGCACTCCTGTGTTCTACCTGCACGGTGATTAAGCTGATTATTGTGCACTTAGCTAATGGGAGCTGAAGGATAGGCAGTCAGCATCTCTAATCATCTGGAGCTGAAGAGTGGTACCAGTTCTAACCCAGACTTGGTTTTAAATGACTAGTTGCAGACAGACAGCAGCTCCTTGTTTAGCCTCAGCTACTGCCATTTATTTACTGCCAAGGCTTCCTGTGTGTCTTGAAAATCATTGTCAGATGACACAGCTTAAAACTTCTCAAGATTACTCTTTAAAGTTTAGCACAGGTTTTTCTACAGTATCTTTAGTCATACTGAGCCTGGGAGAGGAAAAAATTGCTGATTTACAGATGGATTTTTATACGACGCTGCTGAAATTTAATGGACACCAACCAGATTTCTGCTAAATACTGACTTCAATGTATTCTCTTAGGTGTATGACATATTAAATGGCAAACCCTATGAGTCAGCAGAAGTTTTGGAGGACTTACTCACACAAGGTAACACTATAAAGACTTGACAATATCCCTCTAATATCTGAGTAATGAAACTGTAGTGGCAGAAAACATTGACCTGCAACTGCTTGTAACTGAGCTGGTGCAAGAGAAGAGGTGCCCTCCTACCCCTTTGCAGACAGAATGAACACAATTCCCTTAGGAGGTCTCAAGGACAAGGAGTACATTTGCAGTATTGTGGCAAACAATTTGTAAATGCTGGGACTGACTCAAACAGTCTTCAGTTTGGCTTTGTTTCTGCTTAAAAACGAACTGGTGCCTGATTTGTATAAATAATAAACTAACATATTTCTCTGTTCTCCAGGACATTTGAGAGAGCTGAATGAGAATTCCAAGATGCAGCTTTACAAACTATTGGAACTGCCTGATCCAACCAAAAACTGGTCCACCCTAGCACAAAAACTGGGTCTTGGCATACTTAATAATGCCTTCAGGTTGAGCCCTTTTCCTTCCAAGACTCTGCTGGATAACTATGAGGTGATGTGCTGTAACAGGTTATTAAGAACATTCATGCACATAGAGAACCTTTTCCTCCTCCTGCCCAGGGAGACAGTGCAGCCCTGCAGTGTTGGCCAGCCTGGATGATTCTGAGTCTCTGCTGTCTGCTCTTTCAGGTTTCTGGTGGTACAGTTCATGAGCTGATCACTGCTTTGAGACAGATGGATCACAAAGAAGCCATAGAAGTAATTCAGGAAGCACTGTCCATCTCACGCAGACCGTCTCCCCTGGAGGACAGTACAGGAAAAGCTCTTGCATCATCATCACCGCTTACCTTTGCAAAGGGAGAGACAGGTAAAATTGACAGCAAAATATGAAGAGCTTTATTTAAGACTTTCTTTCAGTTCTCCCTCCCCACTCTAGGGCTGCTAATGGATTGCACACCCTGCACACACTGCTTCACCTGCTAAGTGGTTTCAGAAATACTTTACTGCAGTGTGACCTCTCTCATCATAGATATCTGCTAGGTGGAGGAAAAATGGACCACTTGCATCAGCATACCTGCATCACAATATTCATTATACTGCTACCCTCTGCTAAAACCAGACACCTGCTATTTGTTGACAGTAATGCCTTGGATGTGCTGTGAATTTAGGCAGTTGTCTCCTAGATGTGTACAAGTGCCATTAGCTTTTGACTTTTTTTTCACTTCATAGCTGGATAAGCAAAAAGTTTTGGGCTCCTAAACTTCTTGATAAGACTTGAGTATTAAACTGCTCCTTCCACAATGTGTAGCACTCCAAAATGGTCCAGAATTCTGTAGGTGAATAAAGTAGGGTTGGCCTAGGTTATACAGGATCTTGAGCAGCTCTGCTGCCCAACTACCTGCTAAGAGCAGGGCCAGTGGAATGTCAGTGAGGTTGCCTGTGTTATGTCCAGTTAAATTCTGAGCATCTTCAGTGATGGATGAACCTACTGCAGTTTTGGGCAGGGAACTCTTATACTAAGAGAAAAAGAGAGTTTGTGAGAAGTTTGTCATCAGGGCTTTCAGTCATTGCCTGGCCAAGTTTGGTAACAAAAACCTTTGTTTCTTCCTGTTCAAACATGGGTAATGCTGCCTGTACCCCAAGGTGGACACTTAGACCCTGTGTAAAAATACTGTGGGTATTTCTGGTAAGAAAAAAGAAACACCACACTCTCTCCATTCCAGTCTAACACTGCCTGCCAGCTTATTCTCTATAGAGAACTGGTCAGTCATGGAATAAACCTTCACATAGACCCAAAAATATGCTTGTACATATATTGCCTCTTTAGGTTCATCTTGAAGGGTAAGAGGGGCTCTGCTCCCTCTGCAACATGAATAGAGGGCACCACACCACTTATTTTAAGATGTTTGTTTAGAAAAACAAGACTGGACTCTTAAGATACCACCACTATTTAAGTCACACCGATCCCACATCCTACCTTCAGTTTACCTTGCAGTCAGGCACTTCTGTGGATCCTACAAAGGATGCTATTGTCTTGTTCGTATTTCACTTACTAGATGAAAGCTCTTCAAGCGTTTGTTTCCAAAGGAAAGCTGTAAGCTGAAATAACACAAATTATAGGTTTTAGAAGCCTTATCCTGGAGCTGTGCATATGCACAGAGCGTGACTCTGAGAACCAGGGAACCTTTTGTTCTGTGGTCACCACAGCTGGGCAGAATCCTGACCTGAGTACAGTGGCAGCATTAATGTCAGCAGAGCCACCAGGCTTCTCCAAGCTCTCATCCTATCCAAGCTCCAGCTGCAAGCTGATCTCTGCCAGCAGGGCATCAGATCACATGCTTTGGTGGCCTGGAAATATTCAGTACAGCTTCTCCTATTATAATACCTCATGTTAAAGTTATTCTCCTACAGAAGAGCTTAACCCTGTTGGTATGTATTCCTTAGGCTTGTTTTAAAGCAACCTTGCTCAAGCCACACAAGCGATGATGTCTGTCTTTTTTCTGTCCCTCAGGTGAGCTCTACAATAGCAGATTTCAAGACACTGAAAGTACGTGTGACAGTGGTGTGGAGACCTCCTTCCGCAAGCTGAGTTTCACTTACTCAGACTCTCTGAACAGCAAGTCCTCACTAACACTTGGCAAAATGGCCCTGGGCTATGGACATGAAGGCCCAGAGCAAAGCAATTACATAGCTGACTAGTGATCTTCAATTAGCAATATGCACTTACAGGAACAAATGAGACATTTCACATTCCATCAGTGTCATCCTGGCCAGAGGGAAGGGAACTCACAACCAAAGTGCACTGGAAGAATCCCACCTGAACCCTGAGCGTATGGCAACTGCAGCATGTCACTCCTAGCCCCTGCTTCCTCCCTCAAGTACAGCTAATTGTGTTCATTTACAAGCCATTTACAAATAACCAGGGCTCCGCTGCTGCATTAATACACAGGACTGGACGCTGTGGAAGACTGACTGAGCTTTCCTGGGCTGTGAGGATTTCCTTTTACAGATGGAAAAGAAGTTGTTAATGCATAATACAAACTTACTAAAGAGGTTAAGCACACAAGCAATCAGAGGATACAGTTTCTAGCTGCTCTCTTCATAATTTTTGCAGCACCACTGCATGCAAACAGCTTATAAAACAGTTGGTAAAGAAAAATCATTATTTTAATCACAACAGTGACAACTCAAGAGCAAAAGGAGAATCCTAAAAGAATCCTGTATATTTCAAATAACGTATTTAAACGATGTTGGTGCCTCTTATTCAAAAATTTTTTCAAACATTTTCCTACTTGTAAATAGTTTTTTTAATCTGTTCTTTTTTTGAAAAAGTGTGCTTTTTAAATGCTTATTTTTATTTTACTTTTATAATAAAACCCCAAAATCAATTCTCCTGTCGTGCCCGCTGTGATTTTTACATTACTTTTCAAGTAGAGGTATTGAAGATTTAGCATCTGTTTTAAGCACTGATACAAGAGATCATGCTGATTTCCCAGCACTAAAATAAATGAAAGGTTGCAAGCCACCTCTCTTAAAGCCAAAGAATTTTTTATGGAGGGAGAGCTGGACCATCAGCTACTGCTGAGCAGCTGAGCTTTGAGATTAAAGCCTCCACCTTGTTTTCAGTCTCATCATTATGGCAGCAGCGACTCATTTACACTGAAATCAACTATTTAGTGTCAAATTTAGTGTCTCAGAAAATCTCTAATGAGGCATCTCTCTCCTTTGGGCTATCTAGAATCTTCTGTAATAACTCTCTGCTCATTGGCAGTGTTTCTTTTTGTCTGACATTGATTCTGAGATGGTGAGGGTCCTGTTATTGATGTTGGCCCAACTAAACAGAACAGGCATCAGAGTTCATGATGAAAAAGCCAAGAGGGGCATTGTACCATTGTCACTTACTTCTAGTCAATTTTTGTGGCACAAAGATGGAGCATTGACAGGGTGGTTCTTGGCTCAGTTCAGTCTTCAGTCACTCCTGAGAAAAGGAATCAAGATAAACCTTGAGACTGGTTATGTTTAGAGTGATAGTTGCTGTAATGAATTAAACTATGAGTAATGAAAAAAACTTGTGTATTAATTTTATAATCCAGCTGAATTACTGAGAAGGTTATTATTTCCAGAGAAGATAAGTCATAGTAAAAGTGCCCCTTCTTTCCTTCTGTTCTTGTATGTATAAACCTCATCTAGGCAATGTCTAAGGCATATAGATTTTTGTTCAATTAATGTACTTCTCCAATGTTCTCTTTGTATTCCAGCTCTAATAGCAACATGCAAAGATTCTCATATTCTAAGATTGGAGGGGCTTTTTGAGCCCTAGGAGAGCTGCTGTCCAAGTAAAACACACCTTCTGCTTCCACAGAATTTCCAGCACAGCTCAGGGGGCTGGCAGAGATTTTTACTGAGGTTTCTACAATCCTGCAGGTCACCAGGGCACCCTGGCTGTTATTCACACCTTTTAGCTTTAGTTCTGACCAGCTCTACTTTTAAACCACCAGAAAACACCTGGATCTGTATTTCCTTAAAGCAATTCATGACCAGATGTGCATAACAGCTGTTTCTCAGGTTCGTGATCATGCAGAGCCCGTCTCCCCTAGGCCCTGTGTACTGGAGTTCTTTAAATGGCAGCTTCTAAGTTTCAGTGTATTTAATAAAAATACTTGAAGCCTTTTAGGTTTTACCCCTTGTTTAGAGATAAAAAAATACTACTGAGAGCACCTGTCTACTGTTGGGGTGCAAGAAGCAAGATTTTCTCTAAGCATGACAGAAAGAGGGAAGAATGCAGATATTGAATTAAACTCTCTAGAAAAATTAAGATAGATCAATCCAAACAGACATAAAGCAGAAACATAAGTAAAAGCTACAGTTTTGAACAAATAAGTAAGCAAGTAGGCAGAATATATACCGTAGGTATTTTAAGAAATACTTTAAGTGCCTTAGAAAAATAAAAAGCCTTCAAAATCCTGACAAGCACTAAGCCCCGGTTCTGTTAGCCTAGCTCCAAGACATAACAAAACCATAGTAAGAACACTGTTTGCATTTTAGGGGAAAATAAGATAAACCCATTTATGTTAAAAAGATAGAGGGTTTGCATAGAATAATATCTGCATTTTTAAGATAGAATAAGACAGATTCACGTATGTGGACAGATAAAAAATATGAGTGAATAAATATCACTTCATCTGTTAGAACTGAACTTTTTATAGGTACAGCAAGAACGTTTCAGAATCGTGGTTTTTAACTCATTTTAACTCATTCATCAGTCAATTTATGAATAAAAAATCCCCTGTTCTGAGGTAACAGTACTCACACTCAGGGTGCTTCCCTGCACCCTGCATGCTACAGAAAAAAAGAAAAAAATACCAAATGCCCTAATAAACCTCAGCCACAGCAGACCCCTGGGCCAGAGACTCCATTGGAGCCTTCTCATCACTGAACCTGAAATTAGAGACTTTAGCACAGACTTGAACAACTTAGAACTCAACCTTCAGATGAACACCTTCCTACAAATAAAGCGTTCTAGCAAACAACAAATGCCTCAACTTCTTTGAAAAATCAGGTACCTTCAATCCCCAACATCTACACCTGGGCTTACAGAGAGAAACTCCCAAACTTATTCTGCATGTGCAGTGGGATAGAGCTCGCTCCGTTATTCTGCTACTCTACTGCAGTAATAAACACCAGAAACTTGTGGCATGCAGCAGAAGTTGTGACAGCAGATCCCTTCAGAGCTTCTCTACATTCTATGTAAAATTCATTATTCACAGCGTTAACCTGCCCTTGATTTTAGATTGCCTGCTTCAGCTGTATGTTTCCTGGCATCATCTTGGCATGTATTTACAAACTTGGAAATCGCTGGTAGTGGGAAGCTCTGGGCAGCATTCTGAGATTCTGTGGACTGCAGGAACAATAAGAATCTTAGCTACATGTATGAATTATTTTTTTTCTCCATTCCCTGGGAAAGTAAAATGCTTTTTTCATTCATTTAAGAAAAAAGATCCACTCCTTGTTTCCCCCCAAGTAAAGTGACAGGTTTGGTGGTGCCCATTTGCTAGCTCAGGGTGCAATGGTCAATACTCACCCACCATCCACAGCTCCTGGCATTTCTCAGTGATCAACATCTTGAAATAAAGCAGTTCTAGAGTAATGCCAGTGGTGCAATCCAAACTTTTGCTGGCTTCAAAAGATTCCTACAGCAAAAGACAACACAAATTAATTATCAAGGAGTTGATTTTCTCCATTCAGCATTATGAAGCAGCCTCAAGTCCCACTTAGAGCCAGGCTCGAGTATGTTTTTCCAAGGCTGCAGAGGTTTCCCATGGCCTTATTTATACCTAACTGCTACAGGATTTTTCAGCATCCAGCCACCCTTGCCATATGCACAATGCAGAAGAGCACTAGCTCAGGTACTTACACGTCTCTGCTGACTGACTCTACTTCTTACAGAGATGGCCTTTTTTCATCCAAGTTCTGGTTTTCCATGCTAATTGAATGAATTTGGAGCTTTCATTTTGCTACCTTGAAACATCTGACTGGAAAGCAAAGTTAGGTAAACACAACTCCTGGATTGAAACCTGTCCTAAAAATTTCAAACCATGAGTTCCTGGTGCCCTAAGTAGGTAAGAAAGAAAACGGGAATTCTGACAATAAAAAGCTTGGCTTGTAAGCTTCAAAACCCAGCTCTCCTGTGCTGAAAATAAGAAATCCATTGGCCCAGTTCTCTGCTCCTGAGACTGCTTCAAGTCACTGAAATGACTGCTACACATCTCTAAAACTAAAAGGGAACTTAAAGAAGTACTGTAGGAAGATGTGCCTCTGATTCAGAAAATTTGTCCAGATCACAAGGTATGCAAACACCAGGTAACAAGAAAGACTGACACACAACTATGAACACTTAACTCAGAGAGCAAGTTTTAGATATATTTGCGTGCTTCTTTCCTGGAGAAAATGCAGAACCTGAAAAAGCTTCCAAGGACGTGCTCCAGTAAACTGGAGCAAAATACATCTTCCTTGTGTGGCAGAAAGTACAAACAGGTGCCCTCTAAAGCTCAAAATGGCCTCTGCAAGCCCAGAACACGTTCACAGCCAAACCTCAGCCAGAGAAGGGTTTTAGGAGAACAGATTAGCCAACACCATACAGTGTTCCTCCCAAACCTGCTCTCAAGTTCTGTTCTGGAAGGGCATTTGTCAGGGCTGTGGGGCACTCCAGCTGCTGCTTTTGCCATCAGTAGAGAACAGCCTAGAGTGGCCTGGGAGCAAACAAAGGCCAGCAGCACAAGAGAACTCACTTGTCCTTATGAAGACATTATTGCAAGGCAGCACCCTGAAAGAACCCTGACAAGGCCAGTCCCTTCTACTGCTGCCACCAATAATATAATGACACTGTGGACAAACACCAGACACTCACCAAATGCTCCTCCTAATGCTCCTGCTGCCAAACCCCCATCAGACAGAACCAGCAATACAGGTGCTGCTGTAGCTGGAACAACACTCAGCTGGCAAGATGGATGTGCTGATAAGAGGGCAGGGTAGGAGCGCTGCCTTCCTATCTCTGCCCCGATCTGAGACCAAGGCAGGACAATGTAACCAAGTATAGCACAAAAGGCCCCTGCAAAAGTACCAAGGGGAAATGGTTAACCAAAGCACAGTTACAGCCACTGCTGCATGGCGAGAGAACAGCTTCTATAAATACACACCTACTGCAACACCAGGAAACCGACAGAACGTGTTAAGGACATCAAAACAATAATGGAAGTCAGCCTTCCCCTTTAAATGCTGTTTTGAGTTTTCTGTTGTTATACAATTGCTAATATTTCATAACGGCACCTAGTGCTGAAATAAAGAATTTTCAGTGAGAAAGAATGGATCTACTCCTTAGGGAGCTCTTGACCTTCAAAACACAGCAATAAATTAAAAAACTGCCCAAACCTTGCTATGTCAGTCTGGTAATTGCAGAAAGCAACAGAGGAAAAAAAATAATAGAATGCTGTTAATATATAACTGTGTTGGCAGAGTTCATTTGCATATAGCCACCTCATCACTTATTAATCATGTAGCACATAATTTCTTTCAAGATTTTGCCTAAAAATTGTGACAGGCTAGACAAGGTCACAGTTATCCAAATTAATGAATAGGCTTTGCTTCTAGCAATCCAAATGCTCTTTTCTACATATCTCAAACTTCATTCATATGCTGAGATGAACAAATATCACTGACCTCCAGATAGGCCTCATGATTGTCTTTAAACAAGTTCCTCCTAAATGTATTCCTCCAAAGTTTTATCTATTTAACACTATTAAGTGCCATTTTGAAATTCTATCTAGATGATGCTGGAAGAGACATTTCTCCATCAATGTAGAATAAAGACATCAATTGATTTGCCCTTTTCCTAATACACTGCAGCAGTACATATAAATCATATTTTCTCCACATTTTTTCGTTCTTACCTTGTACTGATTTTATTGCTGCTTTGATTCCACTTTGATTCCAGAACACCCAAAAAATTGAAGAATTTTTCTGGTATTGTTAGCACATGATGCCTCTCAGTATAACTTTTTCATTTCCTTTGTCAATACCTCCATTTGTTAAGGTTTACCCGTGACTGTTATTTTCCCTATTTATTTTACAAAATTTATAAACAATGACACATCCACATTTTGATTGTTCATGTCTTCTTTTAACTAGGACTAGTTTTGAACCAGATGCAACCGCAGTTAGTTGCTTTGGTGACCCAATCATTTGTAAGAAACTCTGATTTATCATTTCCCTTTCATCTCTAAGTTCTTCCTCTCGCTCAGGAGTATGTTAACACCAAAGTATCAGTCAACGTGCTCGTTTTTCTGCCCATTAAAACTGTGATCACCAAGTGAAATTGACCCCCAGCCTGAGTTCTCCAGTGGAACACACAGCTGCTCCCCCCACACCAGCAGAGAGCAATGCCCACGTGCTGCTTGTACAACACCGATGGACATCAGTGGCAGAGCTCCTTCAAACTCCACTCTATTGAGGAGCTGGTTCTGCTTTGCAAGAAAATTATTATTTGCTCAGGTGGACAGAGTATCCTTGTGGAACCCCAACAAGATCCCAGCTGCATTTCAAACCACATCTGACAGACAAGCCAAATGTTTAGCAACAGGAGTGGCTCGGTGGTCTACTGGAGGTAGTTCCAGCTTCACTCCCTGTCCTTCTCCCTTGCCCCCAGCATACCTTGCTGTTATCCTAAAATACATTTCCACTTACAGCATAGGGAAACTAGAAAAAAAATATGGATGTGCATTCAATACACCACATATATTATATGTAAGCTTTGCTGTTGGTATCTTTACACTGAACCAACAGCTAAAATTCACACGACAGAAACAGACAGTATGTTCTTCAGCCAGCTCAAAGTGTATGTCACTTCAACTTCAGTCAAATTCTTCTACATTTTTTTCTCCTCTTGTTTCGCTAGAAGGAAATGAAGTATTCTCAGACAACGTCCAGTAGAGAGGTCAAGATTAATGAACTTTCTAGTTCTTCAACACACGTAGGTTCCCAAGGATAAAACACAACTGTTTTCTTCTTTTCAGTCATGAGGAAACCATTATCACTAAATCTGCCTTTTATACTCCCTACATCCAGAGTAACAAAAGGAGAAATTGCAGTGGTGTGAAGAACAAAAATATAAATATCATCTTGTTGGGATATAGAGGCCTGGAAGAGAAATAAAGAAAATGTATCATAAAAAATATATATATATTAAAGAAGACCCCAGTTATACCCAAACTGGGAAAGACCTACACGTCAATGAAAAAGGCTGACCAAAATTAATGTTCTTCATATGTAAGAATCATACAAAACCTGCAAATGTTACTGTACCCCTCTTACAGAACACTACAGAATGTGGAAAAATGCCAAGAAGTATTATTTATCACTTTGACATCTTCTTAAGGAAATAACTGAATAATTGGTAATCTGACTTCTACATAGTACTGGTATCCCGTGAAAGAGATTTGTCCTTTCACCAACACTTCACTCAACAATTCACATCTACTAAAAGAGCTTGCCTTTCAATTATATACATAGAGGAATACACAGAAGAAGAAGATGGTAAAAATCCCAGTAAGACAAAGTCATCTCATCTTAATCCATCATTGCAGTGAAGCCCTTATACTTAATTTATAAAATATAAAAAACCCCATTGTAAAGTATCAGGTCAAGGTATAATGTTTTCTATCAAGTTTATCAGTACTTAAATCTCAGAGAGACTTAAAATGCCAACCAGGATGCATTTTCCTGCAGCACTCCCCATTCACCATAATGAAAGATTTATGCTATGTAACTTTCAAATACCAACTAACCATCTATAAAAAGAGGACAAATTACAGTCAGTGCAGACAACGTGTTCCAGTTACAAGAAAAGCAATGCTATTCATTTTTGAGAAAAAGCACACATCCTCTACACATTTTGTTTCCTGAAGAAATACTAATGCCTTGTTGCTTTTCAAAAGCAATGCTACAAACAGTAGCTCTTAGATTAGCAATGCATTTGAAAGTCTAGTTAATTAGTAAACTAAGTATAAATATACCAGCCTTTTGCAAAACAATCATTTTTTAAAATCACAGCTGCATTTCTTAAAACGACCATTTTGCATTTATCCTTGCTAGCTATTCTTATTAGTTAGTATTTCAAAGACAACACAAGATAAAGGAATGAAATTTTCCAAAAATGCTCCAGTTGCAGAGCTTTTCTTATTGATGACATCATCCATAAACAACAACAACAAAAAAAACCCAAACCAAAACAAACAAAAAACCCCTCACAGCATGACTCAGACTCCAGATTTTACCACCAGATGAAAAAAAATTAAAACAGGCTGATTTCTTTTCTTTGTATATTCAGGAGGCAGGCTGTGCTGCAGTGAGAGATAAGAAAGGAAAATCTGGCCCATTTTCTTTTTGTAAAGCAATTATGCTGGTCCAGATTCAAAGAGATTAGACCTCTCTTTCCCCCCTGTTAGATTAGCACTAAAGAGCAAAGCTGCAGTTTGAAAGCCAAATGTTAGAACACTAAGGTCCTCATCCCACCCATCAGATGATTAAGAATTTTCCAGTTAAGATGCACATGCTAAGAAGTGAGGCTTAACAAAATGTGTGTGCACACACACAGGGCATGCATGCTCTCTATATAGCAAGCTGCTAGGAGCAGAAGAAATCCAGGAAAAAGCAGCAAGTTGACTAAATGGCACTGTTATACAACACTGATGTCTTCTGTGCCTGTTTAGGAGACTGACACACGTGCCAGCTATTAAGAAATAATCACTATAATGCAAATCAGAACCCTTACTGGAGGGCAGGGATTTTAAAAGAGGAGGAAAGGAGCATGCAATGCTGTGTGTTAGCAATGTTACAGTGATCTGAGAGTGTGAGCACTTCCAGAGGAAATACTGCTGACAATAATGCACTCCACTCAACTGAACTAGGACCACCTAATCCTAACATACAGTGCTGTCTGCAAGCCAGAACACTTGTCACAATGCTATTTGCTATCTAGGGACAAACAGAAAGGAGTAATGCTGCAAGGTGGAAGACAGGGATACTTCCTTATTTAAAAGAAAACAAAGCCCAGACTAAAACACAAACAAATCCCACCATTCTTATTTAGATACACATATAGTGATACCAGAAAAAAAAATCTGATTTTGAACTCAACCTGGAAGCCAGAATCGCAACAACTAAGGACAAAAAACATTGAGTGGAATCAGACCCTCCATAGCCAGCAAACAACTCAAACCAGTAACATTAACACAACCAAATACAGAAATTTAGCATGACTGATGCTTACACTAAGGTGGGTCTTTTCTAATCCCACAGCATCCTTGAATGATGAAAGGAAGTAATGGTTTGTAGGACTCTGGAGGCCATCTTCTCCCACGAGACAGAAAGTAATAACACAGCTTTTCCTGGTACAATTCCTGCATCTTTCCAGAAGGTCACTGATGGACTCCTTGTAGATGGGGACAGCACTCTGTGCTTTAACAGTCACACCCTCTTTGGCAAGGGTGCATATGGGCTCCAAAGAGCTCCAGGCGTGCACAACAACCTATCAAGCACATTGAGAGAGAAAAAAAGCTTAGAAGAAAGGCTACGTCTGCAAAAACAATGCAGATCCTAGATTTCAAATTGCTCATTACAACAGATGTGTTTCTGACAGCATCAGCTGATTTCCACCTAGCAAGAAACTACAAAATAGACATGGCATAAAAATTAAGATTGTTCTAAAAACCTAACAGTCTGGAGCTGCTCTTATCTGCAATACTTTTTTTGTTTTTTTCCAGGCTCCTTGGAAGAAAGAGATTGTCAATTCCTGCCAAGGGAGTGCTGGGAAATGGAATTATTGAGTGACTAATTTCTTGACTCTTTTTTTCCTCTTCCTGGATTTAAAAAAACCCTCAAAAAAAGGATTTTCTTGAGATTGCTCAGCGTTATCTGATGTAACACAACTGGGTATGCTAGAGCTTCTTCATAATCACTCTTAAACAGAAGCAAACTCCATCATCTGAAAAGGGATTCTGAAGGTTATAGTAATACAGAAAAAATACATTCCCCGACATCATCCATGCATTATGAACATGCCCTTTTTAAAAGACCGTAATTTGGAAATTAAGCACTCCATTTCATAAATTTTCTGTTATTTTACAGCATTCCATTTCATAAATTTTCTGTTATTTTTTGCCTTCACAGAAGTGTATGCAGTCAGGAATAGATCTTAACTCCTTTCAAGAGTTAAGTTCTAAATCTTCTTGAAATGCAATATACAGTACTCATCAGAACTATCCTACTGCCAACACTTCTCTGATGCTATCAGAAAATCTGAATTTATGTCTGTTAGAATAACTCAGATCAGAAATTACCAATTTCATTAAGTGCAGTCCTACTCCAAGAACTGACTCTCTGGAAATCGAAAACATTTTCTGTACCATATATTACTCCATATAAACAACCTTATAAATCTGAAAAGTCATGTAAGCTCACGAGACAGAGCAATGATCTAGGAGCTGACATGCTCACACTACTAGTTCCAAAATGACTAGTAGTGACGAGTGAGTTATTCTAGGTCTCAAGATCTGTTTTTCCACCCTTCACACTTTTCACATGGGACACACTTTAATGTCAGGAGCTGTATCTCACAGTGGAAAACAGTCCCTAAATTCAGTTGGAATCTGGTTGCCATATGATTAACAGCAACAAAATGTAACAAGCTGAAAAGGAAGGCTTGTTGTCTACAAGAAAACACAGCGATCTAAATACTGACTTAAAAATCCTATCAGTTTCTATAGAATTATCAGGAAACAGTTAAGGCATCAATTGCAAAATGGTGACATGCACAGGTGACCTTCCAATTAAAGATGTGCTGTTCATACTTCAGAAAATAA
This sequence comes from Regulus satrapa, assembly GCA_013396955.1. Taxonomy (NCBI): domain Eukaryota; kingdom Metazoa; phylum Chordata; class Aves; order Passeriformes; family Regulidae; genus Regulus; species Regulus satrapa. Next base: position 153,723 of record VWZN01018321.1, read on the forward strand.
TTCAGTCCTTCTTCCCAAAGCCACATAGTTTGAGTACTGGTAAGCAGTGGTACAATCCCTTTCCCCCCCTCCCCCTACTCAAACAGGTTATCTAGTTCTAACGCCCAGGGAACAGTTTTGTTAAGTAGTGAGGTACCACTCTTCACACTCTGTTCTGTTTAACCATCAATCCCTTTAAGATTTCAACAGAATAGTTCATTTCAGCCTTATACCTACAGGCTATAAGCAAAGCAATTCCTTCTTCTGTGAAGCACTACACACTACTTTAATAAAGAACAGTGCTGCCCCTAAGATTAAACACTAGAGTTGCATCTCATGGTGTTTGAACACAGACTTACTGAAGGTTGTATGAGCTCATTTCAGCTTCTCCCACTTTTGCAGGAGGCACACAAGCGTGGTGAGGTAGGTGCCACTTACCCTCAAAGTCAGCTTGTGGTCCTCATGAAGATCTGAGACACCATAAATGTGCAACATCCCTTTGTCTTCATAGGCCACAGGCAACAGTGGTGCAAAGAAGTCCTGGGCAAAATAATGGAGCAGTTTCCATTTACCACCATACTCTAAAAATGGTTAAAAAGAAGAAAGACTGAAATTGAACCCAAGATTGCCTTGTCACGGATTCCCTGTACGTGCTTTCTCATCCTGCTATTGGCAATGCAACATTCCCCTCCACCCTTTTTCACCACTGTCAAGTGCAAAGAATGACTGAAGGTACTTTTGCTTCCCTGGAAAAGATCTGCTCTTTCAAGCTTTGAGCGTTCCTGAAATTTTACATTTTCCTATGCCTCTGTCCTGTCACTGCTATAGTGTTATTTAGTTAAAGGAAGCTTTAAACACAAGTGACAAGGCTGACACAGTGTACCACACAAACCAAGCAGCCAGAGCATCTGTGCTGTGGAGAATCCAGACAAACACACTGGCATTGCCACAAACTACCACTACTATAGAGACAAGGGATTTATACGAAGTATACAAAAGAGCATAAGTGTACTTGTACTCTTCCCTTTCTTCAGTCCTCCTTTCAGTTCTTCCTTAGAGGACATCAATAGCAATAAAGACAAAATGCGTTCTCAAACCAAAGATAACTCTGAGCTTGACAAAACAAATTTGCCAAGATCTAGAGATAACACCTCCTCCATGGGAGTTCGCATCCATGACAGACACATGAGAAACAGTTCACGCTGCTTCTTTAATGGAAAGCTGTACCTCATTACTTTTAATACTTTGAAAAGTCTATCAAACTCTGCATCTGCCCAAAAAAAACCAATTTTGCTTTTTTTCTTTTGCAACGCTGCCACATAATCATTTTGAAAGAGAAGCTGCATCCATTTTTTCCTCTATTAACATTCCATCTAGCACCCACTATCTGCATTTTAAGTTTGTCTTTGTTCAACCACTATCCAGTCATTGAAACAGCACTAAAAAGAAGAAGCAAGTCAGCTGCACCATCTCACAAGGAAAGAAAAGTTAGATATTGGTTTCATTCTTGTTTCTGGCTCTTTATTTATACAAGTGTAAAGGTGATGTATGCAGAATATTTTCAGTGAGATGTTCTTCTTCTAACTCTCTTCGTACTTATTCTCTAAGTTTTGGTTCTTGTATAAAGCTCTTAGCACTTTCAAACATCTCATAATTAAAGACTTTGGATCCAGAGTTGTTTTTAAAGGGTTGCTGTGGCTTTCCCAGGGGACTTGAACATGCTTTGTCTGCACTCCACATAGACATGAATGAACTTTGTGAAGAATAAGTACATTAGCTCCAGCTTAGCACCTTACACATCACCTTGCTCTCAGCAAGTTCACAACCAGCTGTAGCCAGGAGAACAAGAGAAGCTAGTATCTGCCACACAGAATTGAAATGTGCAATAAGTCCCTTGACAGCAAAAACACCACTGGCACTCAAGTCAATAGCACTGAAGCAAACAAACGAGATAAGGCTGGAGNACTGGAGAAAAGGGGCTGACCCCCACCTCACTATGACCTCCATCCAGGTAGTTAAAGAGATCAATAAGGGGTGTGTGGGGTGGGGGGGTTTGTCCCAGCCTCCTTTCCTCCAGGCTGAACACCCCCCGCTCCCTCAGCTGCTCCTCACAGGACTTGTGCTCCAGACCCTTCCCCAGGTCCTGCCCTTCTCTGACCATGTTTCAGCACCTCAGTGTCCTTCTTGTGGTGAGTGGCTCAGAACTGGACACAGGATTTGAGGTGCAGCCTCAACAGTGCTGAGCAGTGGGGGACAAATCCCCTCCCTGCTCCTGACACAAGGCAGGATGCCACTGACCTTCCTGGCCACAGGCTGGTTCATGTTCAGCCACTGTCAACCATCACCCCCAGGTCCTTTTCCACTGGGCAGCATCCCAGCCACTCTGCTCCAGCCTGTAGCATTCTCTGGAGTTGTTGTGACCTAAGTGCAGGACTCCCGGCACGTGGCCTTGTTAAGCCTCATAAAACTGGCCTCAACCCATCAATCCAGCCTGTCCAGATCTTTCTGCAGAGCCTTACTGCCACTCCCACCCAAGTTGGTGTTGACTGCGAAGTGGCTGAGGGTGCACTTGAACCCCTTGTTCAGATCCTTAATAAAGATACTAAGCAGGGCTGGCCCCAGTACCAAGTCCTGGGAAATTCCAGCAGTGACCCGCTGTCGGCTGGATGTGAACAGTGCACCCATCCACATAATGAGCAGCCACTTTCTCCAGGAGAATGTTGTGGGAAATGGCATTAAGGCTTTGCTAAAGTCTAGGCAGACAACAAACACCACAGCCTTTCCTCATCGACCAACTGCGTCACCTTGTCATAGGAGGAGATCAGGTTGGTCAAGCAGGACCTGCCTTTCTATAAACCTGTGCTGGCTGGTCCGATCCCCCAGTGATATGAACAAAGGCATGTTCTGGCATTCCAAGGACACTTCCTGACAGAAAACACCAGTGGTTTAAAGAACAAATCTACCAAACACAGGGGGAGCTAACAAATTACTCTTCAGTCATTAAATCTGAGAAGATGGGAGATTTGGACTGGGGACGGATTATCTGAAACAGAGGAAATTGGGGGACAGTATCTGATCCAACAAACAAAAGCTATAGGCCTTGCATGAGAAATGGGCAGGGAGAGTCTGAGAGGGGTTGAAATCTCTAAAGCCCTCAGGAACTACGACAGGATTTCCTGGAATTTCAGTTATCAATTAATTTAATTGCCAATGCAATAGATGCTGCTCACTGCAGAATCCAGGCAGAGCTCAGACAAGTTACCCAGCATAGTCTGAGGTTTCAGTGCCTGTTGACTTGAATTTTTTTTCCTGAGCTTAATTCACATGATGAAAATCTAGGCTTCAGCTGTCTTATTTATGGAAATGAATAAAGCAATTGATATAGAGCAGTTTCTGCTACTTAGTGTAATAAAAAAATCCTTTTCCTTTTTCAACGGGCCCTTCTCTCAATCCCTGCTGTGGCTTGATTTCCAACTGGATTACATAGCTACACTGCAGAGGGAAAGAGAGGAGGTTTGCCACCTAGGATTCAGAGATCCTCAGAAAACCTTTGGAAAAGCTTGGAAAACAGTGGAGAAGACTACACACTCAGAGTGAACATGGCATTTAACTTCCACAGGAAAACCCAAGCAAACAAAAACCCCAGCCAACAAACAAAATCAAGCAAACCACACACTTACAAGTTTGCACCATTTCAACAACCACTCTACTACTACGACACCCGTTGTTTTGGAATGTTTGAAGCATCGTTAGTCTGCTTAAGTAAGATCAGCTTTTAAGACTGATGTTTCCCTTCCCAAAAAAACTAGAGCCATTTAAAAAAAACAAAACTCAACCACTACAGTAGTTTCACACAGGAAATGTTCTCCAAAGACAACTTTTCCAGCAACAGGATCTTGATAATACTTCTATCAACGTAACTTCAGACAGCAAGGAAAACTGAAGCTAATTAAAAAGCCCATATTTTTCAGCTCTTCTGCTGTCTTGATTTCCATAACACCAGGGCTACATTCCTTTATTTAAAAACAGGCAAGTTGCATATCAAATACATCACACACACAAAAATGAATGTAAAAAAATCTAGAGGTCAGGAAGTTATGACGAGAAACCTCTGGGTTTAAACTTTCCTGTTACAGACATACATGCCCAAAGGCAACAGTCAAAAGTTATTTAAAATAGCCCTGGGGTGGTTTTGTCCTCCTCCCACCACATTTCAACAAATTCTTACAGAAATCCAAGTTCCTCGATTTTTCCTGACAATAGCAAGGAGTTTGCACTCTCTGTGGTATTAAACTTCAGAAATGGAAACTAAAATTAGGTTTGTAATGAGACCCTAGTACCTTTTTTTCTAAGTCTTCCCTAAAGCCTTCTATACTGATGGCAGGAGTGCAAATAAACTGATCTCCCTGAAATTATTTTAAATGAATCACTTCACACCATTGAATGCAAGCCGAGAAACATGCTGCTAGTTCTTTCCTCACCTCAGCCTCATGAATTCAGATAAATTACTCCCCATAACACCCTGTACCAGGGCTCACCAGGGGCTCTAAATATTGAACCTGCAATAAAAGCCACTTATCTGTTTAAGGCAATCTCATGACAACTGAGTTGGGTACCTCAAGGTAACACTTGTCTGGAGTGTCACAGCACTCCACAAAAACATACTACAGAGATGCTAAAGCATCCAACATGGCACAGCCAGCTTCACAGCCAGGTGCTAACAGTCAGAACCCAGTTGTGATAAAAGCTGTTTACTTCTGAGCTGAAGGCAGAAGTACTATGACACAAATGCTGTGCCGTGTTTTCATTCAACCCAAGCAAACATTTTAAAGGTAAAAGTTAAAAGGAGAAACATTTGCTACCTTCTTCCTTCCCCACCATGCGGAAACATTTCTGCTTTGTACTGGGAATTATGTAAACCCCTCCATGACTTTCTGCAAAGTAACAGATTTAAATAAAAGCACTCGTTGGTGATACTACTGTGCCATCTAACAAGATGCAGAAACGTGTTTTGAAGTGCAAATAAAACTAATTTCTCCAAAGTCTTGCATAATTTCAGCCATTAGCATTTCAAAATCCCTCTACCACACTGCCTAATTAAATGAATATTAAACCTTTCTGCATCTCACTGAGGGAATACAACAAAACAAAGGGACAGCTGTATCTCTGCTGAGCTTCTTTCTTCTGAACCAACTTCAACAACACATGAATAATTCAAGAATTTGATAAATATTCTACAGTGATGTCATCTCTGTACTCAAAAAGACATTTATGGTCTCCATGACCATTACATCTATCAATACACCTGTCTTTAGAAAGGGACACTTTTCCAAGCATCTTTTTGTCCTGAGGCACTTAAAACCTAAGAGCATCACTAATTGTTAGAATCATAAAAATGAACATTGCAATATTCCATTTCCTAATACAAATCTAGACAGTCCAGAATGATGAGCATCATAGCTGGATCACTGCCTCAACATTTAAATAAATTAGCCTCTTTCTTCTTTTCCTTTGTTGTTGCAGTTATTTTGCTTGGATTAATTAAAAAAAAAAAAAAAAACC
>VWZN01018321.1:159335-174204 GCA_013396955.1 Regulus satrapa
AAAAAAAAAAAAAAGGGAGAGGGAGAAAGACGGGGAAGATGGTGTGGGCTAATTTCTTCTCAAAACCAGGCCAAATGGCATTTTGTTCCAAGGACACACCAAAACTGTCCACAGACAGTCTTACTTTTTTCTCTTAGCTTTTTCTAGTTTGCTCATATTGTTTTCATTTTTTCACATATGAAATGCTTAAATAAATATTTTTAAAAACAAAATACGTGAGAAATAACTAAAATTGAAAGAGAATCTACCCAAGTCCTAAACAGCTGCCATAGGACAGCTTCTGCATTTCAAAACAACTTCTAGACAAAATGTTTGGAACATGAAACACAGCCACTTGCCTCATGCTACACATTCCTCATTCCTCCCCTACTTCTTACTGCCTAAGTGACTTATCTCTTTATGTGTCTGATTTTTTTTGTGTTTTAAGAGGAAAAAAAAAATACGTATAAATAGCATATTAGCAGAATTCAGTCACGAGGAGTGATTCACCTCATCTGACACCAAGTGAGACATCAAATCTCACCCAGTTATCTTCTATAAAAAGCTTCACAGAAGCTATGCTGAGTAAGAGATACCTTATGAAGTTCTATGAAAATCAAATTCATCATGGAGAAGATAATTCACCCCAGCTCTGAGACAGCTAAGGGCTGAGACAATGAATCACATCTGGAGATAACCATCTCTCCCCCAACTGACAACAGAAGAAAACCAGATGCTCAATTTTTACATCATAAATCTTATCCTGGAATGCATTTCTAAAGGATGGACAGAAATATGTTCCAAGTTTGTAAAGCTACCCAAACAAAGCAGAGCTACACTTCTTACTCTGCAACTTCCAGATGAGGAAGACACAACTGGTAGCTGGTGCTTTTTACCAGACTGTCACAAAACTTACCCAAAGAAGCCCATGAAGGAGCCTGCCAAATGTCATTGAGTTGCCAATACAGAGCTCCCATTGTGTGTCCTTCTCCATTGATTATTTCACTTTGACTAAAACGATAGAATTCTGTTTCTGTCTTTATACACTGAGCCTGCATCACCTTGGTCAACAAAAAGATAAGAAATATTTTTGGTACATTGGATTTTACTTTTTTTCAAAACATGTGTGAATATATTGATACACAACACAGACTTCACAGCAACATCACATAACTTTAAACTTGAACCCTGAGAGTATCCACCTGCAGTGCAGCAAATCTCTGCTGAAAGGAGATCTATTCCTAGCAGCTCCCAACAGCTTTGCAACAACAGCCCTCCAAGAATCTCATATGGGACTACTTCCATACAGAAGATGGTCTTTGAAAGGCAAATCAAAGACAAGGAAAATAAAATTAAATGTAAAATAAGGGGGGGGGGGGGTTTACATTAATTTAAACAACCCCCTCCAGAGTTGCAAAATTATGTTAAGCTGCATTACCTTCAGTATACGTTACCTTGGTGTCTAAACCCCTACACTCTGACTTACCTTCTCACTATACAGTCAAAACTGTGCCTCAGAAAAGCAACCCTTTTCCAGCTGCACTCCCACTCCTTCTCCATGCCATCTAAAAAGCACTTTTCAGAATTTTTCATTGGCCAAGTTCTCAATGGATTCTAAACAGATTGCTATGTTCTTCACACAGTTTATTATTAGGATGGGGAAGTATAAATAAATTCTTAAAATAAAGTTAAAAGCCTTTAGGACAGCCCCAAAGATAAGGATATTACTTCTAGTTAACCACTAAAGCAAGTTTGCTTTCTTCATCCTTTTTGCTACCCTTATTTTGATATTAAATTGTTGAACCTGTTAATAACACCTTGACAGACTTAGCCTTACAGAAACTCTCACAGCTTTTTTGAGTCAGGACCTCATGGTGCAAGCTTTACCCCCAGTTTCAATTTCACAGCATCATCTATCCTTGTTCTCTTGTCAAGAGTGCCAAAAATTCTCAAGCTATTTTGCTTTTATAGAAAACTTGCTGACAGCAGCTCTCAAACATTAGAAACTGAGTGTGCAGTTATTTCCATCAAGAGCATTTCTGAAATTCTTGACACATGACAAAAATTAACAGCATTTTCAATCTGCCTAATAGCATTAGAAAGTTACTTAGCATCTTTTAAAAGTTGCACAGAAATCATAAATAAAGAAGCAAGCATGATGTAGAACTACTATGAATGAAGAGCAAAATACATCCCTCTGAGAAAAAAAAAAAAAAACCAAAAAACATTTTCTCTAAAATATCAGTATTGGAGTCCATAACAAAATAAAAGCTACTACTAATCGAATTAATAGAGAACTACATTAATTGGGAAAAAATCTTGCTTCCAAAGCTTGTGTATTCCATGTGGCAAGAATCAAAGAAGTGAAGCCTACAGGGGCCACATGAAGAGCAAAACATCCCCACCCTGGAAGAGGTGCAGCACTGGGAAGAGTCTTGTGCCATGGAAGACCAGCACATCCCTGCATCCTCCCTGAGCTACGGGAGCCCAGCTCGAAGAAGGACCAGGGCAGCACAAGCTGACAGACTTTCTCCTAGTTGAAACAGTTTCTGGGTAACTCCCTGATTATTCCATTGTTTCCTTCTGTCATGAAAATTGGAGTCTCTTTACAACAAAAGAGAGACAAGCTAGCTCCAAATCAAACTGGACTCCCCAGTTCTTCAGTATGGGAACTTTCTGTATGATGGAAACATCCCCTAAAGGACCAGATCCAGTTCTAACAGCTGACAGAATTTAATGGAACAAGTACTGACAGCTACTTCTATGAACCCCATCACATTACCTGAGTGAGGTAAATCATATCTTTGAAGTGCTTTACAGGATCTGGGCTCTGGGGAAGCTTGAAATGACGCCCAATCTCTTGAAGCATCTGAATATTGCCACCATCATGGTGTTGCCGATGGAGAGAAAAATTGCTTGTGTAGGACCAGTCCTCAGGGGAGGAAACCTTTTAAAAACACAAAAGTAAGATATCTGAATGAAAGGTAGAATGTACATTCCATGACAGCCAGGATATTGAGGAAATTATATCCATTACAGCCTGCTGACATCAGCCACAACCTTAAAACTGGTAGCATATTTCTATAGTGCCTCATGTAGTCATGCAAGGATTCTCAATCACTAACACCCTTTGCTTACACTCCCTGTACAAATAAATGAAAACACATTGCTATTGAACCCAGGAGAGCAACTTTTGGCTCAGTGGCATTTAACTTCTTTGTCCTAAGATTTAGGGCTGGCTAAGGGACCTCAGAGTTTTGCTTGTATTCATAGTGAATCACAAAAACCCTAGATTAGGGTATATACATTTAGGTATAAAAGTTATGTAAGTCAGTAGGGCTATAAATTCTAATAATGCATACATATATATTTTCAAAACCTGCCTCTGATAACAAACGATCATAAACAAGCTTTTTTCAACTAAAGACAACAATGCAGCATAACTCAGTAAGTTATTATTGCCAAGTTTTCATTGTAATAACTCTCTCTAAACAATCTTATTTAAATTGATTTCTTTTTAGGCTGGATTGAATAATTTCTATTGCTTATAATATAGATGAGTGTTCTGATTATGTTTCAGATAATATGCTTTGCCCAGAAAATTGAATGGAACATTCTGAACTGTCTGAACTTGGTTGCATGCAGGAATAGCAACATCTCTCCCTGGACAAATGGACAAACAGCACGATATGTCTCTGCTCCAAGTTGATAAATAAGATAGAACATACAATATCTAAATTTAAGAGAGACAGAACCAAATCCTCTTACATGCAATCATTTCAGAAAGAATTTATTTCAATGAAAGAAACTGGTAAAATACATAAAAATCAAAACATTTTCAAATCCAGCACAATTCAGCTTTTGTCATGTTTCTTCTCTTTCTCAAATACATGTCCCTAGATACCACAAAAGTAAACAGATGTTAGTCAATCATTACTGAGCTATACATTAAACAGAATTACTACCAGAAATAACAGTTTCATAATAGTCTCTCATCCAAACCAGGTCCCTTTTGCAACATCAAGGCAAGAATATTGAAAGCTAAGGAGGGAAACCCTGTGGTTTCATCCCCTCCCTCCCTGCCAGCACAGTCCTCTATCCCACTTGTGCCACACCACACCTAACAACACATTACTACAGTCTGGATGCAGAAGTTTGCTGGGCAGAGACACACTGCCCTCACTAAATGAGAGCAGAGGGGACAGTAAGGTGTGGAAGCCCAGCCTTACCTTTTGAATTGTACTGAAGGAAGGCCAGGACTGAAATCCATACTCTGAAGCAAAACGGGTTCTAGGATACATTGTCCAGTTCCAGCAGTCACTGTTGTAGTCATAAAAGTGTGTGTCACCATAATGGGTGTCATAAGGATCCTGGGAGACCCAGCCTTCTTTAACTGACTCCAAACCATTGGTGGGACTGGATGCAAGAAAAGGACGACTCTTGTCTTCCTGGGATTTAAAACAAAACAAAACAAAAATACAACCCCTTTACAAAGTGATTGGCTTTTACCATCTGAATACATAGATCATTTTTTGAAAAGAAGGCATTGGGGGCAGGGAGACCACGCTTTTTCCAAATTTCTCAGCCACCACCTAGGAAACATTCCCTTTTTATGTTCTAACATTCATCATCTTTACTTGCTTAATTAGCTTCTTATGTTCTTGGAGGACAGCTGGGCATGATTCTGCTTGCTCTGCTGTTCAGAGGGATTCTCTCCTCACATCAAGAGATTTTCTATCTTTATAGGCCTCTAAATTCTTAATGAAGGCTATTTAAAGTGTGTCTTGTGAAATATATACTCAAGGAACATTAATATTTGAATACTGTGACTTCTTTATGGAAAACTATTACTTTTTCAATGTTGTTGCAGGAACAAGGCCACGATTTTGTCCTTTCTTATTAAAGAGTCACCTAAATTTAGTCCTGACAAATTCAAGGTGTTCTGCTTCTAATGCTTGTATGGTATCATTATAGGTTATTGTCATTTTAACTGGCTCTGCATGCCAAGATTGATGAGACTACAAGAAGGGTTAAATTTTAAATTGTTCAGCGCTGCCTTTATTTATAGCCTCAGCAGACTTAAAATACTGTATCTTTTAACAGTAGCCTACAAAATACTGAAGGAATCATTTTGCAGGTATAATTCATTTAACACCCTACTTCTAGCAAGGCCTAAGTTAGTGACCAGTACCAAGTGACTGCAATTGGCTCTAACACAGCATTGCACTCAGACATGTAATTCATTTTAAAAGCAGTCCTGTTTCCCCATCTTCTTCTTTCTTTTTTTTCTTGATACAATTAATAATTAACTGAAACAATTTACTACAGGAAATCCTGCATTCCCTAAAGTCTTTAGCTCAAAGGTAGAATCAAGTTACCAAGTCCAGTATTACTAGTAGTAACAGGTTTCCTCAGCTGGTTTGTATTACACAGGACCTGAAGTTATCTCCCTCTATGGCTCCTTTCTGCACTCAAAATATTATTCTATGGATTTAAAATAAAAATGGGTCTGTCAACGCTGCACAAGTATCAAGCCAGAACACCTCACTTTGTCACACACACCCGGCCACCCAACTCATGTAGCTGATCTCAAAAACACCACAGCGTACCTTTACACACAGCTCAGTACAGAATCTAGAATCTCCTCTTCAAAGAGGAGAAATAAACCTACAAAACATGTGCAATACAGGTACTGCCAAATCACACTAGACTTCATCAAGGATTCCAGGTGTACTGCTTACTTGCAGTTTAAATTTTACATCAAAATATTTGACTTTGCCTTTATATACTGCAAAATACCAATATTTTGTTTACAAAATCAAAATGACTACACTAGCATGAGTTCAATGTTTAATATCACTTTTGCTCTACCTGCTTAGAACATATTCACTCAAACACCAAAGAAATAACATCTTTATAGATTTCTTCAACTGCTATTAAAAGACCTGAGGGTTGTTAAATTCTTTTTACAGTATTCTTCAACAAAATCAGGATAAAGGAAACCTGATCATCTGATTAATTAATGGGCAGGAAGGAAAAAAGAAGCAAGATCTAGTACACTTTCAGGTATTACTTTGCACATCACAAAACGTTAAAGACAAGTAATTTTTTATTTTATTTTTTTAATTTTGAGAATAACTCTTGAGAGAGTTGTTTAGAGGAGCCTAGAAAGGACAATTCCTCAACATGCCCTCTCTCATGTCTTAAAAGGATTAAAAAGGAAATCCCAACTTGTTTAAACATTAAATTCAAGCCACATCCTCCTAGAGTTTCTTGAGATTACTTACACTAAGAACTATTTCACGTATGTTCTTCACATAAAGGGTCACGTAGTCTTTGATATAGACTCCTATGTCAGGATAAGGTATGGAGAACCAGTTGCTTGCAATTGCTGCTTCATTTTCATTGTTACCACTCCACAGAATAACCGATGGATGGGATTTTAAACGTCGTACCTGAAATGCAACTTACAGCTTCAGAAGTCAAGCAAAATTATTTATCTGAATAATCATTTTTTAAAAAAACACTTCATTACTAGTTGAAATACAAGTTCACATGTATATTACATATACTAAGCCTATAATTCCCATTTTTTGCCACCTGGTTCACTATTCCCTCAGCTTGCCACCAGGCTCAAAGTTTTGTAATACACACTTTCAGAAGGGAAAACTTCTAATATGCTGATATACATCTGCCTTATGCATGTATGTGCATAATAACATACATCCACCTCTACTCAGCCATGTGTGAAGGATAAATTCTGTGCAGTCTGCTTGACTGACTACTCCTGCAAGCAGTCAGAGGAGTTCAAGAAGATTTAGCAAGGTTACACTTTGTGTCTGCTACATAAAGGTACACAAACAAACACTTCCAAACAACCATTTTGGAAAGCTAATCTATACAGTCAGTCAACAGAAAAACAGAGAATGGGAAAGAGAGCTTTGACACACGGATAAAATACCTGATGAGAAACTTCTGATCTTACGGATTCTAAATAATTCTGGTTGGTTGGATACAGCGCACACGCAAACATAAAGTCCTGCCAAATCTACAAGGGAAAGGAAAGATTTTTAATAACTGACAGCAAGTTACTTTACATACTTGAAAAATATATGGCTATTGGGATGCACAATCCTTTGTTCAGACAGAAAACAAACCACATTCACCATGGGGCTCAAGTATGTGCATACTCCCCTGTGGTTATCCTCAATATCAAGAGTTACGAAATATTTACTCTTAGGAATCAGATCCTGACAGCCTTCACTGAGGAACAGAATACTGCTCAGTAGATGAAGTTCTGTGAGTTTCAACAGAATAATCAAACACGAGCATGGAGCAATTTGCAGCTGAACAGAAAACATTCAATATATTGAACAGAAAATATTTAGAAATATTTATTTACTATTTTGCAGGTGTAACACCAAATCCCCATTACTTATTGAGAAGAGACAATAATTCTTCTGATGTGGTACTGAGCACACTTAACAGATGTTAATATGTACTTGTTAAGAAGCAAATCCATACAAAATTATCTTAAAACCAGCAAGTCTTACCCAGTGAGAGGGGCAGAAACAAACTAGATGCTCTAAAAACACAGAGATCTTTCTCTTCAAAGACAGATCAAGTAGATACTACTAGAGAACAGAAAGCCTTTCAATTCAAGAACAATAAAGTCCATTTGTACCTTGCGGGAGAATTATAAAAAGGGGAAAGGAAACCAAATGAGATAGATAAGATTCCTTGTGTACCTGTTCCGGTTTTTGAATTGCCATAACCTTGAGCCTCCTTCTAGTCTATCTCAAACGTTAAAGAAAAAACCTCTAGGAGGAGCATCTCAACCCAAAGGAGTCTGTAGGAGACCCCACTTTTCTGAACATTGTGCTACATAGAGCCAGAGAGACAGATTAGCTCCTCATAAAATTGCATTTTCATTGCAGTGACAATATGCTTTTCCACAGCTCTTTTCAGCACACATTCCCTTAAAGAAAAGGACAGTGGGGGATAATGGAGTCATTAGTAATTGTTACAATCCTAACACTGTACAGAAAAAGCTACGCTATTGCTGCAGAATCACTCATAATCCTACAGTGACTGCTGGTGTCAAAACTCCCTGTTGAAAGAAACTTTCTCACTATTTCCCTCAGTGAGATATCACTGTTTTTTCTTAAGCCCAGTTTGACTCCAATGCTCTTTTAAGCCTGTGCAAGACCATCAGAAGAAACAAAACCAAAAACCTTCCCCACTGCCCCCTCCAGAAAAAGGATCTGATTTTCTGCATTTACTTGCTATTTTGGCTGTTAAATAGAATCTAAATCTTGCACTGAGCACTTTACAGACACACATCTAAGTGGCCTACTTAAGGTGCCTGGTGTCAAAAATTAAAGAACTGTAAGTGCTCAAAAGCCCTGAAAATCAGGACACTCATTCAGATGACTAAAATAGATGTAACTTTTTTTTTTGCAAGCACACACATCTGAAAGCAGCAAAGTATGAATTCTGCTTCTCATGGTGTAACTAAGACACTAACTAACACAAACACACTTCTTGGGATTTTTAATACCAGATGCAACTGGGCCTTCATTCATCTAGTCACTTCTTCACCAAAACTTATTAATACATGCCTCCAAGCTTATATAATCAAAGGTACTCATCTAGGATTAGTGATTGCAGCAGGTGTTCACCTTACAGCTACATTTACATTCAATTATAGCTTGTTCAAAGTGGCCCCTTGGATAATGCCTTCCACGTTTGTCTTTGGGCCAAATGAAAAGTTTGAACCAAAACCACCCAAACCTTTTCAGCCATTTCTAAAAAGAAGAAAATATTTTTTTAATTAATAAAATCAATTTCCACAAAAAAGAAAAAGAAGAAGACAGCTATGAGAAAAGCATAGCTATCTTCAACCTAATGGCAACCTTCTACTATAAAGTCTCCGAAATATCACTTCCAGATTCAACAGACAGCCTCTGTAATAAGAAACCATTAAAATGAAAAAGAAATTAAAGAACCCCAACTAGCCAACCAAAAAATCAGATTAATCTGACCTCTCATGCTGAGACTCTATAATGTTCTTTCGAAAGACGTATGAATTATCTTTTTTTTTTTTCTTTTTAATTTAAAGTGGATTTTCATTTACAAGTTCTTGTCAGTTTTTGAACAAGTATTCTGTGTTTGTGTTTACCATTATTCCTATTTCATCACAAATATCGTAAAATTCATCTTGTTCATATACTCCTCCTCCCCAAACCCGAAGGGCATTCATGTTAGCATCTGCTGCAGACTTCAAGAGTAGCCTTAATCTGTCAAATACAAAAAGGAGATATACATGTTTTGTGAAGTTGTATTACTTAAGAGTTTCTAAGGTTATACAGAAAGTGAAGAAAATAACGCCCCTACAAAAAAAACCAACCCAAACTAAACCTAAATCATTAGCAGGCAATCTAATACTTATAATTCTAACAGAAAATATCAAAATGCTCTGGGGTTTGTAAACCTGCCATGTCTGGACAGAGCACTCAAAAAGCAATTTTTTGTGCAGAAGAAGTTGCTTGATCCTGTTAACACTGATGAAATAGATGGAGTGACACATGTGGAAGTGCTTTTACAGAAGTATTGGCAGGACCAGATTTAGAAATACTATGTTTTATTAATCACGTTGGTCTTTTTTTTCTCTGATAATACTTGCTTTGTATCTCAATGACTTGAATTCAAATTCTCTTTAAACACAGACAGGAATGTATATTCTCTTCCCGAGTTCCATAACGCACAGTGATAATGGGGGAACGAGAGGGTGAGGAGCAATCCCGAGACTGGGAATCTCATTTTGAGGGTTTTAGGCTCCAGTCATTTTTCTTTTAAACCCCACTGGCAGCCTCTAACTTGTATGTGAATGCAAACTGCAGCATGCCCTGCTGTCCTGGTTCCCCAGTAACCCAGAGCAAAGCTTAGTCCAAGCACAGTACAGCTGCATCCCTGGGGTGCTGTGCATTGAGATCCAAATAGCCTAGATGAGATTGGGAAAAGGGGAGAGGCTGTTAAGCACCTATGGAACCCTGCATGGCAGGGATTAGGACAAGGATGAAGTGCACAGCCTCTGACTACCAATGGATGTGTCCAGACAATAAGGTCTGAGGACTGTCCCTAAAAATACCCAGAAGGTCAGTAACTAGGAACTGGAAACAATCACCTTCCCACCAGTAATCGCACCTAGATGCCTTGAACATCACTCAAATCTGTTCATGTTAATTAATTAATTCTGAAGCCCCCCAGCCCACAATAATTAGTGTTCTACCTTCAAAGTATTACCCACTAAAGCCAAACTTTGATAAAATGTGTAGAGAGAATGAGGAGGAGGAAAACGTGATCCTTTATCTTTAGAGAACATCAAATGTGGCTTACGTGTCATAGGTCACTCTGTCCTGGAAAGAATCTGCTGGAATCCAGTTTGAGCCCTTAATAAAAATGGGTCGGCCATTGATTTTGAAGTAGAAACTCAGACCCGGTGAGCCAGGAATAGGCTCCTGAACAAGTTCTACTGTCCGAAAATAAACCTGTAAAGACATGAAACTTAGATTTAAAGCTGACAAAAAAGGGAATTAAAACTACACAAATAAAGAAAACCACTACAAAAGGGACTGAACCGAACAATAACAGCTTAGAATTTGTCAAGGAGTCAAAAGACATGGTCTCATCTCCAAATTCCTGCTTGCATAAAACACACTCTAACAGTACTAGAAAGAATTATTTCAATAAACCTGTTCATTTTTAAAAGTTACTATCATCTTAATATATAGATATATATATTTTTTTTGAGAGATTAGATATATATATTAAGAGAGAGCAAGAGAAAGCATGAGCAAACAACAGCACATGTGCATGCCAAGTATGTAAGGAAGAGACACATGAAGTTTGGTCGGTGCAGAATCCAGTCAGAATTGCAGCTGAAGGCCAGAAAGAGGAATACAGTGGTTGCACCAGATCAGGAACACCATGTAATCTGCTATTTTCTCTACCAGGAGACTGCAGCAGCTCAGTTTTAAGTCTTGTCCCTAAATGTCTAGCATCAGATTGACATAGTACAAGCAAGATCTTCCCCTTTTACTGCTCTGAAATGATACCTTGTTAATAGGTATAACACAGAGAAAAAAATACCCATGCAAACACTAATGACATTTTGCAAGTGAAGGGCCCTGTGGCCATCACAGCTGTGTTTGAACAGCATGATCAGCAATAATATTTCAGAGAGACCAATTCAGCTAAATAAACACTTACTCTGAGTAAAGTATTAAAGATAAAGTACATCTCAAGCAGAAGAAGAGGCTAAACTTTTACAGCTGCTCTTTTAGCCTAATATATGACACTGTGATGCTGAAACAGGAAATAATTCCTTTTTCCTGTTGCAGGAATTAAAGGTCCCAGGAAATCATTCCAGACATTTTCTGGGACTTCACTACAAGCAACAATGCTGCAGTGACACAAACAAGCCATGAAGGAGCAGTTAATGCACTGCAACAGCACTGACCCCTTATTTGTACAGGTGCCTTCCTCACCTGTGGTATCAGCTCCTGCACACCTCCAAACTCTTCTAGAAAACAGCTCTTCCAGGGACACTTTAAACATTTTCTCCTGCATCCTTGTTCCAGTTCAACTTCTTTAAGTAAGAAAGAAAACACTTTTTCTTTCTTGTACCTGTTGCACATGATCATAGGGAGAAAACTGGGAAATTAAATAAAGGGAAGGAAAGCTACTGGTAAATTTTAGCCAAAACAGGTTTGGGTCAGAAGGGCAGGAACCTAATTTTTTTCCAAACTACTCCTAAGATAGCAACCACTCCTCTCTCAGATGACTATTTGCTTTACCTTTTGAAAAGGTCAGCTTGTAGAGCACAGTCTGTTCTCTCTCTGCCACAAGCTTCAGCTGAGGCAAGTATCTGGCAGTAAACTGGGCTAAAATTAAGCTAGTTAAGTGCAAATTCTACACCTATCGTTAAGACAAAATGCAATTCTTTATTTCACACACCAGACATGGCTGTAGTTCAAACGGGAAATTATTAATCCCGCTATGGGACTGCATTTTCTGAATTTTCAGCTAATAAAAGATCACACATATAGGCAGAAAACTATTTCTAGTGGTAGGGAAGAAAAAGGAAATCACCACTTTTTGCTTCCTCTCCCATGCTTCTAAGTTAGCTGGACAATTATTAACCAAATATCTGGATAGAGACAATGCATGTGACAAACCAGATGCATTAGTGGAGGTCACAGACCACTGAGCTCAACCTAAACAGCTTTGCATCATGGCAGTGATCATTCTGAGAATTTTGCAGACTTAGTTTAACATGAGAAGTTGAATTTAAATAATATCCAATGTTTCACACAACTTTCACAGTTACTCTAACTCCTGAAGGCTACAAAAGAAAAACTACAATATAAATACTGCCCTAGTGAAAAAGTTCTGACCCTCCTTGAGTGAATTCAATCACTCAGAGAAAAACTTCTCAGACTCCACTGCAGCTCTTTTTTTACAGCACAAAGTGGAATGGGACTTGCAGCTGGAGCTGCCAAAGTATTTGGGATGTCATCTTAATGGATGCCATCAGGTAGGTTGGGACTGTCTCAGAGTGCATTTGTATTCATATTACTAACAGAAGTAATGTGATAGTGCTTTATCCATACTCAAGAGGAACTCATGCAACTGGCTAAACCCACGGCAGTCTGAGAGGCTGAAACACTCAGCCAGGACCACCCAGACAGCAGGAGCAAGAGTTAAAAAGCTCCTTAGCCTCAGCTCACATTCCCAGGCCTTCAAGATTCAGTACAACTCCATTGCTCCCCCAGGGCCACCTCATAACAGCACATATTCCTACTACAGCTTCCTTCTGCCTTGGGGGGTAAAAGAAGGGCAATGGGAGATAACAGCATCTGGCATGTTTGGCTACATGTTTCCCTGGCTACCAAGACTTTGGCCACCTTGAAATCTATCTGATAGAGCTTGCTGCCTGAGGGCTGAACATTTCTCTCAGTCTTGGGGCGCACACAAGAAGCTCTCTAGCCACCACAGACCGATCAGCTGGTTCTGGGCATAATTGTGGAAGATATCTGTCTTTTTAAGGCATGTACAAAGGCTTTGCACACAGTTAAGTGACCTGTGGATCACATTTGGCATTCCCATTATTTAGCAGTAGGAAAAGTAATAAGGATGAAGATGCCTACAGCTGAAATAAGATCACAGAACAGCCCAGCGACCTAACAAATTAGCACACAGCATGAAAGTGGTGTGAAAAGAAAAAAAACCAACTTCTAAAAGTCATGCTAAAATGGCTGGGGGCAAAAGAGTGTGTAAAGGGATGGAGGGAAAGACAGCTAGAGGCTGAGCTCTTGAAAGTACAAAAATAGCCTTAAAAACCAAAAAACTCTGAACACAGTGGAGGAGAAATGAGCATACAGAAAGATGGGGAAACAGAACTCAAAAGCAAACAAATGCTTAATGGGGCAATGAAAGAAGTAATAAATTCCTTGATGTGGGGATGGCAAGAAATAAGCAACTCATCAATAGCAAACAGGACTCTCCATCAAGAAAACCAATGTCACTGTGAGATATGACTTTGTTTCACATTATCCTGAGAAACAAACTCTAGAACAAAATATTCAAATGGAAAACCAAACCAAAACCAAACCACATCTCATCCCGAATGTTGGCTTTTATTCTGCTTTGGTTTTCTGCTTAACAGGAATTAATAAGTACTTCTCTGAGCCAAAGAGATTCCCAGCACTGCTGGCTAGAGTTCTATAGAGCTCCTGCAAGTACATACTGGAAGGCCACCCAGAAATAGTCCCAAAAGATTGGTTAATGTTTTGAAGACTACTCTAGCATGTCAGAATCCAGAAAATAATTCAAGCTAGGAGTAGCCAAATCTGACGAAAGATCAAGCTGTGCTTTCACGCATGCTTTCAGTTTTCTCCTGTCCAAAGTTAAGTAGATACTCATATGGACACAAACCACTGTATTTTTCTGCAGGGGGGAAAAAAGAGGGTGGAAGTAGGAAATTTATTCCTCCTGAATACAGTCAGTACAACATGAACAACAGAACTGACAACAAAACAACTTTCAGGAACATTAATCCCTGATTGTATCTCCTGTACTACTCAAAGTTCCTATTAAGCTATATGAACGTTACTGTTCAGTCCTGCTGACATGAGAGAAAATTATGCTACAACATGAAAAAACTGCATACAGAGCCTTTTTCCACCCATACAGCTCTGAGTGGGGGTTGATGGTGTGTGTGTGCACGTGTGTCTGTTGGAATCTAAGGCAGAGATTCACAAAACACAGGAAGGATGACCAGACTTCACACTGTAAACGGTAAAGGCTTCATGTGGTGCATTTGCTTTTTCCCCACCCTCTTTCCCTTTAAGGAAAAAAAAGTAAGAGGCTTCTGCTCTAGACTGTGAAGTCCCTATGATTATATGCCACAGAGCTCCATGAAATACTCTGATACAAGCACCCAAATGGAAATTATTAGTTTTCCTATCATTATGCAGTTTTCACACAGTAATAACAGAATTTTCCTTTTTAGAGGCTTTATAGTTGAATTTCCTATAACCAGTTCTTCCATGCATAATACGCTGTGTTTACTTGGTGTGGGTTTTTTAATTATTTCAAAGTTTGAACACTAATAATAGCAAAGAATTATTATTATGACTTCATAATCAAACTCGGTCCTATAAAGTCTACAACACCAGAAGCTAGTAGTTTTTCTTCTTTTTTTTTACACCTACAAATGTTACAGCAAATAGCAATTTACATGCCTGGTGACCCAATCAGTTTTTAGTAAAGCAATACATACCAGAAACATGTAATAAATTGATACATTTATGTGGTTGCTTCCACA
>VWZN01018321.1:175448-193677 GCA_013396955.1 Regulus satrapa
GGAAGCAGAGGCTCAGCGTGTGCCTCGTCAACAAGGGAGTGTCCGCAGCTGCTTGGACGGGCTGGACGTCTCATTGGCCACTAATGATGTCAGCCCTGTGCTCGCCACTCGCTGATAAGCGAAATGCTGCTCTGCGTGGCAACTGCAGGAAGGCTGAGACGCATCTCAGCGATGTGCACCACTCCAACACCTACTGACTCCACAACGTCATCTGCAATGAGCTCTTAACCAGAAATAAATTAGTGGTGAGGTCTCAGTATCTAACGTACTGTCATACTAACATACAAGTCAGCGTACAGAGTAAGGGCTCTGTTAGCCTCATCAACACATGAGAACACATTTTGGGGCTTCTCATAAAACCAGCTGATGTGAATTCATGCAGCAAAGCCTTCTGTGCACAAAGAATAATGAAACACTGCTGCCTCTGCTCTGAAGGAAGTGCTTCCTTCCAGACTTGCAGTTGCACTATACTAAAAGATCTCTTCTGAGGCTGGGGGTGGGACAACTAAATAAGCAAAAATAAGTTTTGAGGTTTCACTTTCTAGTGCCTGTTTAACATAATCCATCAAAAAGCTATGCACAGACTAATTGTTGCTTTAAATGAAACCGGGTATTGGTAATTGCTGGTGTTAACTTGCACGTCAGATGACAACAGCAACAAAAACTTTATGTTTCTATGCTCCTGTGTCAAAATAAAACAAAGCACATAAGAACACAAGTCACAGAGATTGCATACTGGAACATAAACACCCTGCTTGCTCTCTCTCCATGCAAACAACTGACAAGTGAACTCAAGAACATACACAGACAAACTGGGAATGCATTCAAACTGGGAAAACAGATGCAGTTACACAGCAATGCAGAAAATCAGCAGAGGCAGTAAAATATAGAAGAGCTTGACAGCAGACCCTCTAATGCTATTAATGCTATTGTCAGAAGCCCCAAATTCCTGCTCACAGCATATCACCCACCCATAAATGTGTGTCCTGCGGCCGTGAAGCTCCTGTGGAGAATTCCATCAAGTGGGGCTCCTGCTGCACCTGCCGGGGCTCCCACTCTGCCCACTGGATGGAGCCTGATTTTTTAATTGAGTTTGTTCCTCATCAGAGCACCTTCTAATACTCAAAAATTCCTCCCGAGCTTTGTACAAGCACATATAAGGAGTATTACTACACAAAGTTTTCTTTTGATTTTATTTACCTGAAAGAATATCTACTGAGAGGCTGGAGGAATATTTCCTCTCTCTCCTGGGAGAATCATATGTAGTGTAGTATATTCTGGTCTCACTCAGTTCAGTAAACAGTAGATTGTGAGATACCTGCTGCCAGTGAAGTGTGAAGTGACACACAGTATACAAAGACTATTTACGTAAATAACTAAAAAAAAAGTTCATTTAACAGTGGACAGTGATTGTGTGATCTTTTTCTAAGACTTTACCTTTACAGTAGTGAGCTACATAACTCCACAAACATCAGATCTTAGAAAGAAAAATAACTGTTGTTAAAAGTAAGGAACACAGTAAGGAATGGGAGGAGGCCTAAAACAGGCATGGAGGCAGAAAGTCACACTGGAAACCAGGGGAAACACTTTACAGCTGAACTAGCTTTCCATACACACCTCCTTACCTTGTTGATGTTTACATGCAGCACAATGCTGCCTTCTCCAGGTTGAAGCTTCACACTGAACATTTGCTGTGTTTGTAACTTAGGAATGTTCACAGTCACAAGACCTGCAACTGGCTTGGAGCTGACTACATCAAAAATAGACTCAACTTCAAGATACCACTGCTGAGCACTCTTTACTAAGTGAAGGGGGAGGAAAAAAAATAAATTTAAGAGTTATGTTTATATAGCTATTACACATGACCTTATATTAAATAAAAAATTCAAACACCTAAGATGAAATTTAACAGTTTTCAGGCTGTGTCTGATCCAGGCTACATGGTTAATCTGCTTATTTAGTGCATTTGACATCTGAGTTCAGTGGATCAGAACAATGCAATATGATTTATGTTTCTAATTCTTTTTTTAATTCAAAAGCCATCCAGGCTTTTTTTTTTTGGAGTTCTGTACAAAAGTCAGAGACCTTGACACCAGTCACTTCATTAGGAAGGAATTTTTTCCCACCAACTCCCATAGACATTGTATTTGCTTTTAGTCAGCACTCATATGAACATGGTACTCTTTGGGAAAGATTGTAATCACAAGCCAGTACAATCACTTTTGTCAATGAAACAAAAACAGTATTAACAGAAAACGAGCTGAATTCATCCCAGACTCACTGGACAAAATGAATGGAGCTTCGCTGGGGATGAATTGGGCCCACTGTGTCTAGACTCGACAGGCTGTGTCTTTATATCCCTTCTCCCACCCACGTGTTGTGAAAGAAATAAGTTAATGACTTCCCTGAGATCTCTCTGAAGTTACCACAGAGCATCCTCTCTTCTGAGAGCTTACTGAATAAGGAAAGCCAGGGTCAAGGGTTTTCAAGATCTCTGTGTACATTTGCCACTAACGTCAGCAATTGAATTACCCTGCTACTAACATAGCCTAGCTAATTCTATACTTCAAATAGTACTGATTAGCATACAGGCAAAAGCAAATAAATATATAGAAAACAAGAAGAACTAAAACTAAGTCACATTTTGTATACTAAAGTACTAATAACTAACTTTCTGTTTTCATTTATATAGTCTAGCTCTCCTTCCTCCACAGGAGAAAGAAAGCTCACTCCAAGAAACAAAGAATTGCATTCAGCCCTGGTGTGATTTTCACTATCTTCCATAGAATGAAGAGCAATGATTGAGTTCCCAAATACCCAGCATTACCCAGAGAAGACCAATTTTCTGAAATGTGGAAAAGGTTAAAAAGTACCCACCCTACAAGGGTCAGACATTACAGCGCATTTTTGCTCCCTTACAAAAGCATACAGAAATTCCAACTCATTCTTAACTGCATGAACTGTGGAGTCTAGGCAGAAAAACCAAGAACAATGAATCTTTTACAGACTCAGTGGTCAAAAGGCTATGACACCAAATCTGATTAACAATAAAAGTACATATGCAGCTTAAATTCAGGTTATTCATTTACTCTTTCAAACGTTATTATGTTCGAATACTAATAAGCTCTTGCTCTGGTTCCAAGCCACTCTCTGCTGAATGAAAGGTTTGCTCTCTCCATTTACCCAGGGAGCAAGACTTTACCTACCAGAAGGTGGAGTTGTGGGAATGTGGGAGGGACCAGAAAAGATTTCTGTAACTTAAATTTCAGAAAGCACACAGTCTGTGCTGGGGCTTTCCATGGAAATTCCAGTCACGTTAATTCTAGCTGAGACCTGCAGCTATTTCAGGACGCTTTAAGAACAGCCATAGAGTGATGTCTTCCTCTTTTATTCATACACAACAAATCTATTCCCAAGGGCTGAAATTCACCCCCGTGCAGAGGACCCACGTGCTGGCCTTTACTCCACTGAAGACTGTGCTCAACAGGCAGTGAAAAAAAACCCAGTGGGTGGTCTACAATGGTGCATATCACCGTTTGCAGAAAGTTTCAAGGGAAAATTAATTACTTTCCATCGGCTGCAAAGATTTTCAGGACAAAGGAGGGGCAAATCAGAGACCACTGCAAGAGAGGAAACTGGTTTGGTAAGTTAGGTAGCAGGAATTCAGGTTATCTTCTCCAATTGCAGCTTTAACAAATATCCTTGCACAGCAGGACTGCTTTTCTCTCTCAGACTCCATGTTGTGCCCTGAAAATTCAGCACTCTTCGAACTCTGCTCACTGAGCAGAGTGAATTTGTCCTTCCAACACAAAACCAAATTCCCATAGCAGCTTTGCCTTTGTTTTAAATGGAAGTGAGACAAAAGTGAGACATATTTACAGGGAGTTTTGGTGAAAACACATGGCAATAAAAAGGAAATTTTTCAAAACCAGAGAACAGGTGCTAATCTCAATCAAATTACATTCATTCCTGCAGTTATTTGGGGGATTTAAACAAACAAACAAAAAAGATTCTGAATTCTAACACTCCTAACAGTTATTGTTTGTACTGAAATACTGTTTCAATACCTAATAAAGGTGTGCTGCGGAAAGAACTACATGCAAAGTCATTAAGAAGCCTACAGAACATTTCAATAACAGTTAATTTGGCTTAATAATAAAATGGTTTGTATTCTAAAGATGAAACCAATAAAAAGAAGAAACAAGACACTTACCAAAGAAAGGAGTTATAGAAAAGTAAATCAGGTGATAATGGTTATAGGCCTCAATCCTAACATCTTTCCAGATTCCTTGAGTGGGAAAAGAAGGGCCCCAATCCCAACTAAATGAACACTGCTCCTGGAAAACAGAATGATTATGTTACAACTGCCTGTTTTTCACACAGACATTGATGCTGTGCCAGACATAAAAGACATTTGCTATCTGGGAATAAAATATTGACATGCACAGAAGAATTTTTTCAGTTTTCATAAACCCAGAACAACCTACAGTATTTTTTTCTTACTTCTTGACCAGAGCTTTGCTGCTACTACCTGTATATAAAAAAAAATTAGATTTTGTATTAAACATTGATGTATAGAGAAATTCTGTATTACTGAAAAAGCAAAATAACACTTAGTATACCACTTAAAAAAGTGTCAACAAACTCGCAAACACTAAAGATCAAAAAAACAGTCCTGGAGATTTCTCTCAATTCAGCTGTGAATTATCTTCGTTTGTAATGGCAGCATTTAATTGTATACCTAAACCACTAATTAAGCAGAAAATGGACAATTACAAATGCTACAGTATTCTAAAAGAACAGCATCAAATTTAAAATCATATATTAATCTTATTTATCTCCTATTTTTATTTTTAACACCACAGAGTAATACCAAGAAAGAAATGGATATGCCTGGTGTATTTGTGTAGTTCAGTCATGTTCACCGTTTCTCCCCTTTTTATGGTTCTCTTACACAAAAACAAAGGGAACAAAAACATGGTTGAGAAGTAGCTTAGTTCTGGTACTACCGTCAGAATAACTGTCAGAATTATAAAATGCTGGTCAGGCAGAGAAGTACGTACACTAATTTCCATTTAGCTGTTTTCAAACCTGGTCAGACCTCTACTTAACAAATCCCTTGACAACATCTATTCAGCTACCCTCCAAGTTTCACACAGCCCCAGCCCCCAAAGCAAATACAATAGATCTCCTAAAGTCTTGTACAGTGACACACAGTTCTAAATTTAGAGACTAATAACTTACAGGCGAGGCATACTAATTTGAGCAAACCACAATGCACAAGCCTGGCCTATCCCTTGCGTTGCCAGTCAGCCTCCCTGTCTATCAAATTGCAAAAGAGCCTTCCAGGAAGCAAATGCAGCACCTATTTCAAACAGAAAACCAGGGATAACATATTCTTAGAAAATACGTCCAACTGAAAGGCATTTTCCCTTTTCTAAAAAACAAACAAATTAATCACTGACAGATTGGCAGGTTGCACTAAAAACACTGCAGAGACTGCTATCAGAAACAGTGTATGTCACAAGAACAATAAGCCTGCATCACTGGAGTACATTAGCAGTGACAGGTTTGTGTTCTGCCACAAACTCCTACTCAGATTTAGATGAATTTACTGCACTTAATACTGCACCTGAAATGTGTAAACAGCTCTCCATTACTTTCAGATGGGAAGAGGACAGCTTATAGTGATGTCCTAGTAGGTTTGTTGACTTTTAAATGTGACATAGCTGCTGCTGTTGCCATATACTTGGAACTCAAAACGTTTCTGGAAATTTCTGGAGCAGCTTCCAAGTACAGTCAAAAAAACTCAGTTGAGGAAAAAGCACTAGGGTATTTTCTTACAAATGTAAAGGTATAGTTCAGTGAACCATAAAATCATTCCAGGTCTTTTGCTCTATAAATAAGACCACAGATGAGTAAGTGCCTTATTCCTTCCAAGCCTGTCCTTGCACTGATTTCTGAGAAACACAGTGGATTCAACTAATAAACTTTCTAAAATGTAGAGAAAAAACATGTAGCAGCAAGCAGAAATAAAGACAGCATCTTAATCCTAAAGGATCTTTCCAGGACAACACAGAGTTCATGTTTACATTAATAAATTTTAAAGGAAATTATGTCTGGGTTTAAATTTACAGGATCCTAGTCATTTTTTGAGGAGACTCTAGAAGGATTTTATTACAAAGTTTGAAAATAATTAACAAGAAAGGCATTTAAGTGGAGACAAATGTGTAAAAACACCCCAAAAAAAAGAAATTAGAAAATAAGATCATTTAGACACTGCCTCTATCTGCTGCAAAGCTATCAGAAATACATCAGGTGCTTCTCAAATTATAGTTTTCCCTAAGTTTTAACAGCAAAGAAGCCGTATCTTAAATCAAAGTTTCTCCATTTCACTCATTTATATTACACTGTTGCTTTCATTGAATATGTGCATGTAAGTCCCACTTCAGAACACAAACAAGATGAGAACAGGTCCCCTGTTAGATAACATTTCTTGGGACATGCCAGAGCTGCTCAGTATAAATAGCACAGCACACGAGCAACAGCAAACACTCACAAAGCTGCTTGGATGAGATTTTTACAGCCTTGGCAATAACACATTGGTATTTACAACAGTAAACTCCATTGTCAGCATACATTGCTAAACCCACCCAGTGAATCAAAATGTAATTATTACACATTTCCCAATGCTATCCTGCCTTCTTAGCAGCAAGTCTCCTTGCTGACTCTTTGATGGAAACAGCCCTTTAAACATTCTTATCACTTAGATATGAAGCCTGGCCTTCTCATGCCTCTTGTATTGTCAACACACAAGATTAGAGGTTTCTGGGGGGGACAGGAGAAGGAAGCTGCAATGAAAAATATGCCCTACTTATAACATTGCAGGTTTCTGAACACAACTGTAAGGACTGCTTGTGGTGCTCTCCTCTTTCCCAGCCCGAAGCCAGAGACAGGCAATTCTGCCCCTACCTTTCTGATGAAATTAACGTGGCACTCTCCCTTCTGCACAGGTGGAGGGCACGCCGGGGGGATGCTGTGTGCTTTGTGACATCTGCTCTGCTCTGCTGCGTATGAAACGGCTGACAAGAAACGGACTTCAACAAAATTGACCTCCTGGATCACGCTGGTGATATCAAAGCTCTAGGAGGGAACATAGAACAAAACCATTACAGTGCTGACATTTTATATATAAGATTTATAATCACTCTTACATGGGGATTTTAATACCATACATATATTATTCAAAAGCTTTTAAAATACAGTCTCAGCGTGCTCTGGTTTGGAAGGAAAAGAAAAGCTACTTTGTAAACTGGAAATAAGAAAATACACAGGAATGTTTTAGATAGGAGATCTTTCTGCGCAAACCACTTTCCTCACACCAAGCTCTTGCTGCAGGCTGCAGCACTCTGCTTGCACACAGAAGTGCTTGAAGGACAAGGACAGCAAGAGAATCTTTACCTTCTTTCCTCATCCATCTGCATCTTTGGGAAGATACCTTATTCCAACTCAGAAAGCTGCTCCATACAGGAGTGTTCCAGCTCACACGGTGCTGCCAGCTCATCTTCCACAAGGCATTGAGCTGCCTTGTCCATGATTGCTGCAAAGCTGTAGCTCATTCCCCAAAATGAAATGAGCTGCATTCTCATCCCCTAAATGTGCAGACACACATTCTATGCCAGCACCAAATGAAGCATTTGGGGGCTTCCTCACCAGGTCACAAAATCCCCTTCAGTGTGGCTGGACAAAAGGAGAAACGTTCCATTTCAGAATTATCCTGTGCTATCAAGATAATAGGGTTCCAATGGCTAATAGCCATTTATTCCTCAAAATGCACATTTGTGAAAAGCCAAGTCTTGGCAATTTTTTTACTTTGGGAGCAGCCCAGCTAGAATCACTTATTTCTGCAGCATACAGCAGGAAATTAGAAAGCAAATAGTATTCTTCAATCCAGAGCCTTCAGAGGGTCCTTCCTGCAGATGTTGTTGCCATGTGCAAGAGGCAAACAAGGCACAAGCAAGCTTGGGTCACAGTAACCTCAGACCCAATTTAATGCAATACACTGTGGTTTTACAGTCAAGGCCATTTCAAGAATTGTTACAATCTCATACAAAATAAAGTTGCAGAAATATGGACAAAATAATTCCACTTCCTAACTTTACAGAGCCTGCTACTGACAAACCTTTAGATACTTTCCAAACAGCAAGTAATTACAATTTCATGAAAGCTCTAAGTAATTTTTGGTTTCACTGATGGTAAAACTAAGTCAAAGAGAAACTAAGTGGTTTGTCCTAGGTCACACAGACCCAGGTGGCAGAATGTCCTATGTCTCAGTCCAGTGCCTCTGCAATAAAACCTGCCAGAACGGTAAATGCTGAGATATGGAGACATCAGATTTCATTTGTAATTCAGTTATACCACTATCACTCTTCCTTTAACTCTTCAGATTTTTTGATTCTCTTAAGATAAAAGCAAGGATGGCTCCTGATGTTAATACCAGAATAATTTTGCATTTTAAAGCTATAAAATTAGTTTGAATGTTTTTGCCACTCTCAGGATCATTCCGTAATGAATACTCTTGCTGACATAAACAAAGCTCAAAAATGCAAGACAATGTTATCCAAAGTAGCATATGAAAAATAAACCACCCTCTTTAAAAACCAAAAGCATGAAAACACTTACATAGGCTTTACAACACGTGCATTTTCATTGCAGTATTGACATGTAAACCATTCTAATACCAATTAGTAATCAGATTTACAGCTAATAAAACAGATTTAAGCTTACGTTTTCTTGGAGCTGGGATAGATCCCAAGAAGCAAGACATATTATTAGCTGAATTGATGCTCTTGCATTGGTCCTCTCATTTAGGACAAGGCACATTCACCTCTAGATATGACGCTGTTGCCAGTGAGAAAATAAGTACACTTCCCTTCCAAATTTTTACAAGAAAACATGGAAGCATCTTCAGAAATAAACACATTACTTACATATCTGGTGAACATGTTGTCTGTTCTCCCCAGAGTGACATTGTTGAGCAGGATCTGTGCTACTGTATCTACTCCCTCAAAAACCAAATTTACTTTCTGCCACTTTCTAGGGAAGAAAGCACATGTGTGAAAAACTGTCAGAACACCTAGAGTTAAAAACACACAGGAGACAGACAATGTAAAAATGTGTATCACTATCATACCAGCAGTTACCGCAGCTACCTGCAAGAACATTTGACTCAGTGTAGCTAAATTGTACCTTTAAATAGTCAAATTAAGATGACAGCTGAAGTAGCTCAAGTCAGCATGTTCAAGAACACAGCAGGTTCACATATCCACCAGATATTAGATGAGATAGCTTTCAATTAGCAATAATTAAGTATTATCTTTCCTCAGCTGACAATTCATAAGTAATTTTTAACAATCAATTTTAAAAAGAAAGAAAAAAGCCACAATTGATGTGTTCTGTAGCAACAGCTTTGTAGCTGCACGATGGCATTTTTTTTTTTTAGCAGATACAAAAGAATTAAGCAGATTTTGAGCCGATGGATTAACTTGCAATTCTGCATAAAGGAAGGCACAGAACTATTTTAGACACATCTTTACTGCATACCTGACGTCAAAAGGAGTTTTGAATGTCCTGCTGTAAGTCCAGTTCTCTAGTGAGATCCATCTGTACATCACATCGTTAAATCTATAGTATGGATCCTAGTAACAGACCAGCAAAAACAAAACACAAGATTTGTTTAGTAATAGTGTTACTACATAAAAAGTATCACAATATCCATTAGGTGAACATGTCTTGTTTCAGTCTGTCTGCAAATGGAAAATCCACTTTAATTAGTTGGTCCTGATATTCCTTTTCACCCTTGAAATTTTACATGAAAACAAAGCTTTTGTAATATTTGACTTTATTTATATAGGTCAAAACCCTGTCTGCTATAATCACCAAAACTAGAAGTAGCAGGATTTGTTTTTACAGAAAAAAATACTGAAAATTAACCAATAAACCCAGAGAGCTTGTCACTTAATGAGAGGAACAGAAACACGATCACCCTCATAATTATGGAGAAAGTAAGACTAATAGGATTTTAAGAGGCAAAGAAACAGCATTTTAGGCCTCTAGGGACAGCGGCGAACAAATCTCTAGTTTAAAGTTATTGCAAATAATCCACTTGTTCCTTTTCAGCTAGACTTGCTGCAGTAAGGATAAATGAAATTGTTGTATGTGGAGGGATGGAGAGGGAGAAGCAACACAATTTTGGTTTTGATAAAAAACTAAATTACTATTTTTGAGAATAGTATTGCATTTACAGGAAATGTGCCCTTCTCCCTTTAACCACACTCCCTAGGAAGAACAGAAAGCACAGTTGGTCTAAGCGATGTTCTCAGCCTTTCTGGCTTCATGCTGTATTTATTACCTTACAGTGGGGTCACCAGGGTCACCATGTGTCTCACCCTGCTTTAAGGACCTGACACCTCACACAAAGGCAGCAGAGGGGCACAGTGTCCCACCCCATGTCAGAGAGCAGGAAGGCACGGTGTCCCATCCTGTGTCGAAGGCACAGTGTCCCCTCCCTTGAGGGCAGGAAGGCAGTGTCCCATCCTGTGTCAAAGGCAATGTCCCCTCCCTTGAGGGCAGGAAGGCACGGTGTCCCATCCTGTGTCGAAGGCACAGTGTCCCATCCGTGGGGAGTGCAGGTACCGGGTCCCTGCCCTCAGACAAAGGCCAATCTCCTCTGGCCCACATGACTCAACCCCGGCTCAGAGAGAGGGGAGCTGCTTCAAGGTTTGCTTTGACAGGAGTGTTCTTACCCTACCAATACCCTGAGCACAGTAAGTCAAGCTGAAGAAAATCTGCCCAGTTCTTTTTTTTTTTTTTTCTGCTTGCTGGAACTTCATTTTTCTCCTCATTTCAGGAGTCAGTATGCATAGTAAGGACATTTGGGATTTGAAATCTTCTGAAAAAAATTGCCATATACCTCATATTTGTTTTGCAACTAACAGGGTCAGGCTCTGTAATAAACACATAAACCTATGTACATAGCAGAACAAAATCATAAAATGTGACTCTTGTCAGCAGCACAGACTCTTCTGGAGCCCTACAGCAATACAAACATCATTTCTGGGGCTCATACAGAGGGAAAGGTGTCACCCTGCCTCTATATGCCACGCTCTATCAATCAGATTTCTTACTACAAGGGAAGAGTCAAAAAGGAAAAGCCTTGTCACCTGAGTAAAACTGTGACCTCTGTAATGATAATACAGTGTATTCTCTAAAAGTTAAGTCATCATGAACTTACAGGACTATTCCTGAATCTAAAGACATTAATTCTATCACTTTTCCAGAATATACCTCAGACTTTTATTAAGATGCAAGAGTTAAAGCTAAGAAATGCACATTAATATGCAAAATTTAGGCTCCTAAAAGTAACTCCACTGAGATCACTGTACTGAGATAATGA
Organism: Regulus satrapa; assembly: GCA_013396955.1. Classification (NCBI taxonomy): domain Eukaryota; kingdom Metazoa; phylum Chordata; class Aves; order Passeriformes; family Regulidae; genus Regulus; species Regulus satrapa. The sequence continues at coordinate 186,904 of VWZN01018321.1, forward strand.
AAGGCAAGCATCGAATGTCAGACTGGGAAACCCCATTATATGTACTTTAAAAATCCCATTTTTAACAACAGTCCTGCTGTAACATTATATACCATCTTTTTTATATTTACATATACATATTTGCATTTAATATTATATACTATTTAATTTCACATTATGTTTTGAAAAACGTGAATGTTAAATTTCAATCTTTGCCACTTGTACGTGTGAAGTATTTTAAGAAAAGGTGCGAGAGGAGAGAGGAAAGTCGCAAATGCACCGCCAGCAGCAGCCTGTAAAACCATTTGGTTAATGGTCAATCAACATCAGTAACTCGGCAAAGACGCACAAAAGAAACCTGCACCATTTCTCCCACAAAAGCACAGATACCGAGATGTTAATGAAATAAGTCCTGACTTCTGGGAAACAAAAAACTGGTCGTCTAGCAGCAGAAATGCAGGAATATTTTATCAGAGGCAGAAATCATTGCCAAACGGGCTCTTACAGGAGCTTACAGAGTGGCACGTTTAAATCTCAGAACGTGCTGAAGATCCTTTTTCCTGAAGGAGCTTTCTTCACTACTAAAGCCTTCAAACTTCAAGAAATGCAGACTGCTAAAACAGGTGTCACAGAAGGTGCTAATTAGCCACTCTGACTCAGAAGGCATCCACCCTTTTAGATGGAAAGTTCAGTTCCGTGTACCTTCACGTAAAACTTTAAAGTTTACTGATATCATTGCTACCTAACCAGTAACACAGCTCACACATCACTCAGAAAAGCTGCTAAATGCTAATAACTGGTCAGCCATTTTAACCACGACAAATGTTGATTCTTGTAAAATCAGTCGTGGCAACGTTCAAGCGATGCTTTTTAAGACAATTCTCAAGGTTCAGGAGAAACGCATGATCACAATAAAGTCCTCTAAGAAAGCAGAATTACTTTGCCAATACACTTGTGAGGTTATTGACTTTTCCATTATTAAATACAACTGTTCTGAGTGCTGGAAGATGTAACCGTGTAAGTCAAACTGTTTGGATTTCTCTGAAACAGAACTTCATCCCACGTTAAATCATTTCACATCAGAATGAAAGGCTTAGTTCAGAAAAGCGCATAAAAAAAAAAAAACCAAAAGGACAAATTTAAAACACTTAAAGGCACAGGGAGAAATTGAAAGATTGTAAGAAATAGGCTGCACGTCTATTAAATACACTTCACATTCAATAGCTCAACAGCTCAGTGTGTTCCTGGAAGCAATTCACAGAGGGGTGGAGTCATTATAGCTATTTTTAGATCCCACCAACCATAACAGCCTTGCATTTTCCTGTTCCCTGCAATTTGGGGAAAAAATCTGAAGCATTTAAGCTGCCTGCCTGTCTGTTCCCTGCTCCCAACCTCAACGCTGTAAGCAAGCAGCAAATCACCTCCTAAGAGGAGGTTAAAAGCCCGGCTACAGATCATCAAAAGGAAGCAATTTCCAGGTCGGCTAGCAGGACATCAGCAGGACTTCAAAAGCATTGGCAGCACTACAATGGAGGAACTGCCAGCGCCCAGATGGAAGCTTCTCCTTGCAATGATTCTAAGGGGATTGAAGAGCCGCAGTGATACAAGCAAAGAGCTTCTCCTGTTAAGCAGGAATCGAAGCTCCAAGCCCAAGTGAGGGAGTGAGAGGCGCCAGGCGCACCCTGGCCCAATGAAGGGGCTCCCCCAGGCTCCAGGAGTTCCCAGGGGCACGAACACACCTGAATGACACCAGAGTCAGCTGTACCGGATGGAAGAACTGCATGAAATTTAATACAGACAACAAAAACCAGACTCCTTAGCCTTACCCAGCGTTTGTTACCGTATAATTTGAAGTCACCTTGCATGTTCTTCTCTCATAAATTAACTCTGCTGATATTTTATCACGTACACCCTAAGAAAATTCTGATGGTGGAACAGATTACCAAAACAAAATTTGCAAGTGATATTTCATGTTTAACGATTCTGCTCTGGGCAACTTCAGACTGAAATCTAAATAGTTAATACATAATTATCTATACCAATGTGCTACCTGACATCACAAGCGATAGCAGTCGGGACATTTCTATAATTTTCACAGTTTGAAGTCAAGCTGAACTAACAGTAGTGATGAACGGATCATATTCTCAGAGTGCGAGTTCTGGAAGTTCCCCCTAAAGGAACTCAGTATCAGTAGCTGCCCTCAGAAAGCAGTAAACTGAATGTCACTGTCAGTGGTCAAGATGAGTCACAGCAGAACACTAAAGAGTTAACACAGTATTACCCACTGCTTAATATTACTTCAATACTCTGATGTATTTAACAGACCACTATAAATCTTATCTTTTTTAACATGACAAGCTTTTGAAAGAAAAACTTAAGTGTCTTTTAATACTTGTGCTAAGTTTTACTAAGGCTTTTGAATGTTTGCACATATGTTCTCACAGTTCAGCAGAGCACTTATACTTCAGTGGAAAATAATATAATAATAAACTATTCCAACAATGAATGCCATGTAACCTGATCAGAACCATAAGATACCTGATAGAATTGTTACCTGGCTCATTCCAAAAAATCTAAGTTGTGATGTAGTGTCAGAAAATAAACAGCATATTTTATACAAATGCAGAATGAGCTACAGAAAACCACACTACTTTCCAAAAATGTAAAGCTCTTTCCAGAACTATCAGTTGGGGTGCATAAACTTCTGTCTCTTCTAATAGATTTTGATATCTAAGTATGACCAAGAGCACCATTAGCTTCTCTGTCAAGTGCATGCCCTTGTATAACAGGCCAGAAAATGCAGCGTTACCCAGCCCCTTACATCAGCATCACACTTGCAGATCTCTCATCATACTCTATACAAGTCTAAATGACAACTAATCAGACTAAACAGCCTTATGTACAAATGCAAATGGCTGGCATATGAGAAAATCCAGCTACAAAAGCCATATTCCTCAGAACTGAAAATTTACAGGAGTCACCTGCCAGCAAGAAACAGCATCGTGCAGAACCCGGACAGTCTGTGGAAGAGGATGCGAGTTACCTGTGGGTACGTATGGCTTACCAGAACAGCGCCCAAAAGAAAACACTGCACTGACAGTGGTCAAAAACAAAACCTTCAGACAAATGGTTTTGGCAAAACCTTTTCCAGAGCTGTAGGGTTTGCAACAGATTCACTGCAAGTTTGTAAAATGTCTACATTCAAAACAGCACTTTGCTCTAACTTTATGCAAGTGACTATTACCCTTCTCTATGTGCATTTCTCAGGTGTTTTTTTTTTTAATTTCACACATAAATAGTAGTAAAAGCTACAGTTTCTTAATGAAATGTTATTAAAACAATCAAGTCAAACACCTGTCATAACCTGATGCAATCTCCCAACCCTAGAGCTTTTACCATAGTTAATCCAGCATTTGAACTACGTTGATTGAACCAGCATTTGAACTATGTTGATTGAACATGAAAGAAAATAATACTTCAGTAGGAAACTCAAGTGTCTTCCCCAAAAGCATTTTTGAGACACGTGCATCTGGTGCATTCAGAAAGACGTGTTCCTCCAATGTATATTTTATGAGCCAGAGTAAAGATATCTCTAGAACAAATGCTAAGAGGATCCAGAGAGATGAGTAATGAACCCTCAGCATCAGAGAGATGTTTTTCAATTCAAGTCTATGGCCTGCACAGCAGACTGAAGTAAGGCTACAGACAAGCAGTCAGCTAGAGCATCCCTGTGCAAAAACAGTTTGTGTGTCGCCCTAAATTTAAAATGAACCACGCAATGATAAATAAATTGCTTGCAGCCTACTCTTGAAATCTAAGCCACATTTTGAAGGCTGAATATTCATCAGGTTACCCCTGCTGCCCTCCTTCCCCTCACTGTAAGATCCCAATGTAAGCTACATTGATGGAGTAGGCCCTTCCAAATTTTGCTTTAAATTCCTGGTTTGGGTGCTAACCCATTGAAAATCTCAAGGATAGAAAAGCACAGGATGCAGTGCTATTTTCCACTTGCAAATCACACAGAGAAACAGCATGCAGAGTTCACTACGACTCTGAACACAGGAGTCCTGTTATCCAGAATGATTTTGCTCCTACTAGCTTTGTTCTCCTACTTCCTGGTACAGCTTTTCAGATCAATCTCCACTTTTGATTACAAGCTGGGTTACTGATCTACTGACATCTTCTGAAGGACGAATAAAGATCTTATATTCCATTGCAAAGAGCAAATGGAGCAAACGGAAAAAATACTTAAGACCAAAACCTGTACGTAGGCGTCTATAATAAATCTCCTACTTCTATACTTAAACACAACACCGAAAAGGACTGATTTCCAGAGATAATGAACTCTGAAAAATGGAACAACCAGTGCTCCGTGCCTCTAAAATTAGGGTAGTGTGCATGCTTTTGCATAAATAGGAATATAGGAACATGATTTTAGGCAGCTGCACTTGAAAACCTTTGGTCACATTCAGCGCAGTGAAGAAACCTCAGGACAAACAGCTGAGCCCTCTGGAGCACAAAGCCTCACACTGCAATAATGAATGATGTCACCGACCAAACTCAGGCCTGCTGCTTTGCAGAACACAACAGCTATGGTGACACGGATTGAGTAGATTTAATACCATCTGCAACAGATTTCAAGTGTGCTAAGGCTGCTCTCCTCTTTTGGTATGGTCTGCGTTCTATCTTTTAAACAAAAATGCGATTTTAAAACAATTTAGTGATCCTGGTGCAAATTTGTGTGAACGCTTCTTTCTGTAAACTCAACTTTGCTAAACTGGGTAAAAATGGGTTTAAGCTGGCCTTGAGTTACCTGTACACACCTATACACAGAAACAGGTTATCTCATTCTGAGCTTGGAACTAACCAGACACCATCTGGGTCCAGTCCAGGGGTCAAGCTACCACACTAGTGAACCATTTTGGTTAACACCACCTCAACAGCAACACCATCAATTTGGCAACAGCTCCCAGCCGACAGCAGGTTCATACTCAGCTGTGCCAGCACATGTTTGGAGCAAGTTCTTACTTGTATCCAAGTAAACATGTTCTAAATGACCACAACCAACCATCATCAATTTAATTAACCAAGCACCCACTGCAGCCCAGCTGGCTGACTAAGCTCTCATGCCTCTGTGCAGACTTGGGATTCTGCCCAGGCACATGATCCTCATTTCCAAATATACTGCTAAATTACAAGTCAGTTTGCAGCAATGCATTTAAGGTAGCAATCACATCTTCTCACTTTGTAAGTGTACTTAGTGTGAGTAGTTCAATGTGAGTCTTTCATTACATCACTGTCTTGCGTGCCTGAGTCAGTGCATTGGTCACAGTTTCTCCTGGATGATTATTCACACTTCTTGCAGCAACGTCTCCCAGCACAACCAAACATCTCAGACGTTCAGTTTACCTTGTGCACTTTTGCATCAGAGAAACCAGCACAGTTCCCCTTCACTGATCCTCCACATAAAGTCTCCCTGCCCCCTGCACATTTGAAAACTATAGAAAAGCCCTTCTGAAACATAAATTCTCAAATGTCCAGATGTCACATCACTTAGCACACAGATGTTAAAACAACAGATCATCACAGCTCTGACTATCCCCTCAGAGCACACTTCTTTTTCCAATGTCGATGCTTTGTATCTGGTAGTGACACTCTGGAATCTATTATTAGTGCTGGGATTCCCAACCTGTGCCAACACAGAAAGCACTAAAATTATCCTGCTCATAGGATGTCTCTTTCTCTTTTACCTCTCTAACTTTATTCAGAGTATAGTAAGCTAAATTATAAAACCCAAGAAATAGAATATACAAAATGCATACATCCAGAATGTGGGTTTTTTTTAAATAAATGATGCACAAAAACTGCACCATTGGGCCCACAAGAAAGGAAGGCCCAATATAGTATGATATACTCACAGCATATGACAGTACTTTACATTTTCCAGCACAGAACTGTTTATCACCTTTATAGATTACTTTGTTAACTTCACTGTGTTTTATTTCTTTTCTTGTTCCAGGTACACGTTTTGTTTTGTTTCCTTTTAAAAAGGCATCTTATTTCAACAATCATCCAGTTAGTGCCATTAACCTGTCAGGTCTGAGTCATACCCACTTCATGCCAGTATCAGAATACTTTGCTACCCAACTGCAACTGCAGTTATGAAAATTTGTCCAAGAAAGTGGTTGCTGTGTTTCTATAAATTTAAAAATGTAACAGAGACAAGCATAAACAGAAGCAGAAAAGCTGCTTCAAAATATTAAGACAGGAGTTGGTCCTTTAACTTCTTCTGTTTCAGACTACACTTTCCTTAGGCAGAATGGGTGTAAATGATCTCTACTGCTCTGATATTCCCTGCAAATTTTAAAAGGGCTTTTTAATGGCCTGAAATCCCTAAACTGATTACATCAAATCAAACTTTAGGATGGTGCGTTCAACTCTTCATTTTTTGATGTACCACTGTAGGTAAGCGTGGCTCATGCGCTGTGAGGGTATTGCAGGCATCTGGTGTCAGCACTTTGGCTGCGTGTCAAAACCACGATCTCACAAAACTTCCTTTTGTATTCCCGGCCTAATGCGGGACTGAGGACACCGCAGCCACCAAGTGAAGCCTGGCTGCTGTCCCGGCGATGCCAGCCAAGCCTGCAGGGGCCGGGCGGCTGCCGGGACGAAGCCGTGTGTTCGGGGGCTGGGTTCTCCCCTCCGAGGCGGGAAGGGCCGCTCCAGGGCCCGGCTCTCGGAGTACCGTACCTGGATGAGACCCCGGCAGAGCAGCGCGGTGTGAACGCAGCCCGG
>VWZN01018322.1:0-58383 GCA_013396955.1 Regulus satrapa
AGAAGAGTTAAATACTTTACATTACAGTGTTATGTATGAAATGTATGAGTAAGGGCATGTCATTGTTTATCTTAGGCTTGATCATGAATTTTTTCCAGACTTTCTGAACTTAATACAAGCTTTTTCTGCAGCAAAAGCAATTCTAGGGGGTCAATTCAGGCTGCATGCTAAAATTAGTGCTGGAGATGGTATGAATGTCCTGTAAAATTCTGCTCACAAAGCTGCCTGTTTTCTTACAATGCAAGCATGAAACATGAACATTATACTCTCAGGTCATCACCGCAGAAAAATATATTTTCCTGAATTCTCTTGCTCTTTTGGATCACATAACAGTAAATAGTGCACTGTATCTTTCTTTGATTTTCTTATGCAAAAAGGGTGGAGCGTTTCTGCATGCTTTGCCATTCAAACATTCCTGGTGATTCTGTTTTCAACTCAGAATTTTTGAATTAGTAACAGATGTGCTGATTCTTTTTATTTAAACAGGGGGCAAAATTTTTGCTACATTTTAAAGAAATCTTTTTATACTTTTACTGATCATTGAACCTTGAGACCTAGTTTTTGTTACCAGCCTTCTCTGTAAACAGTATCTTGCATCCCAAAAATCAGTATTCCACATCCCAGCCTGTTTAGGCATGTTTTGCTTATTTCTTGTTCAGTTTCACTCATCTAAATAAGATTTGGTGATGCTGACCCTGAAAAAAAAAAAGTTATTTCATGCCTATGAAATGAGAAAATTGTGTTAAAGAAAGCAGAAGAAATTGGAGAAACCTGGACAAGGAGAAAACCTTTACACCAAAATTGCAAAACAGGTAGCCTGAGAAAGAACTGGTGCATGTTCATATGCTACTGGCAATGATGGTCCATTGGCATAAAACAGAGAAAACACTTGCACAGCAGAAATCCTAGAGGGGTTTAGAGCTCTTGCTCAAAATGGATTTAGGGGTCTTGATAGCTCTGAGGCAGGAAGGCAGACTTGTGAGTAGGACAAAAGACAGACTCAAGAGGGAAAAAGTCAAAAGAGAATCAAATTCCAATTTAAGGAATATGATTTTTAAGGTTTAAATTGCAACTTGGAGGTTGAATTAAAGATGGAATTGTTTTGAATTTTTCACAAAGTCTGAGAGTTAGAGTCCTCCCCCTTTCTGCTCTTGAACTATCTTCATTCCTGTAATTTATTTAAGTGCAAGTATCATCCTTTCTTCTTGCTTATTTATTGACATATACGTACTGATGATAACACAGATGCTGGCTTAAGCTCCCATTCTCCTTAAGCCTTTGAATGATTTTTTAAAATAACAATACAGATGCAATGTATCTTGCTTGGATATTTAGATCATCTAGCAGTAAAAACTGAAAATAATATAAACTTTAATATTTATCTGTAGTGACTTCAAAATACTTGAAAGCCAAATAAGTCTTGACATTCTGGTGTACAAAAGGAAACAAATACCATGTTGTAAATGTAAAAAAGGCACCAACCATTTGTGTAGGTAGAATTCTTGCTTTACGTAAAAGGGTATGGAAATGTATTTACTAATACATAATTAAAGAATCCTGATTTTTTCTTCCAAGAATGTTGAAAATATTCAAGGTATATTTAGGGCCCAATGTGAAACAGATGAAAGAAATACAGAAGTGAACTGCATTGAGCTGTTGAGAAAATACCTCTGGCCTGCACTTAAGAATATTTTATATATTTTAAATTGTCTAACTTCAGTTTCAGTAATGAACATTGAAATTCAAAAAAATTTATTATTATATTATATTAAAAATTCAATACATATTATATTACAAAATTCAAAAATTCGAAATTATTGAATTAAAGAATTATAGCATTCAGGCTTCAGAGAAACTACATGAAGCGTAAATAATTTTTCTGATATTAGTAATTTTTTGTAAAAAATGCTTTCTAATCAGTGGAAAACAAAACTTAGTCTTCTCTTTGCTTTAAGACCCCTGGGCTGACTTGCTGCATTTATTTTAAAAGGATTTAAATAAGTGCAAAATCTCTATCTTTTGATGATGCTGAAGAAGTTTTCTTTTTTGTTGTTTGTTTTTTTTTTACCTTGGGGCAGGAGGAAAAATGTCACTTGGATGTCAGGAAGCTTTTGAAGTTTTCAAGCGGGACCATGCTGACAGTATAACTATTGAGGACAACAAACAGCTTCTGAAGCAGAGGTGAGTGTCACAGCAAAGTACAGCGGGGGGAAGACATCTGAGGGTTCATTAGCAGTCTAGGCAGGAACATGTAGTTCTACACCAGACATCCCAGGCTTCCGTTGAGGACTCGTTACAGGCACTTCACCTTTTCTCGCTTAAGACATTTCATATTCAGAAGGGACTGAGTGGTGATAGAAGTCTGGATAGAAATGAAAATAACATGAGGACTCTTAGTGCATATTTCCACTGGTTTTATTCTTTTTCACAGCCATGTTGAAGCAACGTGGCAATGGCGTTCATGATCAAGAATGATCATGGGGAAGTAAAATCCATGGGCCTGAATCAATTACTGCAATTTCCATTGTCAAAAATGCTTTACTGGCTTCAACACTGACTTGGATAGCAAGCTAGGAGATGCTTAACATATGCATGTCTGGTGTCCCTAACCTGTTTGCCAAGTAATTTTAGCTACTCTCTGCCAGTTTTTCATTCACAAACAGAAATAATACTTTCCTCCTCCACATTTGTTGTTAATACTGGCAAAACACTTCATATGTCTGGTGAAAATCATGATAATGACAAAACATTGAAAACATGAATTTTCAGACAGATTTTAAACCTCACAAATTAAACCACCAACACTTGTTTATGTTGATCGGATAACAGTATTGCTTCAGTGTCAGCTTTTCAAGTGTTAAGCCTCCTAGTACAGCACAGCAAAAGAAATGCTTTGAGATTTCCGATGCCGGAAGCAAATCTTTTAATCTTTATTTGTAGCTAACATTTCCCCTAAGAGTTGCTGGGGGAATTTTGTTTGATTTTTTCTGTTTGGTTGGGAGTGTTTGGTTGGTTCGTTGGTTGGTTGGGTGGTTGGGTGGTTGGTTGATTTCAGATTGTTGTTGTGGTTTGGTTTGATTTTTGTGGAGTTTTTTGTCCTGAGGTTTTCTCCCTCTCCAGGTTTCTCCTGCTGTCTTTAAAGTTTTCTTTACACAATTATCTACTTTATAAGCATGAAAGACCTTTTTTTTTCAGAGTCACCAAGTCTTATACTCATTTATTTCAATTTTAAAATTGAGACAAGAAATTATCTCCACATCTTTGTGACTTACTCAAATTCTTGCTGTTTAACACTTTTCTGAGCTGATTAACTTTTTACCTGGATCTATACCTCAGCCACAGGAACATAAATTGCTAAAGTATTAGATTTATGTAAGCATTTATCCATGTAAACTGGATATTTAATAATGCCTTTCATCTGATCAATTTATCAGATCAGGCCACAGCACTGCATCATCACTGCATAAGTGATTACACTGCACTCATTTCTGGTGTTGCTATTCAGCAGAACACTTAATAGTTACAGCATGATAATGAGAGCAATAGAGTTCTGAGCCACGCTCTGCCCTTCCTCTAGTTAATCACAATTCTTCTATATATTTTCTATATGTTATTACTATGAAGCAAACCAGTATTTCCTTCCGGTTTCAGAATATATAATAGAGATGAGCAGAATCTACTACGTTTGATGCCAGATTTGCTTTCCGTAAAGGACAAGGAGATTCATACTAATGCCTTGTGTAACTCTTCTCTAATAGGCATCAGCTGACTGGTGAAATCAGTGCTAATGTGAATTTTGATACTTTGGAAGAAAGCAGTTTCCCCTGCCATTTGCAGTAATTTTTAGCAAAGATGCATATAGCTCCAAGTTTACCGAGTTCATTAGAATGGATTTCTATCAAATCCAGTCTGTAATTTGGAATGCAGCCTCTGAACTACTAGTTACACAAAAGCTCTGTTACCCAGCCAGTGTTCAAATTGCACAGGAAGAGGAGTGTGGACACCACATGTTTAAAGGTTACCATAGCTTCCCTTTATATGTAGGCTTCTCTTGTTAATAATTTTGTTTATAGTTGCATAACCACTTCTGTCATACCACAAACAGTGTTTGGTTCACAAATTACTTATTTTTAGCTGCCTTATTTTTTCCTTTGGGTATTTTGGATAGATTTTCTTGGCTTGCTAATTTCATAGAGTCAGAGAATAGGCTGAGTTGGAAGCAATCTTTAGCAGTCATCTAGTCAAACCCTACTGCAATAAGCGAGGACATCTTCAACTAGATCAGGTTGCTCAGAGCAAAGTCAAGGTTGACTTTGAAATTTTCCAGGGATGAGGCATACACCACCTCCCTGGGCAATCTGTTCCAGTGTTTTACTACTCTCATTGTAAAAAAATTTCTCTCTTATACCTAGTCTAAATCTACCCTAAAGCACTATTTGTCCTATCACAACAGCCCCTGCTAAAACATTTGCCCCCATCTTTTTTATAATCTCCCTTTAAATACTGAAATGCTGCAGTATGGCCATCCTGAAGCCTTTCTCTTCTCCAGGTTAAACAACTCCAACTCTCTCTGTCTGTCCTCCTAAGGAGGTGTTCTAGCCTTCTGATGATTTTTGGGTCCCTATTCTGGACCCACTCTAACAGGTCCATGTTTTTCCATGTGTTCCAGAACTGGGTGCAGTGCTGTTGAATAAATTTAGTGCTGGTACATTTAGTGCTGGTAGCCTGTCTGTGGTTCCAGGCAGGTGGACAGAGACTTAGAGACACAGTAGGAACCAGTGCTTCAGGATGAAGAGAAGACACTTTCATGCTCTTAGACTGTGAGGGTATAAAAATCCAGGGTTTCCTTTGTTCAGGGTCCCTCCTTGGGGCACCAGCTCAAGCTGCTATCATGCTGTTGCATCATGATTAAATTGTTTGAAGGACCCAGACATCTGAGTCTATGCTATGGGAAAATTGGGGTTGAGCCAGTAAGGAAATATTGTCTGATTGTGTGTGGCAAGTCTAGGGAGTCAAGCAGTTCACCTTTTGGCTCGCTGGAGCCACTCTCTGCAAAGGGGCTTTGGTCCTGGCTCAGGTAATGTGTGTAACTGGTTTTGGCTAAGGACAGAGTTAATTGTTTGTAGTAGCCATGAGGGGGCAGGGCCTGGAACCGTGTGGGCATAACCAAGAACCTGTTGTTATTCAATACCATTTTGTGTTGTGGCCAGGGGCGGAGGAAAAGGATGCTCTCTCATTTTAGCAAGGAGCATTCCTTTTCCATTGGGGGAAGTATGGCAGACAGAGTGGTGGGGTAACACGAGTCCCAACTGGTGAGAGTATTTTGGGTGGCATGGTTGTGGTAGGGCCAAGCTCCAAACTTTCTCTTTTGCACACTTTTGTTGTGACTAATGCTGCTGTTATTGTTAATTTTCTTATTTCATTGCTGTTTCCAGTAAATTGTTTGTATCTCAAATCGTAACCTTTGCCTTTCATGCTTCCCATTGGAGGAGGAACAAGTAGAAGTGTGTATTTTTAGTGGGACTCCTAAATCAGAGAATACCATTCCTAAACCATTCCAGCCCAATCCCTACACACACAGCATCACTATACTCTTCCTAGGTTATCCATCTGTGCTTCTACTGCCTGTGAATTTCCTGCTTGCAGGAATCAAACCAATCCTGCTTGCAATCAAACTTTAGATTGATTTGCAGATCTCAACTCAGCCATGCTGGTGTCTTGCCTTCCTTGCTTGATTTCTTGCTTCTGGGGGTTGTGAGTTTTTGCACTTCACGGGAAGTTCTAAAAGATCTATCAGCTTTGTTCTATACCTTTGTCCTTGAAGGCAGTTTTCCAGGGGATCTTTTTGACTAACTCCTTAGGAAGAGCTGGAAGTTTGCTTTGTTAAAACTTGGGAACATAACTCTAGTCTTCTCCTGACCCATATCCCTCTGGACTGTGAACTCCACCAAGGTGTGACCACAGCAGCCCAGACTGCCTCAGTCCTGATGTCTCAAATTAACTCATTACTTTGGTGACCCATAGGTCCAGTATCACATCCCTCTGGTAAGGCTTTCTATTACCTTGCTTGAAAAGTTATCCTACATGCATTCCAGGAGTCTCTTTTCCTACTTCTTGCCATGCTACTTGTTCAGTAAATGCTGGCATGTTTCCTGTAGTAGATGCCTACCTCTCAGTTTCCTTTTTTGCTTCAGTCTCTGATTTCTACCCATCAGCTATCAGCCTGCAGATAACTGCTGTTCAGAGACAACTCTTCATACTCATCCACCTCTTGGTTTAGAAAGCAATCTTTCCACTCCTCCTCCTCACTTGTCTCTTCTGACAACCTGTAGCCATTGGTAGGCAAACTCAAGTTATGGGATTTGCCCCATCAAGTTTCAGTAATGGCAACTAGATCATGGTTTTCTAGCAGTGTGATGACTTCCAGCTGCTTCTGTCTGTTGCCCAGTCAGCATGCATTGGTATAAGGCACCTCAGCTGTTGGACATTTCATTTTCTTAGAAGAACACACCTTAAGTCCTTTCAAGTATTTCCTTGTTGTTCCCCTGTTGGCTCCTATTGCCTCAGGAGACCCAGGTACATCTTAGTAAGACATCAAGTGTGCATTCTATCATTCTTATATATATTGAATGGTGAACTGTCAGTGAGCCTGCTTGGAAGATTCACTGTGAAGGTCACATCTGCTGCTTTGGATATGAAATTATTCATGTAGATGTGAAAATACATAATCATACATATAAAATATAGGTGTATTTTTTCTGTAACATCTGGTATAAAAATGATCAAAAGCAGTCAGCTAATTAAATCAAATACTGAAAAGCATTTTTTTCATTAAAAATAGATATAAAAATGTAAAAATCTGGTTTTGAATAAAACTTTTCACCTTCTAAGAGTCAGAACTCTTCACAGGTGCAGTAGCTTATACTGTAACTCAGTAATGTCTCTGAATTTAAAAAGTGGGAAAATTGATATAGTCAAAGATAATTCAAGTGAAACAAAATTGATTCAATTACCTTAAATTCAAGTTGCCTATGGGAAGTGCCTTTGTAAGATAGAAAATGTGATCTTTTACAGCTCTGCAGCAATTCTTTTTCGTTTTCATTGTTCCTCCATACCGGCTAACTGCATAACTGCTTCCTTGTTTAAAAGAAACTACCCTGTCTTTATACCCAGACAGAATCAAATTTCTGAAATTTGAACTTTCTGTCCTTGACTTTCAGAGAACTTAATAATATCCTATTTCTTAATGCAATCATGTTCTCTTAATATTTTCTCTGAGGAGGTGAAAAATGCATCCCATTTTCTTGTGAAATATGCTACCTAAGCAATATTTCCAGTTGTGCCACTCCAAAGTAATACTGCATCCTGCATGAAGCTCCTAAATCCCATCTTAGTCAATATTTCCAGCATTCAATTTGTACTGAGCTTACAGATGTAATGTAGATCTAGTTTCCTTTTTGTTGTTCTCTGTTTGTTTGGGTATTTTTCCATTTTCTTCTTTCCTTGCTTTCTGGGTTTTAGCTCGTTAACAGCTAACTTGTTTTTTCAGTACCTATGTGCAAGTTTAATGGAAGGGATGAGTTTCACTTGGGTCACTTATTTTGTAATTTCTAATAATTAAAAACAAGTGAATATTCATTTAATTCACTGAGTGTCTCTCTCATTTGACAGCCTCTGAGTTTGTCTTGGTTTACATAATGAGTTGTTTTCCATGATGTTTATATTTTAATTACTGGCATTTGCATTCAGAGATTTAAATCTTTTCCAAAACTGCTTTTTCCACTAAAATTAGTGGCTAAATTCACTCTGGGGTTTCATAATGGAGTATTTATTGTGTAGGTAAAAGAAGCCATGATTTGGCAATTTCAGCCTTTCTGTTAAATAGTTTCCATATAAGATATACATGAAGATTTTTATCTGCTAAAAATATAGTTTTTCTCTCATCACTATTCGTGTCAATATTGCCTTAATGCTAGATAATGGCACCTTTTTTTTATTAAAGAAGTATTAGAAATAGCTTTATCCCATTCAATATTAGAGTCAAGTCTTGTGTATTTAACTGACTTATTTTGTTTGACTAGAATTCATAGTCACAGATGGAATCTGTTGAAATGTCATAAATTAATGCCAAACTTCAGTTTATGTTATTGTGCTGGTTTATAAACTATGGTGTTTGAAAAACAGATGCATGACCTATTCAACTATTGGCAGTAACCTATGAATAAAGGCTGGATAAATAACTGGCTTCAACTTTTCCAGATACATCTCTCTGTGAACATGAATCAGAGTCAATAGCAAACATAAGATTTTTCTCAGGAATTAATAAGTAATAAGTAATTGAGTAACTTACTATGAGACCTGAGGGAAAGAAGGAGGTACTTCAGAGCTCCTTCCCTTTGATATTTACATAACCCTGTATGCCTGCTCAGGGCCCTAAGTTAACCCCAGCAGAAAAAGCTTTTCTAAAGTCTAACAGAAGGTTCAATGGCTTCCACCTTTTTTATGTAAGAAAGAGTATGTGCTCAGGAACCCTCCGGCTTCAGCCATTTAGCCTTGTGGAATTCAGCCTTGAAAGCAATGATTTCTGAGCAAATACCAATGTAAGAATTTGAAATTCTAATTTGTTCCAGTCTTGTGAAGAAATGGACTAATTGAGAAGGGGGAATTTTTTGCTTCCCACCAGTGTAGAGAGAAGCCATATTTGTTTACTCTGTTTTGACATTTTCTGAGTTAGACAGAAGTGTCATTTGTGGATTTCTTCAGTTACTTTTGTCTAGATCAAGACTCTTCTGGATGGCTTCTCTTAGACCAGACAATCTCTCTTAATGGATTTTTTTTTCCAATTAGTTCTACTTACAAATGAAAAAGTAGTACTGAGTAATTCTGTATTTTATTGTGATAAACTTCTGCAACTAGTTTCTCTTTAGAGTAATTCTCTACCATTATGCTTGCATTGACAGGCTTGATGAAGCTAAATGCCTTGGAGAGCAATTAAATGAAGGGAGAAATAAAATAAGTGAGTACATTTTAACTTCATTTTACCTTTTAGCTGATGAAATCTCAGAATTCAAATATATGGGAAAAGATTCTACTTTCTAAAAGAAAAATGTCAATGCATTGCTAAGACTTCCAATAAGGTGAACTGTAAGCTGATGACAGCAATAATAATTTTATGTACAAGTTTTGATTATTTCACATACCATAATGTGAAAACCAGCACCCTTTTTTATTTGACAGGACATCTGAAATTTATCAAAAATATAAGTTAAGATATTAGCACAGGATTTTTAAATTTTATTTTGGAATAAAAGGATCCAAAACCATAATTTGAAAATTTCATATCTATAGATTAAGGATTGTGTTTATCCATAAATTTATATGACTTCTGATAAAAGATTACCACTCTGCACTTTATGCAGATTAATTAGAGCAATTTTGAGGAGTGTCTCAGTTTGGTGGGCATATTTTTTCCTTTAAGCATATATTGGGTATCCAGTTTCAAATTGTTCAATGTCAAAAATCACCTATAGATATATTCAACCCCAAGGCAGGTCTTATATGATCCTCCTAGTAGCGTTTGATATGTTCCTATTTGATTTTGGAGTTCTGTTGATTCCAAACCTGGAGGCTATCCAGGATTTTTGTCAGATGTTAAACAGTGGTTTTCTGTCCCTGTAGTTCTTGGAGATCAGGTCCATGTCCTCCATTTTGCACACATTCAGGTGAGCCATGTCTCTTCAAGCTTTCAGATACAGGCTGTGAGGAACCACTTTGAAAGGCAGTCTGGCATACAGGACAACGGCTTTTATTTTGCTTTTATTTTATATTTCCTCCTTCTTTGGGTGGCACCAAAACAGACATGGACAATGAAGTCACTATCATCACTTTGTGTCTTAGAACAGCAGTTGACTTCTCAGAAAGGAAAAATATCTCACAACGCAACTGCCAACTGCTCTGTACTTACACCATAGCTGTGATTATATTCTCTGTGGTCATGAATTATAATTACTGCTGGATTCCACTCCCAATCACCTTTGGGTACACCACAAGTCCCTCAGAGATATTATGTAATATATTTAAATTATGCCAGGTATGTAGAAAGCCTCAGCCATGCTGGCAATATGTTTTCAAACCACAGCACAACTGATGTTCAGAATAAATGCAGAAGCAGGGACATCAGAGGCTGAGCCCTGCTGCAGGAGTTTTCTGAATACTTGGTTATTTCTGTAAGACATGACACTGGAATTCACCTGTCTTCTTTCAGTAGGTTAATTTGTTTCTGTCAGGCTGGCCAGAATGTAAATGTCAGTACAGAACCTGTACATGGATATTCATAGATTGACCCAGGCAAGAAGAATTTCAACATCTACCTTGCAACTATGGGTCTCTGCAGTTTTCATACAAACTCACTGAACTCCTGCCAAGCAGGCTTTTTACTGTGGAAAACTTGGAAAAGCAAGTTAAACATACTGTGGAGGACTCGTTTTCCTCTGCTGCAATCTTGAAGTCCATATTGTCCTGTATTCCTTGTCTCTTAGATTTGCTTATCTATGTTATACCCAAGAAATTTCTTAGCCTAAATAAGGTGTAGCCAAAAGTCGGCCCTGACTGTCAAGCTTCTATCTCTTATGGAATTTGAAATTAATTTTAGAACAGGAACAGTGAATACCAGCAGTAAGCAGCTACACACAAGCAATCTTTCTCATTATCTGGGATTGCCACTGTGCTGCGTGAAGACAGGATCCTAGCAGCCACCCTAAATGCACCTTTTACCTGGGGGAGAATAAATGTCTGGAGGGTATGTGAGACAGTAAAAAATGCACTGGAACACAGGACAGTCCTGAAGGTATCACTTGCAGTCACGCTAGGACAAGACTTGTGTGTTCTCTAAGTCCCTTGAGAGTTGAATCTCTCAGAAGTAATGTAGCAATGCAATGTAGACATCTCTCAAGACTCTTTCCATGGATAGCTGCAAAATCTAGAAGAAACCCTTGGTTTGGACTGAATTTCTGTGGATTTTTCCTCAGTAAGCTAGGCAAAAATTTTGATATCTATAGTGCAGTAGAGTATGGATTTAGCTGCAATTAAAAATATCTGTTTAAAACTTACTTTCAGTTAAGTTCTTTGGTGTTTAGAGTGAAACAGTGAAGTATCTCTGGGAAACATGAGTGATACAACAACAGCATATATAAACTAAAAAACCAAACTGATACCTTGAACAAAGCAAGCAGCTATGTAACCAATCAGTAGTGTTGCACTGAACTTGACAATGCTTACATAGCTCCTGTAGGAAATTTTATTACGTTGTAGACCATATGAATGTTGAAAATGACCTTTAAGAATCAAGCTAGACATGTCTCCAAAGTTCTAAAAAAAATTGCATAAAGCACATTTTGGTCTTGTTTTGGTATATCAGTGTAGCTACAAGTAAAGCATTTTCAAATTAAAAATTACTTTCCTTACTCTCTTTTTTTTTTGTTTTGTTTTATTTTGGTAGCAAAATGGGAAAATAGTATTTCCATTGAGTTTTTACTCTACTTCTACTGAATAAGCAAGAAATTCTATCCATGTTGTATCCATTTATAGCTATCTATATCCTGATTTATGCAGATTATGCAGATGTAACTACTTTGTGGATGGCTTTTATACACTGATGTCTGAGGCATAATAGTGATCATAAATTCCTTTCTTCAATTCTTTTTGTGTAACACTCTGCAACATGTGAAAATTAGCACTCTGGCTAATACAAATATTACATATTATTCATCTGTCCTTTCATCCTGTTCAGCTTTGTTTAGAACATATTTGTTAATGTATATACCTTTAAGCACCTCGTAAGTATTAAGATTTTATATCCAGTTCAGCTTAGTCAATTCAATTTCCCTATCTTATACAGTTTAACAGTCTAAAACTTTTTTTCAGTTAAGTCTGTTTTATCACAGCAGTCATACTTAGAAGATCATTAAATATGCTAAGTTTACTAACCTGCCAATTTTTTTACTTAAAGTGTGTTACGAGAAATAAGAGTCATCTGCAGCCTGCAACAAGATCTTTAATTTACTTTTATTTTTGTTTTGGTTTCTTTAAGCATTCCTGGCTGCCTTGTTGTGCACAATCAGGAACAGATCCCATCAATATCAATTTCCATTATTTCTAAGTTACCCTTAATAGTATAAAACTATGCGCCACAGAGGCCATAATAATCCATTTCATGCAGTCTGATTATATTTTGAGATAGTGACAGCAGCATCTGGCTGTAACTTTTATGTCATAAATACCCTTTCATACAGACTTTGGAAATATTAGTGTTTTGTAGTGAAAAGTACACACAATCCTCCAACCCCTTCTCAATTACACTAGCATTTCAAAAACATCAGGAAATTAGGGCTGTAGAAAGAAATTAGCGGTTGGACTTTCTTAGTATGCTTTTGTAGATGTTACTGCTTGAACAAAAAGATTAAGGAAAACCATGTCTAGATGTAAGGTGGATTTCAAGTGTGGAGTAACTATAATATCAGTAATGAGACATTCTGACCAACATGCCTCTTTGCTACTATGCCACTTAGTCCTGGATTCTGTCTCTTTTTATGTTTAATAGCAGTACAGAGATTTATTTTTTTTAATTAAAAAGTATGTCTTAGATTTGTCATTATGCTTACTTTTCACAATGACTTTCTAGAAGTAAGAGGATAAATTTTATTGAGGGTGGAAATTGACTTTTTCTGATACTTGGGGGGGGAGGAAAGGAGAAAAAGAGGGAGGTGTTTCTAAGTCAGAGTAATTTTAGTGATGCTGTTTGCTGCATTATCACACTAAATTTGTATAGGCACAAATAAAGGAGCAGAGGGTTTTGGTGCAAGCATTGAGGAGCAATTGTTTTTCCAAGTCTATATTGCATTAAATACACCATAAAAAAAAAAGCAGAGAAATGGTATAGATTTTGAACATGTAGACGTGTCTGGATTTGTTCGAGTGAACCATTCAGAATTGTTTACATATGACTGGAGAATGTACCCAAGAACTGGGCTTTAAAAGGCAAATACAAAAAACCAATATGAGTGAAACTGGAAAAAAATAACTGGGAGGTCAGGAAAGAATGAGAACTGTGTAACCAGCGTAGGAGAAGTGGAAAGTGGGCCAGCACTGGCACACAGTACATTTTTGCCTTTCTAATCTGACATTAAGAACTTTCAAAGTGTATATTTTGCTAGCTGAAAAAAAGAAAAAAAAAAAAAAGGTTTATTTTCTTTGGAAAAAACTGTGTGTGTTATGTATTGTATCATTTTCAGAGAGTTAGGGGTTCTAACGAGAACTGTAGATCCTTTTGGTATTGCTGAAGAAGACAGTGAAAGAAATTTGATGCTGAAGCCTAAGATTTTATTTAATAGTGAAGAAAATTTTTCATTGCAAAATTTTGAGTGATTGTGCCTAGCACAGTGTGGTGACAGCCTCAGCTAACTATCCAGTAGCTCTCTCATGTCCCTTCCTCAAAAGAATAGGGGGAAAAGTAGGAATAAAAAGGTTGTGGGTTGAGATACAGATGAGGACGTGACTTACCAACTACTGAGTGAAACAGACTGAAGTCATAGAAAATTAATTTAATTTATTGCAAATTAAAATAGAGCTGCATGGTGAGAGGCAAAGACAAAACCTCTGAAATAAAAACTTCTCCCCTTATCAGAGCTAGCTGGAAGTTGGGTTTTTCTGTAGGATGCTGTTATCAACAAGGCAATTTTACACTATTGCTGCAAATATTCTGTGTCAGACTACTCTGACAGTAAGGATTACCCTACAGCTGAACAAACTGTAAAGTATTAAATAACAAAAAAGACCAAACTGCTACTACATTAATCAAAGAGTTGGGGGAATTACAACTTCTATTTTCAGTGTAAATTAAACCGATATATTAATTCAGAATTTCACTGCTAAAAAAAAGTTTCCTATATGCAAGAATGGGCTGTGTGTTAGAAGTATTTAAGAGTAATAAAGATTTCCAGTTCACTCCTATAAATGTCTGACTATTTGGGGTTATTTTTACCACTATTAGATTTAGTTTTTTCCTAGAGGGAAAAAGCATACTAAATGGTATTTAATGCCCAGAGGGAAGCAGCTGTTGTTTTTAGTCTGTCCAGAAATCAGCTAGCATTATGATTGAAGCTGGGAGAGGAGGGGCAAACTCATGTGGGAGTAATAACTGTGTGAGGAAACAGGCACGCTCAGAATGAAAAAGGGTAGGTGGGTGGATTATGTGCACATGATGTTGATGGTGCATCTATACCCACAGGAATGCTGAGCTGTTACGCTGCTCTGCCTCATTTCAGGCTTTGAGTTTTTTGCACAAGATCATAGAATACCAAATAGTGACAGTGGGTTCTAGTATTGCAAAGCAAGGTTTTTGAAGAGTTGTCATTTAATTTGCTTGCAAATTATTCAAAAAATGTTCATATGTATCACAGTTAATGACATGCTACACTGAAACGGTGAGAATGGAGGAGCATGAGGACAAGACATGTCAGCTCAAAGATAATATTGATTCTGATTCACTAACTTGTATCTGACACTGCTATTTCTGTGAAAGCACAGCAGATGTTAAACCTACTCCAAACTTAAGATAAACTCAGAATTTGTATCCAACTTTTTCTCTTTGTGCAAGATTCTATGTATGTACACATAAAAATCAATCTTGTTACTGTTACTCTCCCTTCCCATGTGGATGAGCCAAGCAGGCCTACCTTCAACTCCAAAGTAAGAATATTTCACGCAAGGGCTGTCTTTACACCTACACAACTTTATGAAGGAAACTGATAGAGCATTTTTTCATGGAGAAGAAAAGAAATAAGATAGATAAAGTTAAGGTATTTTAGGCATAGATGGTCTGAGAACACTCTATGGTCTGTGGTGTGCATCAACATTGTTGTAGCTTCGCATGTGGACAATAAGTTATGTGGGAAAAGAAGGATCAGCTAGTTAAGAGACAGAATCCCAAGGCTGATATTAGAAATGCTATACATATTTTAAGCTGTGATTATATGAGCTGAAAGAATTACATGAGCAAATAGAATTTTTTTAACTTTTGCTGAAGAAGAAGTATCTGTACTTTGAAAGGATGGAATTTCTCTGTTAAAGAAAAGTTCCATGCTTTACATGGAATCTAGATTAAATTAATAAGCTGTGATGATTTGCTATATGAAAAGAAAACTCATCAAAATCAGTGCACTGCTTTCTTAAAGCTCAATACTGTTGGTAGTATTATCTATTTCTTTACAGTAATATAAATGTTCTGAGTTACAGACATTAATTTACTGGATATTGTTTCAGCCATGAATGAAGTGTGGCTACAATAAGAGAGAAATCACTGTGCTTTGAAATGCATTCCATTCTTCAGTGTCATATTCTGAGATACTTATTATTTTTTTGGAAATAAACATTGTGACTTCCTAGTTACTGATTTAATTCACTGTTCTATGTAATTCCAGAAACCATCAAGTAGTTACGAAAACTTATATGGGCTCAGCAAATTTTACTGGAAATGATTAGTGTAGAAGAAAAATTGCAAGATTTGGTTTAAAAAGAGATTGAGAAACTTCAAGAAGAAAGGTTACATTCCACAAAAAGTACGGTTCAAATGAGATGCAAACAACTCATAAATAAATTAATTCTGGATACAGATTTAGTGAGAAGATAACTCAACGATGTCATTCCACAGCATTTCATTCTTCAGGTAGCTTGTATTCTCAGCAGAGACTTCAAGCTCTCATGGAGCTTGAAGTCTTGAAATCCTCACTTTATCTAAGGTCACTTTGAGTTCTACTTTTGTATGGAGTGAAAAGAAAATTCTGAAAATATTTCCACATTTATCTTTATCATTGTTCTAGTTGATTAAGGGTAACAAGCACTAGCTATAGATTCATAGAATCATTGAATGGTTTGGGTTGGAAGAGACCTTAGAGGTCATCCAGTTCCAGTCCTCCTCCCTAGGGGCCGGTTCACCTTGCACTTGAACGGTTTGCTCTGAGCCTTATCCCAGCCAGTGCAAATAGGCACTCAGTGCAGCACATGCTGTGCAGCTCTTTCGGCACATTCTCTGTCAGATGTACTGTGTGTGCCTTCTCCAAAGCCTGTTCAGTGTCAGGCTGCATGCATGCTAGGGATGTGTCCAACATCCCTAGTTGGATTGCTCAATACCTGAGAAATTGCAGATGAACAGTGATCTACAAGACACTGAAACAGTAGTTTATTATGAGAAGTAGGAGATTTGAGAAGACACATCAACTTAGACTGGAAGCTCACTGAGCAAAAAAGCCTGCCTGCCTGTTGCTTCACCATTGTAGTCCTGCACTGGGATATATGGAAAATTAAAGCCTCAACACAGAGTTTCCACTGATTTCTTTTCTCCTGGAAAGCTGCCTGTATGCTGCAGATGTCCTCTGTCACTTAATGCACTCCATCTTGGTATCAGGACACAAGTATCAGAAAATAGTACAAAAACATTATTTCTTCCATACTTCATCTCAGGTGTGTTGCTACATTTCTCAGGTGTGTAGCTATTTTGCTTACTCCAGAGGGATGTCGCCTATGCCTAACATAACAAAGCACATTAGCTCTGCAAAACCTGCAGCCATCTGTGAGAAAAACAGAAGAGAAAACAGGCTATGGGGACAAACAGTCCCCCAGATGTAATTTCCCAGCTGGGATGTTATTCAATGTGGCCCAGTGCCTAGAAGCCCCAGTCTGTTTCTGATCTGCAGGTCAGTTTCAAAGCAGTTTTGTAATAAACGAGGCATGTTTATGTGTCCACCAAAAATAGCAGTAGCTGTTAAAGCTGAAGCCATTCAGCATGGCTGACACAGTCTTCAGACTCTTTCTCCTTAATTTCTTGGCCCAATTGTTTGGCAACTTAATGCTGAAAAAACAAAGTTTCTATGTGTGTTTGTTTTGGATAAATATCTAAGCATCGTGCCATTATGACGGCAGTTTTGGAATCTATTTTTTTTAAATGTCACATTTTGATTTTTTGGAAGCAATGAATTGAAAACACAGAAAAACAGCTGAGTTTCTAAAGATTTTATTTTCTTAACTACTTTGTCACCATCTGTAGCTTCTTCTTTGTGAGAAATGTAATTTACTTTGCTTTGCAGGATGCTACATCTTATTTTTCTGTTTGTTTATAACATAACATTTCTTTAGTTTTAACATATTTCCTTCTTTCCATGACAAAATATAGCTTACTTTCATCCTGATTCTGTTCAGGTTTTTTCTCTACCACTTCAGGCATGATTTCTATGGCCTAGTTTACCAAGGATCCTTAGAAAACAGTCTAAAATGATGTGGTCTTTCACAGCATCTTCTGGAAGATCTCTCTCAAAGTGCTGCAAGGCAGAATAGGTTTCATGACTTTCACACAGACCTGACAGGTGACTACAACATGGTAACTGGTTACTAAACTCTTGGGACAGACTCAATGCTGCGATGCACATTCCATATTTTCTTGTTCTTTGAGCAGCCAGACAGTTGGATCACAATATAAAGCAGACTGACGGGAATGTGTTTTTCTTTCTTGCTAGCTCTTCAGTGAAAGGCTTATGATAATGACTTTTTGCTTATTTGCTTTTTCACAGTGTTCATAGTGAGAGTAATCAAATAAGTACCTTGTTTGTAATCAAAAGATCATATTTTGATTCACGTGATTTTTTTCTTTAGAATTTCAAGAGTTTCTGTCAAGTGAGAAAGGCTTAAATTTTCTTGAAGTAGTGCAGTTATGTTTGCTGAGTGTGATTCTAAACAACCTATGACTAGGTAATTTATAATATAATACCTTTAGCTGAATTAAGAGTCCCCAGAAAGCTGATAGATGTGCAAATAAGGAAGAAAACCAGACAAAACTATGAAGTCTATTCAAAAAGCCTGTAAAGTGTTACTATTCCTTTCTGAAAATCTTAGGGAAAAACTGTCTTTTTTATACTTACAGTAGGCATTGTACATGTTATAGGTCCTAACCCTAAGCAGACCAAGAAAAATCAGTATTTTCCAAGGCTGAGAATCAAGACATGAGGGAGGTGCCACAAAAAGTAAGATGCGAAAGAGCAATACTAGGGTAGTGCCATGCTCCCCTTGGCATGGCTGTTGTAGTTGCAGTGTCCCTGGAGTTCTTATTGTGAGGCTGAGATGTCCAGCACGTGGGTGGTGCAGAGCTGGTTCAGAGGTACACCTAGGTTTATGGCAGCTGTGCCAGAGTTCTCTGTTCTGCTGCCTCAGCACAGTCATACTTTGGCCATGTTCAGAAAAGAGAGAAGGACATATGTCATTGCTCTATCTTCATCATTCCTTAGCTGGTGTAGGATTTTTCTTATCTGATCTGGTAGAAATGAGACTGGCAAGAGAGCCAGGCAGTTATAGTAGCTTTGTTGCAGACTTTTTCTTTTTTCTGCTCCCTTATAAGAGGCTACTATCTTTGGTAATATAAAGTAGTCTTTGCAGCAGCTCTCAGCAAACTTATTTCAGAAGGTAAAAGGCTTTTGGCTTCAGGGGGCAATGCATATGTTAATGGCAATGCTAAATATTGTCCATTGTTTCAGAGCTGCTTGCATATGTTTGGTTTTACTTTCAAACAATAGGCAATGCCCCAGGGTTACAGTGCATATGCTGAATGGGTCCTCAGAATGAGAAAACATTATTTGTCAAATGACTTATTCAGAAAATACCAAACTGAATGAACTCATTTGAACAGCTCTATTATGCTCCCCTGGTGTGCTATTCTTTAAACAGAAGAACCTTATTAGTGTAACAGTCACTCCAGGCCCAAGATGTTAATGTTTTCTTTGGCTGTGAGTTGGAAAGTACATATGTAGGAAACATTTCCATTTTCTAATTATTACAAATGATGTTCTGTTCTTTACAAACAGAACTATTTTCAGGGGGAAAAGTTATGCTCAGGAAGAAACCAAGTAAACATTTTTTACTTAAGGTTTCTCTAGAATAACTAAAACAAATTGACCAGGCTCATTGGATGTAATCAAGCCATGACTAGAAATTTGGAAAAATACTTGGTAACAGATTTTCTGCCTGTAAGCTGTCTTTTGACTGAAAATAGATAGTAATTGCTAGATTGCTATACTGGATTTTGCTGTTTTATTAGGCTGCTTATTAGGCTGTATGTTCTTATGTCAATTTATTAAATTTGGTCTTTTAAAGAAAAAATGCTAGCTGACAGTAGATGCTATATTACGAGGCATGTGTGTTAAATCCTAAAGTCTTTTGTTCAAATAGTTTTTCTTGATCATAGAATCACAGAATATACTGATCTGGAAGGGATTCATCTGGATTATTGACTCTAGCTCCTGGCCCTGCACAGGACAACCCCAAGAGTGGCACCATGTGCCTGAGAACATTGTCCAAATGTTTCTTAAAACTCTGTGAGGTTTGATGCTGTGACCACTTCCTTGGAGAACCTGTTTCAGTGCCCAGCCATCCTCTGGGCGAAGAGCCTTTTCCTGATATCCAACCTAAACCTCTCCTAGTGCTGTGCCTGATGCTCCCAGGGCATGCTTGGCTCTCTTGGCTGCCAGGGCACTGCTGACTCCTGTTCAATTTACCATAGACCAAGACTCAAAAGTCCCTTTCTGCAGCACTGCTCTCCAGCCTCTCATTCCCTACTATACACAGACAACCAGCTTTGCCCCACCCCACGTGCAGAATCTGGCCCAGACTGAACTTTCATGTTGAACTTCATCTAGTGAGTGATTGTCCAGCTCTCTAATTTGCTGAGGTCCCTCTGCAGGGTCTCTCTGCTCTCAAGGGAATCAACAACTTCTCCCAATTTAGTGCCATCAGTAAACTTAGTATTCCCTTAAGTTCTGCATTCAAGTCATTTATGTCGTTATTGAATGGCCAGAGATTTAACAGTGAAAAATCAAACCTTCAAATTTTAGAGAGCTAGACCTCAGCTTATTCAGAGTAATACTGTCCAAGCATGATATTCCTTCCTGAGCACAGAAATAGAAATTTGTTTTTCATAGTATCTTATGGTTCATTTATACATCTAGACAGCCTTGATACTGACTTGTAGCATAGAGATACAGACCTACACATACTAAAAAACAATAGCTGTTTTTTTCTAATCAAACTAGTTCCTAAATCATGTGATGTCACTACAGCTGGTTGTGAACTTTGTAGAAGGAATGCAATCAACAGCAAATAGCTGTAATGTGAAGATTTTGTCATGCACTTTATTGAAGGCTGAAGGAAGATATCTGTTCTGAGCTGATTACATCATTTTACCAGTTATGTATAATCAGGTTGTGTTTTAAATTGCTGAGCAATTCAAGAAGTAGACAGGCTTATCTGTAACAGTGAATATATGCTGTATCTTCACAGGAAGCTATTTTACTGGATTTCAAGTATGTGTCTGATGCTCAAGGTTTTCAAAGGTTTGGTACATATATTACAAGTAAAAGTGCATTAAAAAATGTGTCATTCCTACTCTGACTTGTTTCCATCACCCTGAAATGTTTATATGCCTCAAAACATGGTAGCATATTTAATCAGCTTCAGTATAGTATTTTTTAAAATTTATTTTATTTTTAATTTTGTGTCATATCTGTCAGATATTTAACAGTCTGTCTCATCTGACCAGAAGTTAGAAAGCAGTATGTGCCCAATGACAGGACAATTCCTTCGATAAGAGCAAAATTTTAGAAGTTTCTGAAACTGACATATACAGTGAGCTCTGGAACTCTACATTTAATTTTATGTTGGACAGCTCTGGCCAGAAGAAATGCCACAAAATGAAACTGAACATCAAATTGTTGCATAGAAATTACAAAGCTATGAAGGCAGTATTGTAACAGAAAATAATCATATTCATCTGAAATTTGAATATAGTCACTCTCTGTTTAAAATATTAACTGAGACCAGTGTATTATTATCAGAAAACTTGTTGGGGGTAAAATCCTTTGGTTTTGGCTTTCCTTGTTTGTGCTTTTAAGAACCCTTTATTTAATTATTTATCCTTCTTTAATTTGCATATTTGAGAATGTGAAAAGGATAGGAGCTGTATACTAAGCAATTTCTCTACTTTCTTCTTTTTCTTCACATTAATTTCTAAGAAATAATAAAGAGATAAGCGACATTTAGTTATATGAACATCCAGAGCACTAAATTCACAGATTACAGCTCCTTCTCCATATGGCATTTCTTCTCAGTCATGCTTTTTGGACTAAGCTAATAGTTAATTTATGAACAAATAGATGTGATAAACAACAGAACAACAGTTTCCAGATGTGCATCATTTCTGTTTCTTTTCTAGCATATGAGGATAGATAAGCAGAATATTTGTTCACTTTGGACAAAACCTAAAGTAGCACTCTGGCATCTAAGGTATAGCTTAAGTGAAATTTAAGTACCAAAATTCAGGAGACCTATCCAGGAAAAACAAAACCAAACAAATCCCACCCCAAAACTGTTGACTTTATTTCCTGAATGCAACCAACTGCCATTGCTACAACACTTACAGAAGTACGACTTTATTGGCTGAGCTGCCCATCCCCTCCTCATGGAGTATCTAGACATAATGTGTGCTTCTCCTGAAGTCCCTTGGAGTGTGCTTTATGCTACAGATCCACGCTTGTCTAAAAATGCCTGGTCAGAAATAAGTAGTGACAGCCAACCTTGAGACATGAAAATAAAGGTCAAAGTGTTTTGTTTTTAAATTCAGGAAGCATCCAGGTTCTGATTTCCAATTTCGAGGAGAAGCTGAACTGCAGTCCAGAGTGTTTATGTTGGTTATCCTAGATGTCTCAGTGTTGAGTATCTGGATTTTTAGAAAAAATGTTGAAGTGTTCCTTTGGGAACATTTCAACAATTAAGGCCTATGTAGCCTATGATAGTCTGAGAGGAATAGAGGGGTCCAGAATGATGTCAGCAGGAAAATGAATTCCGTTTCTCTATAGTTTTGCTGTTTAATCCTATCAAAACTTTATTTTTGTTCTTTAGCAGCCAGAATGTATGAAAGGCTATTAGAAAAAAAAAAAATTAGAAAGTGGAATGTGGAATAAAGGATGCTGTGGAAATGCAGGTCAAACAATAAACAGTTGCAGGAATGTCCTTTAATCAGAAAGTGTAAGTTATCATCTTGTGAGGGAAAGAAA
This sequence comes from Regulus satrapa, assembly GCA_013396955.1. NCBI lineage: Eukaryota > Metazoa > Chordata > Aves > Passeriformes > Regulidae > Regulus > Regulus satrapa. Next base: position 22,146 of record VWZN01018322.1, read on the forward strand.
GTAATCTGGTCAGAATTGACAAGAACATTAAGAAAAAGTGGAGGAAACTTAATATGGAGGTTAGAAGTAAATGCATAGAAATGGGTCAAGAGTTTAGAGGACTATACATTGAGTATCTCAATGAACCTCAAGGTGATTGAGTCCAGTGTTCAACCAATCACCATCTCTTCAACTAGACCATAGTGCTAAGTGCTCTGTCCAGTTGTTTCTTGAATGCCCCCAGGAATGCTGACTCCACCACCTCCCTGGACATTCCATCCCAATGCCTGAACACCCTTTCAGTGAAGAAATTCTTCCTGAGAAGTCAAGCATATTGTCATCCTATAGCAATTACTGATAGAGACTGCTATCTCATAAGAATTCTGATTCTCTAAATTTGATCATGTTTTAAGGTATTAAATGTGTCAATAAAACCTGGTTTTGTCTCAATTGAGTATGACAAAGAAGGGAATATGCCCTAATCAGATATTTTAAATAGTAATCTCAAAATGTGCAGTATCCTGCATTATGATAAAATATATCCATTTGAATCTGGGATTTTTAAATTCCAAGGAAGGAGATTATGTTGGGAAAACTGTGTATTTCCATGTGTGTTTGGTAATGTACTAAGCTTAGGCTGTGGTTTGCAACTATGAATTTGTAGAAGTCAGGGTTGTGCTTCAAATTCTAAACCTGTTGTCCTTCCTGGGAGCTCTGACTGATGAGTTGAATATTAAATCCCATCAGCTTCCTTGCTTCCAATGGTCTGGCCTGTCTCTTTACTGGTAGTTTCTTTCTCCAATCTTTTCTTCCCAGCTGGCAAAATAGAGTGTTTACTTGTATTTCTGATGTTGTTGTTGAGTTGATGATAGTGTCTCAGTTTAAATTGCTGGTATGCTTATGCTGGTGTGCCAAATTCTGCTGCTAGAGCAGCCAGAACATGGGCAGACATTTCCTTCTACATCCTCTGCTGTGGGGCAGTGACCTTTGACAGGAAACTTTGGGATGGCGAAGGGAGAGGGAAATGGAGAAAGGAGAGGCAGTAAAATCTTAAACCACTGCAGAAGGCAGAAATTTGCTACATCAGCTTATATTCTACAGTTACCTGAGGTATTGTAATCTTTATATTTTTAATGCTGATGAGGGCCATATTTCATACCTGGAAAAATGCATGTACATCAGAGAGGCCCTGACTATTGTAAGAGTATGTTTTTCACCCTGATGCCACCAAGGGCTTTCTGAAAATGAGAAGCTATCAAATTACATGGGGATTTGGCCAACCATGTATTCCAAAATAAAGCATTTCCATCAGACATAGTGTTTAGCCAGTTCACTATTGCAGACTACTTTGTCTCTGCACATTGTCCTAATAGAGCCAACTAACATGTTTTTGTCATTGGAGAAGGACAAAGTTTGAAAAGAAAGTTCAGAATTTGTCCCAAATACTTCTCTCGGTCAGAGAAAGGCTGAATAGTTTATTCGCTCTTATTTTCAAAATCCTGTGCTGCAGGATTTTGCATTAGAACAGAATATTTTCTTTTATTCCTTGACTTTTCTTGAAAGACACTTTTTATCCTAGACTGTCTTCTCATACAATTTCATCAGCAGATTTTTAAAAACTATTCTAACACATCTGGTAAGTTTTCCTATATCTATCTCTGTTGGATTTTCTCTGTTTGAGAACTTGTTCCATGTGAATATCTACACTTGGGTTCAATATGTCTTACTTTCAGGAATATTTTGTAAGCTCTTACAACTCTAATCTCAAGCTCAGTTAACAATGTGCTCCCCTCTTTGTCTCTAAGTGATTATTTGCTGAATATGTATCTTTAATTTCTGCTCATTCAGCAGGACTTTTCTGCTTCAAGTGTGTGCATGCAACTTCATGAATCAGATTTAATAGTTCCAGTCTTGAGTTGATCTTCATAGTTGGGTGGTAGCTGAGCCAACAGTAAAAATAGGGGCATTGCATTACCAACAAAACCCCCATTTATTTGCCACCATGGTTTAAGCCCAGCTGGCAAAAAGGCAGCACACAGCCACTTGCTCGTTCCCCTCTGGTGGGACTGGGGAAACAATCAGAAAAGTAAAAGTAAGAAAACTCCTAGGTTGCTATAAAGATGGTTGCTATAAAGAGAGTTTAATAGGTAAAGCAAATGTGCATTATGTACAACTGAAGCAGAATAAGGAATTCCTTCTCTCCCTATTGACAGCTAGGTGTTCAGCCATCTCCAGGAAAGCAGGGTTCCTTCACTCCTAATGGTGACTTAGGAAGAAGAATACCATCACTACAAATGCCTCTGTTTCATTCTTGTTCCCCCTAGCCTTTTTTAACTAAACAAGATGCCGCATGCTGTGGAATACCCCTTTGGTCCATCACGGACAGCTGTCCCAGCTGTATTCCATCACAGTGCCTTGTGCACCCTCAGCCTGTTGACTGCTGTGGCAGGGTGAGAAAAAAAAAAAAAAGCAACATCTAATACTGCACAGCATGATTAGGGACCCAAAATCTCTGGAGGGTGAATACCAGGAATCAGATGCCCTGGAGGCATAAGAGTATGTCCTGCTACATATTTTATGTAACACCAAAAATGATTTAACAATGAAGAAAGTGAAACATACAGCATCTTATTTGAGGTAAGAAGGTTTCAGGATCTCCATGATTAAAGGATGTATTAAGACAAGTGCAGGCTTGGAAAATGTAAAATAATAGAAAAATACTTCCAAAATATCAGGGGATTGAGAAGTCATTGATAAAGGCTTCAGCTTGTAAGTTCTTGAGTTAGTGGTTTTTGAAACCTTATAATAGTATTATATTGAGAATCTAATAAAGCATAAGAGAAGTTTTAAAACTTATAACATGGACCCAAGCAAAACAAAAAAAACATTTTTAAATCAGTGGATTTTTTAAATTGTAACATGTTCATTTTTGTATTATCCTGAAGCATATGCTTCAGGTCAAAGCATTCTTTGTAATGCATTGGAAAATAATTTCAGATCCTTGGAACTGTCTGGAACAACACAAAGACAAGAAGTTAAAGGAGAGCCATATTATTCAAGTTATGCATTCTGCCATATTTAGTCACCATATGGGATACTTTCCTCTGCTTTACATCACTCTTAATTACATTTCTCTATTCCAGTTTGTCTTCTCCATCTCCCTCCTTGCTTTTGTCTCCTGTCACAAAGTCGAAGTTCTGTGTTACCAGCTCATCTCTTTTCCATACCTACATGTCTCCAGAACTGCAGGCCAAAACCAACAGATTTATCACAGCCTTAATGACAGCTGGCTGCATGCTGAGTGAATTCTTAAATTCCACAAAACTACTTTTCTTGCCAAAACATGTGGAGTTGCAGCAGTCAACATTTTATTGGGACCATTATCTCCAGATGAAGAATGACTGCTGGAAAAAATTATTTGGTATCAGCTATAGACCTATTTTTAGCTTCTTGTTTGGTGAAACTTCAGAAAATATAATTAGCCATATGCTGAGAGATGCTCTCTATGTCTTAAATTCAATTTTTGCAAACCACATTTAAGCACTACCTCATCTACAACTTTACACTTGGAACCAGAAGACATGATAGGATTTTTTTATGAGAATCTTCATATTTCTTTGGGTATATATTTGTGTTTATGAAGATTGTAGAACTGGCAGTACTTCAGAGTGAAATCTTCCTTTTGTTTATATGTGAAGATTTGTGCAGGCAATGGTACTGGAATCATCCCCAACTTCTGTCACTTCTGAACCTGAAGCCTAGCATTGGGGCAGTGGTGTTCTCAAAGGCAGAAAAGTAGAGCAGGTCAGAAACATTCATTCTCGCCCACAAGTATTTATAGTGAAAACAAAACAAGATTACTTTAATCAAAAACATAGATAGAAAATCTTAAGGGTTTGTCAAAAATAAGAGCTTCTAAGTGAAAACATTTTTTTTCCCAAATGAAATCTAAACGAACTGTCAAATTTCAAATTGGATTAAAACAAATTGAAAGATTAAATCATATCTGGCTGGCTTGGAATGGAATTATAGTCAGGTGTCTCATGATACCATTATGTTCCCCAAATCAGAACTCCTGTTTGGCCTACTTTTCCCATAACACAATTTCAATTTCTCCTCAGGAAGTTTTCTGGGAAATGAAGTTCCATTTTTGCTGCCCCAAAAAGGCAGTTTGGACTACGTGAATTGGATAAATGTCACCCTTCTATTTCTATTTAAAGAAGAAAAAGAAAACTTTTTCTAGAAGAATAGTAAGGCTGGAGTTTTATTTTTCTGGTTGATAGAGAAGTTTTCTTTGGTTCCTCTCTGATTGCAAGTGGTCTGATTCATACTTCTCATTCTTTCATAAGGATGCCAAATAGAGAAGAAATTTTTTTGCGCGTCATGGATGTCATGGATGGAGCAAAAGTGTACAAGGGCTAGAAAGAAGGAAGAGAGGAACATTTGGGACAGTTTCATACTGCTGAATGCTCTGACAAAGCTCGCAATACAAGTAGAGCTTCTGCAGCCTCTGTGGTTTCTATCTCAGCTGTGCTCAGATGTAATTGAAAGTCAAGCCTCTTGGCTATAATCATTTAAAACCCAGTCCCAATGTTCTTGTGTTTCCACATATTTGTATTGATGGCAAGCTGTCGTCTATCTGCTTGATCTTACTCTCATTGACTTGTTTGGCCTGCTTTTTCTCAGTTGACCTCATTGCCACTTGAAATGCAAAACATTTAGATTGCTGATGAACTGTTTCCAGCAAGGTTAAAGGAGATAGAACATCATTTATTGACAAGAGTTAGAACTGTATGTCACCCTTATTTTCGGTGGCTTTTGATGAAAAGCCTGTTGTCCCTGTTGGAACTATGTTTTTCATGGGACAGTGGCGGCTGCCTTTTGCAGCTCACAGTGCTTAACAGAATTTCTGAGCCCTTACACAAAGAAAAATGTATATGAAACAGTGGAGGCACTTCTGTTAATGGTAATACATTGAGATGGGTTTCAAGATTACTACAAATTGTTTCATATCTGTCTCATGGCTCAGTATTGAGTGAATAATATCACACTCTGTGAAACAGTGCAGTAGAATACAAGGAACAAAATAGTCAGAATAGCAAAAGCAATTTGAGGTGAAAGTAGCATGTTGAAACACATTTCATTGGGCATTGAAATCAACGGAGTTGTTTTATAGAGCTTTCAAAACACAAATAGCATAAATGTTGATAATTCAACCAGGCTTTTATCAGTAAAAATTAGTAATCAAGGGTATTTTTTCTATAGTTACAGGAATCAACTTATTTAACTGAATGTGGTTTTTTGGTTGAGTGTAAGTACATCTGAGATGGAGGATATATTTGTTTTTATAGCAGGGTTAGATGAAGTTAGCTATTTCACTTAACCTGTTTCTTAGTAGCTGAAGCTTTTTCCTAATTTTACAGATTACATTTTCCTAATATGGCAGGTAACTTTAATTACAGAAAAAAATCATTGGTTTAATTAAGAATCATTTAAAAGAATAAAACTTCGTCTGCAGAAAAATACAACTCAATGTCTATTCTATCATCAAAGAGTAGGTAGGGTGTTTTATTTTATTTTCTTTCTATAAATATCCAAAACAACAAAACTTGACTGTTATCATGTAATGTATTGCAAATAATAGGTTTTCTACAATGCTACTAAATACTTAACAATTTTTCTCATAATTTCCAATGAAGTTCAATTTGTTATGGCACTTTTATGCTTTCAGAACAATCTAATTCTCACGACATGTGAATTTAAATGTTTTTGCATATTCTCTGGTTAAGCATTTACCAATTTTTAATGACTTAATTTGCCTCTGATTAGCTTACTCTGTAAGACTTCAGTTGTAAGCGAAATGATATTTTTAATTCAAAATACACACTAATATGGTATTGATAATCACAGGTCTGGGGGGAAAAAAGTGAATTCAGCAGGGATTTTTTTTTTCTTTCCCTGGTATCCAGACTTACAGTTTAGTAAGTATTATTAAAAATCTCTGCTTATAAATTGTCTTAATTTTAAAACTCAAGAGGCATAATACCATCCCCCTTCAGAATACATTTACTGCTGAAACTCCATATTTACAGTCATGTTTTTCTTTTATTGGTTCCGTTAATGTCTTTGAATAATGGCTTCCTATGTGGTAATCTAATTATGGTTTGGAATAATTGGGGAAACTGGTCTATTGTCATAGATCAGGTAGGAAATTGATGAAAGAAAGATAAAAGTTAATTATATGGTGCATGTGAGTCTAACTAGGAATGTTGAGATAATATAATTTATTAAATTTTGATTGAAAACCGATGGCATCTACAGAGTGAGTCTGTTGAGTAGCTGCTGTGGTTTAGGAATGTTACTGCCCAACTCAGTGTCCCCACCAAGACTCTCCAAACCACACACTGCTGTCCGTCACTGCTTCATTCTCCCCTCCCCTTCTCAGCTGTGGTGGGATAGAAAGGATTATTGGAGGTAAGAAAGGCTAAGATCACAGGTTGAGATAAGAACGATTTACTGGAAACAGCAGTGAGATAAGGAAATGAAAAGTAACAGCAACAATGTTAATGACAGAGGGTACAAGAAAATAAACTATTCACACCGAAAACCTCCCCAATATTAGACAATATAGGACAGCTCCCTCTGCTTTGTTTACTTGACCATTCTCTCAAGAAGAGTGTTCCCTTCCCCTGCTGCCTGCAATGATGTGAGGTAGTACAGAATAACCTCACATTGCCCTTCCAGCTACTGAAAAACATTAACCTCGGCCAGAACCAGGACAGTAGTAGAACTTGAAGAAGCTCTAGTACATGGGATATTTAAAGCTGAGCAGGAAAAATGGATTTTAGGAATTACTTTTTCACTGGCAAAGCGGTGGACTAGTGACCTGCTATCTCGTAAACACCTTTAAGTCTGTTTGAACAAATACTTGGAATTCCTTACGTCCTCTGGTCCCACTTGGACTTCTTTTGTATCTAGCAGCAGATCATTGTCCTATGAAAGTGCTTGACAGTAAGTGGTTAATTTTCAGTCTTTCTTACTGGACAGTTAAATCTCAGTATATGTAGAGTCAAATTGTGCCTACTTGCCTACTTTACTTGCGGTAGAGAGAAGGAGAGAAGGAGAGAACTCAGAAATCAACGTGTCCCATGGATCACAAAAAAACCCCTAAAATTGGCCAGCAGCACAGGGAGTTTCAAATAGTGGGAAATAGGCAATGATTTCATTGATTTTTGAAATTTTGAATTCTAATTATTTGTATTTTGTGTCTTTTACAGACCATCTGAAAGGAAAGATAATCCAGAGGCAGATACAGAGAGCAGCTCTAGGTAAGAGCATAACATTTCAGATAGGATACACCAGGGTCAACAAGCTTTCTCTCCCAGGGCTGAGTCTGCTCGGGAGGCAAGTTGTATTTTCTGTGGCAGTTTTTTACCACAGTATTTCTACAATAGTCAATGCCACAAAGAACTTGGACTCTGAACTTTGCCTGAAATTTGACTCAAAAGGAGTCTGATTTTATGTGTGATGAGAAAAATAATACACAATTCTTACAGATTTGGGAGTTTGCTTACTGATTATTCTAATCTGAATTTCCATTAACAGACACTGATTTGCCCTGAGGCTGAGCTAGTAGCTGTATTGCCCCAATCTAATATTCTTTTTATTTTTTCTCATTCCAAGGGCAACTGAAGACATATACTGTTCATTTCTCTCACATCTAGTTCTTGAAGTTGAGAAGTTATTTCTTGCAGTTTCAATTGACACAGCTGTAAAGCTAAAATTGTCTGTGTAAGTTGTTCACAAAAGTATAAAGTCATCCAAATTTGGTTTAAGATGCTTTAAGGTGACTCCACTGACTTGGTACTGGAATGGCCTAAGATAAGAGAATCCCTCTCTGGGGACAGTAAACTTCAGCCAAAATTTGACGGAAAACTGCCGGGGCAATCACTTTAGATCCCCCCTCATTTAGATCCATAAAAGAATCTCAAAATGTGCCTTCATGGACCTACTTCACATAAAAGATGGAGCTAACTCAAACCAGATTGATTGCAGTTGATATCTGTATGTCTATGTACACCTAATGTAGAGAACTCTTGTCTCTCAATAAGAGACAAAATTTGGGGACTATCTTTTCTTCCAAAAGTCAGACAAGTAAGTTACATAACAAAACTTTCTCTTTTTAATTTACCCATGCATCTCAAGCTTTGGTGATGATGTTATTGTTTCATACCTTTATCATNTTTATTTGAAAATCAGCGCTAAAAATAAGTTTGGTTATGTCAATAAAGCCCAGGAATCAAGCTTGTTTGATTTTTATCAGGATGAGAAGGGGAAGTAAAGGAAATGCTGTTCTCTTCTTCCTATTATCCACTGACAGGACATGTGTGAAAGGTTCAAAGTTGTATCAGGGGAGGTTCAGATATTATATTAGGAAAGGATGCTTTACCAAGGACAGGCTTCTTTGACAGGTGATCAATGTTCCATACCTGATTGTTTAAAAAGTATTTGAACACCCTGGTTTAATAGTAGTGTGCTTTCACTTTTGGTCAGCCCTGAAGAGGACTAGATGACTGCTGGGAGTCCTGTCCAACTCCTCCCCTTCCCTGCCCTCCCCTTCCCTCCTCTGAAATTTAAAGGTGCTATCTTCAGAATAACATGGAATATTTTCTTTAATTCACTCCAGGTTTGAACACCATCTACTAAGTAAATTTTTTTAACACTCTTACAAGTTACATCAAGATGAATCATAGCAGTGCTGTTTATGAGAATTCCTTATTCAGTGTTTTGAAAAATGAACTAATATATTCTGAATGTGTGTTTCAATCTGAATGATAATATCTGATCTTGTACACTGACTTTTTTACTGCAAAGAAAAATTGTGTTTCAAATGCTCTTTTCAATAACTAAGCTGTTTTTCATAACATAGGTAGGTATAATTTTTCATGTCCTGAGGAAATGCATAGTAGTGGCTACCAACTGTACATTCACAGTGTGAATATTCTATTAGTATTTCACCTCAAAGCAGGCTACCCTTGTGTTTTTGCCTTTTTGTTTTGAGCATTGCTGTCTGCTTATTATCACTAAATCTGGACAGCACAAAGTATTTTCCAGTATTTACATTATTATTTTAAATACTCTGGATATTTCAACTTGATATTTATTCTATGAGTTGGGGAGAAATATTTGCCTTCCTGCCTTTCTAGATGAATATTCTTTCAAAGAGTAACAGGTGCCAAGTCTCCTAGGAGCTTCTTGATGATCAGAATGTCATCAAGATATTTTTAAATGAAAACTGCATGGTCAAAAGTCTAATTAAGGGTCTGTTGAAATCCCAACATGAAATAAAACACACCATTGTTTCAACTAGAAACCAAGTTAACATCTTCCAGCTGCTTTTTTTTTTCTTCCCCTTAACTTAAAGCATTTTATGGTTAAAACTCTTCAAGAAACTATTCTAGTCAGATTTTAAAGAGTGTAGATCTGTTTTCCTTATGGCTGTGCTTAAGGTGTGGATTTCTTTTTGAAGGAAAACATGATTACTTAGCCCATTGCTCTTAGCTATCTCTTTTAAAACAACATATGCTGGGAGTTTAAAAGGACACAAATAGATGGGAGGTATCGTCAAAGACAAGGGATGCACAAAGTTTGTCAGCACACTACCAGAAACATTGAATACTTTATGTAAATTTGCAAGGATTCATCTCAAGTGTTTCCTTCATCTTTTTTAACTGCAAAAAATACCTTATTGCACACATAAATTCTTTTAGTTATCCTTATGAAGATCTTTCAGAGTAACATACTTAACTGCACATTAGGCAGAATTTAAAGTTCCTTTTGCATGCCTAACTTCACTTCAGAAGTGAAATGAGATAATATGCACACTGCCTAAGTATTGACAGCAATAACAGGGTCACAAACATGATTCTGGGTGGAAAAGGTGGGAGAAAAGAACAGAAAGAAAAGCTTTCCCTGGGGTTTGTAGTATTGTAGAAGAAAAGTTGGTGTTTTATTTGATTCTAGTCAAGCATTATCTTATGATGCTTTAAAGTAGTATTTTTGTAAAATGCAGAGCCTGATGGGAACATCTTTTTGCTCCTGAGGAGGTTTATTAGGAATAAATTGCTGTCCAACTCTATTGTCTCTGTAAAGCTACTTGAAATGAAAAGAAGAAATTAAAAAAAAAAATTTAAAAAAGAAAAAAAGAAAAAAAAAAGGACAAATGTGGGTCTTTGTAAAGAATTTGCAACCCTTTTACAGATTTTGGTATTAAGGCACAGTTTTATCAATATTTTATTTAAAAACTGCAACCAAACCAAACAAAAAACCCACTTGTTTTTCAGGTTTTGAATTTGAGAAATAAGATTCTGTGTTTATCATGTTATTCGAAGAGCTGATCCCAAGTTCTTTTTTTAAGCAAAATTCCCTTGAAAAAACTGATCCCCCATAAAAAATAAAATGACGAGGTGAGTCAGAAACAACAGATATGTTTCAGTCTCTGAAAATGCATACCAGCATTTGATTTAGTGTGGCAAATGCCTTCGAGCAAATATTTTGGTATGTTATTTTTATATATGGATTTGTAACACATATTTGGTTTTAAGCAAATATAGGGAATTTTCTGCTTATCTTTCTTCCCTTTACAGCTTTGTCCATACCATCTCTTCCTACATTTTCAAAAGGTGATACCTGTTCTAAAGATGTTTATTCTGCTTACTCACCTTTCCTTGTCTAGAAGTGAATGAACATGATCAGCACAGAGTACAGCAGGGACAGACACTGCTGTATGATGAATGCATTGGGGTACTCCTGCAGGAGTATTCCAGTCAGCCTTAGGAGAGGATTCAAACAGTGCTTTCTCCAGTCCTTGTGATGCTGCCACTACCACACATCTGATACCAGGATGCAAATATGTTGTCTGACACATTCTGTCATATCAGAAGATATGCAAAGGGAAGTTCAAAAGGAGAACTGCTGCTGTGTCAGATCCCAGAATCACTGAATGATTTAGGTTGGAAAGGAGGTTTAATGATCATCCAGTTCAGTCCTCCAGCCATGAGGGGGTCATGTTTTGCTTTATGAGGTTGCTCAAAGTTCCATCCAGCCTGTCATTGAACCCTTCCAATGGGGCTCATGCCACTCAAAGTGCTGGTCCACCACGGTTTGTACCTGCTCTGGATATAAGCTATGTTCAGGAAGCGTAAGGTAGTTTTCTTCTGCAACCATTGCAGCCTCTTCCAGACATATATAACATTAATTAGTCCAGTAATTATGACTGTCTTGAACTCATCTGCTGTGATCTGTGTGAATGGAAAGCACATAACACTTCCAAGCTGCTGGTTTGCATCACAGTTAATCTGTTCTTTAAATAAATCCATATTTAAATAAAATTAGTTTGGTTTCTTTCGCTGCTTTACGTCTTGTAACTGAGATGACATTTAACTTTTTTCATATGAAGCAGAAGAGTCTTGATCTGTACTAATGCCATGAAATGAAGAGACACAAGTGTTTTCAATCACAAAATGACAGAAGCTGAGGAAACTGCCAGTTTGTGTTTTCCCACACAAATCCAGCATAGTCCATGGAGAATAATAGATGGCCTGCTTTAAGGCCATCGTTCTTGGTGATGAAAAATGATACCTTATGTATGGGCTAAATAAAGCACTTTATAAATAATCTGAAGTCCATAATTTCAAGGAGGGTTGGTTTTGTTTTGGGGTTTTTTGGGGGTGGTGTTTTGGTTTGGGTTTGGTTTTCTTTTTTGGGGGGCAGAGAGTTTGGGGTTTTTTTGGTTGGGTTTGTTTTTTCTTGTTTGTTGTTTCTCTTTGGTTGTTCTTTTTGGGGGGGTTTGGGGTTTTTTTTTTTGTTGTTGTTTTTTGGTTGGTTGGTTGGTTGGTTGGTTGGTTGGTTGGTTGGTTGGTTGGTTGGTTGGTTGGATTTTTTTTGCTTGGTTGGGGGCTTCTTTGGTTTGGTTTGGTTTGATTTGGAGTTTTTTTGCAAGTAATAAGGCAAATGGCTTCAGTGCTACCAGGCATCCAAGGGCTAAAATATGCTAAAGAGCAGTGTAGTCAATTTGCAGTAGCCTCAGGGTTTTTGAACAATTTCTCTTAGGTTGATATTCACAGTGTTTCTGTGTGTTATGTTCTTCTTCACATTTGCACTTGAAATGTCAAGTAGCAGTGATGTTTTTCTCTAAGTTCCTGTGCATGCAGTGCACTGATTTTTATTCGTAGGGTGACCTCTAGTGGCATCAAGGCCATTTTCTTTAGAGATTAGTTTAATTTCCTTAGTCTGTTTCAAAGGAAATAGGCATTCTGAGTGACAGAAAGCTGGTAAGATTGTGCTTGCTAAAAGGGATGTTTGTTTTTCATTGTTGTTGAAACAAAGATACCAACAGCACAACTGCATAAAAATTCAAAACCAGTACCTCTTTGCATTTTTTAAAGTTTTACTCAGCCAAAAATATGGATGTTTTTGAATTTGCTTGTTACAATTATTGGAACATATTAGGTACTTTTAGAAATATTTACCAAATCAGTTTTTTAATCAAATGCTTGCAACATTTAGGGACAATTAACTTTGAAAACATATATAAGTAGTTGTTTGGACAGTACATGTAGTTAGACTTTATCCTTTGGTAACTGTGAAGCTGCACACTCTAACAAACTTATTCTCTTGATTTTGCATGCTATTTTGTGCTTCAAGTCAGCATAGTTTATAGCTGAAAGAGCTCTTGAACAGTTTTTTTTAAATCTTTGTATCTACCAAGTCCTTCTGTAAAGATGATCACAATCAGTAAAAAAGCCATGGATTCAAAGCAGCAGGTAGACAAGCTGCAATGATGCCTTGCCACGGTTCTTGAGGTTTCTTCTTAGGTGATATGTTTTGGGGTTTTCCCAGTATTACATAGGAATTAAGTTTGAAACTGTAGGAGTATGTTCTGGTAAGAAGACATTTCTTACACCTGTCCCTTCAGGACTCAATCTCACAGAGAAGGGACTCAATCTCACAGAGACCTTTCTTTCCCCAGGTTTCTCTCCAGTCTTTCTAGGATGTTTTATAGTTTTATTTTTTGCTGTATTTTTTTCTATTACTCTTTTTAGCAGGGTTTACAACATCCAATGTTAAATTCTAGAGGCAGGCAGGAGTCTTCTTTCAGTTTGTCTTCAAGAAAGAGAAGACTGGTATTTACTGGAAGTATTTGCAAATATGTCCTCCTGAACTGTCAGAGAAAATTCTGAGGTTACTTGTGTGTGTGACCCACTCAAATCCAGCTATCAGATCTCAGAAAAGAGCAAAGACATTTTTGGATCAAGTGATATTTTTATTAGGAGTCATGAACTTGTAGCACAGCTACCCAGTACTCAGCTTTATTGACATTGACTTTGGCATTTCTCTGTTGTTGGAACAGCTTGCAGTCTCTGTAAGCTTTCTTGTAGTAAGTATTTCTTCTGAAATAATGAAAAGTTCAGTAAGAGTTGCATTATTATTTAGAAACTCCTTCTTGTGTCTAAAAAGACAGACTCTGGAGATGAAGCTTTCAGTTCTCTAATTTGATTAAAATAAGATATTAAGATTCTATGAGGTTTGTTACACATTGAGAGAAGTTTGCAGGGTCTCTGTTAATGGAGTTTTCACAATATGTCTGGATACAACCTGGTTCACTTTTCACCCAACTTGAGCAGTTTGAACCACACAGGCTTCCAAGGTCCCTTCCAACCAGAATGATTCTAGGATTCTAAAATGGGATTTGAGGTGGAGTGAATAAAAAATAAATCTGGTTCTATGCACCCAGACTACACATTCTAGGCTTCAGCTTGTTTGCTTAATTTCAGTATATATTTGAGCACTCTCTTGGCTCAAAAAAGAAGGTAGAAAGTTTAATGAAGCATAATATAGAGTTTAAGGTGCTGTAGGCTTCTTTTGTCTGGCCATGTCCACCTTTGGTCTGGGTGTGTTGGGCAGCTTGACTAGTTCTGTCTCAGTTAAGGTTTACTCCATGATAGCTCTCTGTAATAAAATCTGTAATCTAATGAACTGTAAACTACAAATGGAGCTCATTCACATCTATATTTCTGTGAGTTTTTCAAGGTCAAAGCCAGAGTAGAAATTTCTATTTAGCTGATTATGTAAAGGACAGGACAAGGGGTGAATGAAAAACAGCATGGCAAGTGTGATATCAAGCATTTCAGTAGAACCTGCAGGTCTGTAAAAAAACTTCTGCCATTTTTTTTCTGAAATAGCTAAAGGAAATTAATTCATTCCTTCTTTGCTGAAAAATGTTTGCATATTTGAGATCAAAATAATAACTTGGAACAAGTAGCTAATAATATCCCACAAGTGTGCAGAGGTTGGATATAACTTCTCCAGATAAGAATCTTGTAGTTAAGTTGTAATTGTTTCTGGATATGTCAAGATCGTCTCTTCTCAGTATACAGTACAGTATAATTCAGCCAACAGCTACCAGAACATCAATGCCAGTGTCCTTTCCTTCATAGGTCATAAGGAAAGAACTGAGTTATGAGAACTCCCTAAATACCTCTGTATTTCTTGTACCTTCTTGAGCTGGTAGTGCAGCACAGACAGCCCAGCTGTTCTGCAGCCAGCAGGTATGTGCATGGGAGAGCCAGCAGAGGCGTGGCACTCCATGTGGGATATGAGTGTGGCCAGCAGGGATAGGGGGTCCCAAAACCATAATCTGGTCCCTACAAGTGCTCGAGTTGTACATGGCTCTAATCTAATATTTATGCCAGAACACTGAACAACATCAAAATTACTCTTCTTGAAGGATGACAATTTGGTGAGATGAAATCCTATAGTTGTAGTTTCAGAAATATTCTGGAAAACTCATCCATCATACCAACATTTAAAAAGGCATTTAGGAAACTGTTTTGGAGGGCCAGTGAAGTAGCCATGTGGGAGAGTGGAAACTAAGCTTTCTGTAGTACTTTTGTCTTTAAGCTATACTTAACTGAGGTAGGGTCTTAGCACATCTCTCTGCTATCTCCATAGAAAAGAAATCAGATCCATGATAGAGGAGCTTCAGGCCAGCACCCTTTGTCTTATTTGAGCCAAGAGTTAAACTAAATAATTTATACTGCAACCCCATGCTCATAAATATATTGATTTCGCCAATAATGATGTGTCTTTGCTTTGTACTTTCCATCTCCTCTACTCTCTTGCAGATGAAAGTAGCAGAAAGATTAAAATTGTTCAGACTGGTGAACAATTTGGTTAGTTTTGGTTTGGTTAGTTAGTTTGGTTAGTTTGGGTAGTATTCATTTCTTGAATCAAAGTCAAAATCTCATTTATTGCCTAACTTGAAGTTAATCATCAGTTTCATGGCCCATCTTCACCTGTGCACAGCTGAAACAGAAGCAATTAAACATGTATGCTTATTTTTCTTTAATATTCTTTCAAATTACATTGCTATAAATTTAATGTACAGTCCAAAATAAACACTTCTGTGCATTGTCACGAGCATTTGTACTGATAGCCACAGATAGTTCTATGCAGAATGCAGGTAAAATACCCTTTATTTTTAGAAAACACTATGTCTATTGAATTAATTCCACAGTTGCTATATGCACTGCATTCCTAAATGAGATCTGCAAGCACAGATTTTGCTGCCCATGCCTGTGTGTGTTATTTGTGCACAGTAATCTGTGGCACTCAATGTGACTGCACCTTTTGCAACCTTAGTTATGTCTTATTCTTAGGAAAGTTGTGCTATACTAGTCTCAGTCAAGTCCTTCTCTTGACTAGGCATTACTCTACAAAAGTTGTGATGCTTAATGAACTGCTGTCTGCATATTGGTGATAGGGTCTTCCTAATGTCTCATGACAAAGCTTAGAAAAGAGATTTTTTTTTTTCCATGAAAGCTCTTGGATTTTATAGAAATGAAAGTTTAGAAAGCCTCAAAGCTTATGGATGACAAATAATACCCCTTCCTGGGAGGCAGAGAAAGATTATTCAAACATATCAGGTATGATTTTATCTAATATTATGAACAAGATAAATGATGCAAGATGAATTGAATGTAATCAAATGGTAAGAAATATTTATTGAGTGTTGGCAAGAATCTGAATTGGTAGGGGGTTCCTGGCTAAGACCCAACTATGTTACTGTTCCACTAGATTAACTGGCATGTATGGAACATATTAAACTTGAAGCTACTTTGTTGAGGTTTTTGTTGGGTTTTTTGGGTTTTTTTTTTCCCCAGTATATTTTAATTATATATTTGGAAAGCAACAGAGAGTTTTTAGCCATGATGGTTTCAGAAGCTTGTGTGGCTTAAGTGCAGCTGACATGAAGGTAACGCCTTCTGCTTTTTATGCCATGTATTTTCAGAAAGAAAAATACAGATGACTAGTTTCAAAGAAGAAACTTGAGAGAATTGAAGTGTGACTCTGTATTTAGGGAAAAACAGCTCACTGAGATGGGAAAAATAGCTCTGCTTTCCAGGTGTACTTTGGAAGTTGGTTAGTTTGAGCCAATATTAAGCCAGTAAAACAATAAGCAATGCAATGTTACAAAAAGAACCCCACCCAAAAAAAAAAAAAAGAAAAAACCAAAACAAATTCCCCAAAACAACAACAAACAAAAAAAGAAGCATACCAATAGACCCTTTTACTAAGTTCAGCAATTATAAAAATCAACAAAATGTACATGTGCTTAATCCTCTGCACATCCATCAACATGTAAAATGCTGAAAATAGGACAGTGTGTTTCAGTATATTCTATGACACACTGGCTGAAAAATCTATTACATTAGGGTTAAGTAAATTGCTGTCAAACCCACGATATAAACTCATCCAGACATTAAAATATTTTTATCTTCTCCTGAGTTACATTGTGCCTACTTGTCTTTGCTTTTATATAAGGCACACACATCGTGCCCAGTGACAAATGTAGGCTGACATGGCCCAGGAGAAACATAAAGAAAAAGAGGAGAATTACTTGTAAGATGATCCTGAATANTAAAAAAAAACCAAAAAAAAAAAAAAGGGGGAAAAAAAAAAAAAAAAAAAAAAAAAAAAAAAAAAAAAAAAAAAATTACAGCATATGTTCCAGTTTGAAAGCACTAATGCTTGAGTTTGCCAAAAGCTGCAAACCTGATAAATAATGCAGTAAATATATTAATGGGATACTAAAGTCAATTCTAAATTTGGCTACTTCAAGTGACTATAAATCTAAGCAGATAAACACAAGACTATGCAATGAAAAAAATGAAAATATTTGACTGCCAAAGTACAGCTGGAGGGCAGGGCACAATGTTATTTGCAGCACAAGACAATAAATCCCCAGGAGTTTGACTTCCAGGATACACTCAGGTTGAGAAATATATGAGCACCCCAGAGAGTATAAAGTTCAGGGTCACAGAGAGTTTCTTGCAAAATTTTCTCACTGTAGACAAGAATCTGCTGGCGTCTTTCAGATTGTTGCCAGCTTGCAGTAAACAATGGTGATAACACTTGTTATCATTCTAGAAATAGTGTGTTCCATCCAAGCTTTCCACATGGCTTTGAAATAGTGATTCAGCTAGCAGGTGCTACAATTTTGCTTTGGTACTGTTTGATTTGATCATGTGGAATGTGTTGCAAAATTTACCACTTCCTGTACTCCAAAACTGGTCCTTTCATTAAAATAAAATAACTGTATCTTAAAATGCCTCTTACAGTCTTCTTTATGTGAAAAAAGCACCAAGAATTACAAACCTTTATCATATGAAATCATGCAGAGCTCACCTTCATCTCTATGCAAGCAGCTGGTATAAATTGTATCATGTGCTCACTTCACCAAATGGGTTGTATATGAAAAACGAAGCAAAAACAGTTAGCCTGAAAGTAAGTACAGAAGTTGCTAGCCATCTCCATACCCAGTTTAGCACTATCAGTCTCTTCTTTACATCTTGTGACTCAGTGTTCTTAAAAAAGACTTCACGACTTAGGATTCATTATTTTTGCCACCCAGCTCTATGTGCACTTATGTTAATGTAAAGAAACTAATACTTCTTATCAGTACATTGCTGACTGCTGCCAAAATAGTTCTGTAGTACAGAACTGGATGCCAACAGAAACCCCTAACATACACAGAGCCAATGTTTTCCTAAACATGCATGTGATACCTCCCCACACCCCTGAAACCTAGGGCTGCATTATCCAGGATTAAATTGCAGAAATTGCATTCATTGTCCAGGAGAAGTCAGTGGGGCACGAAAAGTGCATGTGGTATTACACTCCAGCTGAATGAAATAATCTCAACTGATGCACTAAAAGCATAGAGCAAAACTGTACAGCTGAGTTTCATATGGTAAACCGTCAATCAATGAATTAAATGTCAACTCTGACTGAACAAAGCAGATAAGACTTTATGTTCTGTGCAGTTGCAGAAATTATATCTAATAGTTAATATTTTAGCAGTAGCATCTCTATTACATCATTTAATGTATTGCAAAATTCTTCATGTATGTGGGCAAAAGCTGATGTCATATTTTTCAGTGCTTTGTAATCTCCATGTGCTTTGTATATGTGTGGTTAATATATATTTTCTGTTTCTGCATGGGAAGTCAGTAAAAAGAAACATGGAATGGAATACAATGAAAAGAAACTCTTGAGAGGAAAGAAAACCTGTAGCCAAAATAAAGTTGGGTTTTTTTGGTTTTTTTCCTTAGGTATCTAAATTAAATTTGTGAGTAAATATTATGCTTTTTATGTTTTACAGTTTATTCATTCAGTGTCCTTCTAACATTATTTTTAAATGACTGAGCCTATGTACTGAAGAATGCTAACATTAGATATAAGATACAGTGAGCCAGTAATCTCTGCCTTAGCTTCCTTTCATCAGCTGTAGCTGAAATTGCCTGGACTGGTAAGAGGAGAGGGGTGTGAGGCAGCAGAAACCCAGGGCAAAAAGAGGCCACTGCAGGGATTCATCAGGAAAGGTGAAGAGGAGAGAGGAGAATAGAAGTATCAGGGAATGAGGAGAAGACAGCAGTAGCAGGAAACATAAATGTTGAAATACAGTTCACCAGATCTTGGATGTCTTTTTGCTTAGAGCATCAGGAGAGAGCCATCATCCTTTGTATATAGTAGAGTAGGTATGTTCCAAAAGTCTAGTCGTTAGAGCAGAATGTTATTCAGCTCACAAACACATAGCTGCAATGAACAGGCATGACATGAAACTCAAATCGACATTGCAGCAGCTTGGGAAAAGACACTGGAGAACTTACGGAGTAGTACTCTGGCAGGCATGCCATGGACTTGACTTACTACTGGGCTTCACCCAGCACTGTGATCAGATCTCTTCTGCTTTTGTGACCCAAGCTCAGTGATGTGCACAGGGATGTGCAAGTTTGAGCCATTTATCTGATGCTATTTCTGCTGCTGGGGCCACAGCAGCCTTGCAGTATACTCATCTCTTTCCAGTCACAAAACTGTGCTGCTCACCTTGTCTACAGCTGTGCTTCTGCCTTTCCTCACCATCTAGGGATAATGGGCAGGCTTGTATTCGTGGGTGAGGATGCTGCACCCTTTTTAGGATAAGGGTTCTCATCTCACACAAAAGCTTTATTATTATTTCTGAAGGTAACACGCAGCCAAATAATCCCTTACAGCATGTAATCAACAGAAAAAAAAAAACCACATTATTTTTGCTGGTTTTATATACAAGTGACAAAATTTTGCCTAAGTTTGGCTGACCTTTCAGAGCTAATATAAAAATATTTTTCCAAGTACTTGATGTCCTAAGGAAGGAAATGATGAGCAAGGAAGGAAAGCTATATTCTGGCTTGTATCACTCTGCAATAACTAGCAGAATTTGGTGATGTTTTCATGTAGTTTGGTGATGTTTTCTGAAGTCCTCACTTCAGAAACAGCATTAACATTTTAAGATGTTACTCTTTTCTACCCTATATTATTTCCCTTCTTTATAAGGGGCTAGTGTTGCTGCCTCCTGAACTCAGACATGGTCACACATTGTGCAAACAGGACAAATACACTTCAGTGCGCTCAGGAGAGTCCCCTTTAACCTGAAATTGGCTCACACTAGGTCTGGCTGGAATATGCATGGAAACATAATAAGGATTCTCACATGGTCTGTGAGCATGGCTCACTTGAAAGCCAGTAACTCCCTAAATAATTTCCATTTGCTCCATAAGAGCATAATGCCCTCAAACCTGGCTGCTGTGTGTTCATGAAGTTCAGAAAATTATGGACCCTCAGGAGCTCCATAATGTCTCCCCACAAGTTCCATCTGTAGCTCTGTGCTTTCCGACATTATGTCTTCTCTTGAGGATGAAATGTGAGAAATCAGAAAACCTCTTCCCTTGTAATTGTGGAAAGGTTTGCTCCTTTCCTTAAAGGTTCTGGCATGACTATGATGACCTTTTTATTACCTGTTATGTTCAGGTATAACTTATTATACAAGGTCACTGTTACACCATCTCTGCGTCCTATCAAGTTTGTTCACTTTAATATTTCAAGAAATTTATATTTTTATCTTTTAAGGTTACCCTCCTCACAACAAATGCTTTCACCCTAACCTTATTTTGTAATCACAGGCAGAAAGGACTTGCAGTGTATGAAATGAGACTTGTGTATGGGCTTTGTCCACCTTAACTGTCTGTATTGACATGTTTTAGCTAAGTAATGGAATAAAATGCTTCTCAACTTCGTCTGTATTAAGCTACAGGGTGCTACTACAAAAGATTAATGGTTTCAGCTGCTGTGCTGACAGGCTGAGAGGGGTCATTGCTGCCCTCTTGTTCCAGACAGAATTCCTCCCCTTGAAGAGAGGGTGCACTCCTCAGGCCTCATGACAGACTGACATAGAATTTATTTCCTTGGCAGAAATAAGAGTTGGGGTAGAAACTTGAATGTATTATACAGCAAATCTTTTGGGTTTTTTCATTTTTCTTGAGTTAAAAAGGTCAAACATTTTCTTGGGAACGTAAAACTTCTCATTCATCCCAGAAACAGAAACTGTTGTAACATTAGTAAGTAATGTTACATTTCCTTTCACCACTGAACATATAAACCATGATGGAAAGACTGTTTTACCATCTCTCAGAATAAGCATATTGTGTACTGCATGTTAACTAGCTCTGCTACAGGATATGGGAATCATAAGCTGCTTTCTTAGGCTAACTTAGGCTACTCTTAAGCTGTTTCCTTAGCTCTCATTTACCTTGAAAATTTTCTCACCTAGTTTCAAGATATTTTCCTTATTTATACTAATAATCTGAAATTACTGCTTTCTAAAGTTAATCTCTCTTTCAAGAGCTACTGTTTCAAGAGCTACTGCTCTTCTTTTTGCAACAGCTTGTGGTCTTGTTTTTGTGGCCAAAGCCATTGCAAAAAGCGGTTGAATGCATTTGATAGTGTTTTATGCCAAATATGAATGTTTAACTTGCTTTTATTTATATCTAAAATTAATTTTACTGTCTTTATCGGAAAAAAAAAAGAACCCATTATAAGCACTTTGATTCAAATCACTGATTATTGACTATGTCCTCTGCTAAGTAGGGCCTAAAGAAGGAATTTGAAGAAGCATTTCCAGAGAGAGAAATGGTTAATGACTCCAATTTCATTAACTACCTCTTAAAAGCTAGTTTTTATTTTAATTAGAAGTTGCTGCTTTGGACACAATATACTTACTGCTTAAATCTGATTTATCCCATAGCTGTTTCAAATCCTTCTGAAGAACAAACATTTGATCCAGTAGAAGAGAATCTCAGAATGCAAATGGAAGAAGAAAAGAAAAGGTATTATTTCTGCCTCCGATTTCTATGATCCTTCAGAGGTTAAACTATACTGATAGTATATTCCAATTACAATTCTGCACACACAGCTACCCTCAGGGTTTTCTCTGACATTTTAAAAATATCAGCTTTGTGGTTCACTAATAGTTTCTAAATTTGTGTATATGCTGTTGGTTTGTCTGTCAGATGCCACGGTGGATGAGACAGGAAAATTTATGCTTGAGGTAAAGGTTAAAAATAAATGAAAACAGCCTAATGTCCTCCCTGAAGATTAGTGTTTGCAACTTGTTGTTTGAATCTAAATGTATTGTGAGCTTTTTGGGTTGATTCAGAAAAGTCCTGCCTTTCTTGACCTAAAGAAAACTTCTAGGTTATACAGAACTCACTAAGTGTAAATACTATGCAGAATAAAGGTTGGTTAACCCATCCTTGCTCTAATGTCACTGTAGCCAGGAGGAACGAGTCTCAACTCCTATGTGAATCCAAGATGCCAGTTGTTTATCAATGGTAACATGTTGAGAATTCAAAATAAATAATATTAATACTTGGTTAAACCTCCATTTTAACTGGTAATCAGTGTTGGTCCCACTTGAATTTCACGAGCTTCTTTAGGAAATAAATGGTTTGTGGAATAAGTTTCTTGCACTTACTGTCTTGTGAAGCTTTTGTAAAATATGAGACATTTCCTTTCACCATCTGTATGTGTCCTTTTCATCTCTGATTATTATACATTATTTTATAGTTTAAATTTCTCACTGTTCTGGGTAGGATTAACCTTTGCTCAGATTTATGTTGTAAAGTCTGTAATACACTTTCTTCTTCTCTTATTAGCTATAAAACAGTGTACAGTCGCTTCAAAGGGCTGAAAGTAGAGATTGAGCACCTGCAGTTTCTCATGGAAAAAGTGAAGATGAAACTGCAAAAAGACTTTGAAGTCTGGTGGTCTGAAGAGGCAAAAAAATTCCAGGTATTAAATAATTTTGTATTTCCTCCATTTTCAAGTAAATATAACACCTTCAATAATTTCTTAAAGAAGCAGTTAATTTACTAGAAGGAAAGGAGTATGAAGGGACTGGACCCTGGGATTCAGGGTCTGGTTCACTTGTGCTTATACCAATGTAAGCTGGACAAAGGTAATGTGAATTATACTTGTGTGAAGCTAAAAAAAAAAAAACAAACAAACATACCCATTTTTCCAGCTCTATTTTCTGTTTTGATGTTCTCACAAACCACTTGATTTATAGGGAAGAATGGGCCCAAAATGGCAACAACTTTGAAAGAACATTATCAGATTGCGAAAAAAATTATCTTTTTTACTGCTAGAAAAACTATGATTTCATCAGGCTTTTTGCAGCAGATATAGTTACTTTTCAGCTTCCTTTGCTCACAATGACTCCAATAACCTTTCAGCTTCCCTAGGCTCCCAGAGGGTCATCAGCTGCCAGCACAGAGTGTGTTTCCTCACTCTCTAGCTGAAGTCCACCAGTGTTAAAGCACAGAGTGCTCTAATGCAACAACTTCCGTAAAAATGAACTAAAGAAATGTAATTTTAACCAGTCTGTTAGAAGTTCATAACACAGTCAGTCTGTAAACTACACTATACTGAAACAACCTAGCTTTCTTTGTGCTCCTCTTCTGACACTTTTTTAATGACTTGCAAGTAATGACACAGCAACTCACAACAAACCTCTGCCATGAAATGTACATCAGCCTCGTGAAAAAGAATGCTGAGTTCAGTCCATCCCACATCTTTTCTCATTAGCTGGAAGAGAAGATTTACTCCTTGAGGAAAAGTTGTTATTAACAAAGGAAGTTTTAGCCTATATTTTGGTTGATTCTCATGAGTAGAAATTTAAATATTTTTAAGAAAACAGTCTGAAATAAATGCAGAACTTCATATAGGGAACTTAGTTATCTGTACAGTGCCACCTAAGTAGCTTAACTGCAAGTTATCATTGCCAAATACTTTTCCAGTGAAAAATCCCTAACCATATTAGTGGCAAAGAGGATGATGTTTTAGTCACCCTCCTGTCTAAATATTTAGGCTTTTCAAAGCACTGCAAGTAATATTCTTGCATCCACTGCAGCACATTTCTCTCTATCCTTTAACAGGAGAGTTCTAGGATTCAATCTCTCATGATTCATCAGTAGAAGATTAAAAAACTGGGAAACGTAATTGGGATTGATTTCTTAGATCTTGACCTATCTATACATCTGAGCTCCCTGAGAAACTGAAATCACTGAACGTATGCTGTTACATATAAAAAACCTGTAACTTGAGCTTAGAAATACGTGAACCAATCCTAAAAACTTTTCTCTTTGTTCAGAAGTGTTTGTGCAAGTGGACAAAATATTGTGGGATTCAGACTCTGTTTTCTGAATGAGTCACTGCTTGCCTTGTTATTGCTAAAATTTATAGGCTAATATGAAGCACTTTAAAAAAACCCTATCCTCATAATTTTGTTTTTCAATCTAAATCCAGCAGGAAAAGCCAGAGATGGTTACCTCACCAAATACTGCCCCTGTTTATCCACAGTTTATCAGATCCTCACAGCATCTATCACCTAACAGGTAAATTGTTTATTTTTCTCTTCCTTCCTTACCTAGGAAAAAAAGCAGTTTTAGTAAAAGTGCTGTTTTCCAGAATGATTTTGCAAATATCACACTGAAACACTGTATTTTCTGTTACAACAGAAACAATTGTGTAGAAAATGAAATTTTATCACTCAGTTATTTGGAAGTCCTACTGAAGGTAGGACTTCAGTTCTTTTTTGTCAGTTTTGGAACCTTGGAAACCTTTCTCTAGGAGTCCCACAACGCCTAAGAGCCTGTTATAAGTCCGTTTTGCTGTATGAGGAGACTATATCTCCTTTGGGATGTATGCAGGGGACTTCAAGCCAAAAAATATTCTTAAATTATTTCATATATATCCTAAATAGACCTGCTACTGAAAAATGTCATGGCACTACATTTATGCAACATATTATTCTACAATGATATTATATTTTATATCATAAGATGCTGATGTGTAATCTACAGGAGAAAAATGTAATCATCTTGGTTGTTTCATTCTTGGTTTTTTTCTGATTTCAAAATCTCTAATTTAAATTTACAGTAATGGGTTTTTTGTAACCATCAAGGAAAGTATAGTTCAAGAAATCACATACCTGATTGCACAGATTTCCATATTCAAGGACAATAAATGGAGGTGTTCTCTCCCCTTCCTTCTTCCTTTCTCACTCCCTCTTTCTCTTTCCCTCCCCACATTTCCCTTGCTCTGTTTTTTCTGCCTCTCTCTCCTTCTTCTCATTATGCAATTAACATTTCTCTTATGAGTACCTTTACCTATATTTTTATGACAGTAATCTGCATAAATTATGTTTCCTGCTTTTCAGCAAACATAGTATCACCTACATGCCATTAAATAACGAACACCGAATTTTCTTAAAACTGTAAAATAGCTTCTAAGTTTTATTTTACACTCTCATGTATTTGTAGTAAATGCTCCATAATCAGTGCAGAAAATTATAAGGCATAGTCCTCTAAAGTTTTCTAAGACATTTTCAGATCTCTCAAACTGATGAAAGCCAGCTCCAGTCTTCTCTACTTTGCTTTGGTTCTTATTCTGTGTCATCTCAAGACTTAGGTATTAATCACATCACAAATGGTTGGCAGGTTTTATGTCTAATATGTGCTGTTCATTTCTGGACTCAGGCTGAAGGTTACTTGTCCCAGAGACAAGCTGATGGAACAGAACATGAGAGCATTTTTGGTCTAGCTTAGCACAAATTCAGCCAAATTAGCTCAAGCAATCCATGACTGTCACTCTCTTTAACTTTGTACTGTCCTTTGAACTAAGCACCTCTTCCACAGCCTCTCTGCCCTGCTGATCTTAGGAACAACAAATTTCAGTTGATGTGCTGGTGCATTGCTCAGGTGAGCAATACCTTTTGCATTCTAATTTAAAAAAATCTAGAACTAAAAAGAACATATAGTAATGTCCAGGCACTTTGCAGTGCAATGGGGGACTGGCCTCCAGCAGTGGTGAATCCTCCCTTCTCTACCCTAGCTCAGAAGCAAAATTGCATAACTGGTTTCTTTATGGTGGTTTGTTTGGTTTTTTTAAAGCTTTTCTATCAAATACCTTTACTGTTCATGTTTATTTCTGGGGGACAAGTCTAAGAAAAATCTGGCATTTTGACTAGAATGAGGAAAGGTGTGTGGTTGCTTTCAGCTGCAAGGCTTACTTCAGAGTCCTGTACTGCCCCACATGATTTCCTGCAAAAAGCAGATGTTCTTTATAGTGAACAGTTTCTCTGTGTCTAAGTAATGGGCATATTGACTGAGGCTGACTGGATGATCCTTGCAAAAATATCACAGACACAGGATATTTATCTTCTGGAACTAAAATTGTAGAAGGAGTTGGGATAAATGTAATTTTATTTTCCCATCTCTATCAATATTCTTGCAATAATCTTTAAAAGTCAAGTACTCTTTCCTTCCTATGGTTCTAGAAAGTTGATCTTATTTTATGGTAGGCTGTTTAAGCATATTTTACTCAGGTACATATCCAGTGGCATGTATATGGAAGTAGAAACACTATTTCTGCGTTTTCTGAGGCAGGAGCTACTGGCTTACCATCCCACTGTGCATGAAAATTTACTTTTTCCCCTACCCGAGTCAATAACATGTTAGAGTAACGGTTTCAAATTTCACAGACTTTAAAAGAATAAAATAGTAGAATATTTATTTCCCAAGGATTTCCTTGGCCCCAGTTGACACAAGAACTTTACTTACCACTTCCCATAATTGTTTAGAATAAGTCCAGGCTACAGGCACTTCTTTCACAAAATCCTGACACACAAATGGCTCTTTTTTTCTAACTTACCTAAAAATCAACTATCTCTTTGGAATGACATTGCTATCTTCACCCAGCAGAATAACAAGCCACCAAAGCAAAAGCTGACATAAATTATGTTTGATATGATGTGATGTAAATAAAACCTGTTTCCAAGATGGAAACCTGTTTCCACTAACAATGTGCTCAATAGATGTGAGATCTAAAAGTTAGTAGGCTAAATTCTAAGATTACTGTTGACAGACTAAGTGTGCAATAAAACCATTCGGACAAACTCCTGAATGGGAATGGATGTAAATATAATCTTCAAGGTAGAAATAATAAAATCTATAACTCAGTGTGCAAAAGACACAGTTTTTATTCCTTATCTTTATATATGTTTGAACAAAGTATTTTGATCACCTTCTACTGCATGATTTGCTGGGTTGTTATTGTTTGACACACCTTAGTCATGTTACCAGACAAAATTAAGCCTTGGGAAGGCTCAAATTTTATTTTATACTAAGCTAATTTGTAACTAAAATAATAGAGAAAGGAGAGTGGTAATCCTTTTCAGGCTTAAGGAGGATACGCACACCTAAAAGGCACTTGATTCCTGGCCAAATATGTCTCTTTTTTCAGTTGAAAAAATGGCTGAATTGTTAAAGTATCATAATGAAACTATGTTAATGAAAGAGTTGAATAGTGACCATTTCTGCCACGGTCAGTGAGGTCTGAAAGCTTGTGGTGCTACCTGCAACTCATACTGTATATATGTTTATGTCTCTTAATGGATGCCTGTCAGGTCTGCAACAAGTCTGAAAATGCATGTCAGGCTCATGGCTCTAT
This sequence comes from Regulus satrapa, assembly GCA_013396955.1. NCBI lineage: Eukaryota > Metazoa > Chordata > Aves > Passeriformes > Regulidae > Regulus > Regulus satrapa. Next base: position 49,572 of record VWZN01018322.1, read on the forward strand.
GTGTGCTCCTCACATTCAGAATTCAAGCAGAGTCTTTTGTTCTTCCTCTTAAATAAAATGGCTTTTATTTAAGGAATTTATCAGATCCTTGTCTATCCAAATTGCTTTTCTCACTGAGCTTTTTGTTTCAGTAATGTTGAACAGCTCTTGTATTCCCTTTAAATCATATAAATGTTAGATAGTTATTAAAATCTTATAAAAATTTTGGATTTTTTTCCTCCTCTCAGAAGGAATGCAATCCTTTTTATCTCAGTCAAATCTTTCTTAACCTCACTCATTTCCTTTTACTGCATCTCATTTGTCCTATTCCAGAAAGCCCCACAGTATGTTCAACCTCAGACTCCTCAGCTGTTCTGTTTCTTATTCAAAATCTTTCTGGAACTTTAAACTCCCTTGGAGACATTTTCAAATAACTCTTCATGGTGCCTGATGACTTTGAGCATCCAATTTTTTAAACAATTGTTGTCCTGGATTGTAACAGTTACTCCCTATATTAATGTTGTGTGAAGCAAGGTCAATGTTTACATATTTTACAACATTTTCCATCTAATAATTTTTTTATTCCTGCCAATTTTCTGCAGTGTTACATAATGATAAAAACATAATCTGGGAATAGCATCATCAATTAGTGACATTTCAAAGGTTTTCACATTCTTTGGTAACAACTGGAACAATTTAACTATGAATTTGAAAGTCAGGCCAAATTTAATTTTGTAGCCAACTACTGAAATTCTCAGCTTTTCAGCAGCTTGAATCTTTCCTGTCTGTACACTGAACATCTGCTCCCCTCATGTCCAAAGCTCAGAGAATTGGACAACGGCAGCTAAGGTTTTTTTTAACATTACAGAGGTTGCATACCTTCAAATTTTCACTTTCCATTTTAATCTACCTGATTTCCCATTATTTTTCACCTGGCAGATTAAGTACTCATACTATGACATGCATGATCTCTGCAGCTCTTTTTTCCCCATATGCTTGATGGAGCTGATCAGTCCATGGATCAGTTGTCTCTGGTCCTTGGGTTCCTGCAGTGAGGAAAACACTGCTGCAACCCGGTGTACATCTCAGTGACCACTGCCCCTTGCCTGACTGAGAAATACACCCCCAACAGAGGATTCTCCCCCCCCCAACCCCCCCAAAAAGAAAGTTAGCCACTGGGTGAAACTTCAGGTACTGGTTTATAAAAATAAACAGACATATAAAGTTGACAGATTGTCTTTAGTCTCCAGAAAAAGTAGCAATTTTAGTGAAGTTGTCTGGAAACAGTCTTTGAGATTTATTAAATTCAACTCAAGGAAAAATCAGATAGATTCAGAATGAAAATGGGAATTATACACTTTCAAAACAAGCTGAATAAAGTTAGAGGTTAAAGCTTAGGTGACAGACAAAGAGACAGCACTTACATACCTTGTACATCCACTCAAATTCAAAAAGTGATCCAGGAAAGCCTGTTTGCAATTACAGAAATGTTGAATGGCTTCTCTAGAGGTCTCTGGATCAACCCCTTGCTTGAAGACTTTCATCACACTAAAGTGTGTCAGACATGGTTTTTCTTGGCTTTGTTGGAGCATCCTGAGATGTCCAGACCTTCATGCTGGTCACCCAGAGAGGGGTATCATTACCCCCACCCCATGCTTTTAATGGCATGCCTTCCCATTAAATCTAGAGCATTACTAGAACATTTCTCAATTTTTGCATTACTAGAACAGCATCTAACACTTGGATGAATAAGGAGTGTCCTGACTTCTAAGAACAGCCTAGGAACAAGTTGTATCTGAGAATACAAAACCACTGCACAGCAAAATTGCACACTTTTGTCCCCTTATAATTCAACTTATCTTGCAATGCCATTATCATAGCTTCAGTATAAAGGACGCAAGTTATCCCCTTACAGACCATCCCTCTAGCCTAGGAATTAGAGAAATCTCTAGGATATAAAAAAGATGGATTTAAGTTGTGCCAAATGAAGGGACTAATTTTTTAGATTAGTACACTAATTGTTATCCTCTTATGTGGAGGCAGAACATTGAGTAATTTCAAAAAAATAAATTTCCTTATAAATTTCCTTAACTTACAGCAGTTTGCATCCCACAATAAAAATGTCTGTTTGCAGCGCCACAGGCACAGGATAGGAGGTTAAGCACCTCTAAGCACAGTAATGTTAATTTCCTGATTCTAGATATTATGTCACTCAGTCTAAGAAGGTATTTTAATATTGCTTTCTGTGGGTACCAAATTCCCCCAGAGCACCCTAAGGCGAGTTTTGCCATATTGTCCTCAGGTCCAGGAATGTACTTGAAAGAGACATCCCTTGAGTTCCAACCATACCACACCTCTAATATTTAGGGTTTTTTAAAATCAGTCTGGATCTAAATCCCCTTTCAAATGGGGATTTAACAATTTTGGGTAGCGATTTTTTAAAATTTCAATGGAATAAAAAGAAGTAATTCAAATATATAAACTACTGCAACTTAAAAATAAAATGCTTCAGCTGACTCCCACTATTGGTGAATTTATACATTTTGTGCATGGCAAAGGGAAAGCAGAGATACTTATTTCATTGAAAAGAAATAAATGAAAAAGAATCATATTAAGTCACATCACTTTATGTTTTTTGTAGGCTAAGAATAGTCAGGGGTGGTTGCTATGGTTCAGCTGATATGTAGCGATTTATTAAACTGTAGTTATGGGAGTTGGATGTCTCAGTATCTCAGGGCACAGTCACAGAGGCCTTTTTGAAAACTGAGTTTAAAACACTAAACCAGTTCATTTTTAAGAACTGCCAAATCAGTGGAAAAAATGTTCAGGAAATCCTAAAGCAGAATGACGATATGAGGTTCCCAGATACTGTCCAACCACATGGTAGATAATAACATCACAAATCCTTTCTAACTCTTGTAATATGTAGGTGTAATAAAGTATGGAATATTATTAGCATTAAATAAGATATTGCTTTAGTCGAATTAGGCAGGTGTGAATGTTGTGGGTCTCGAGGAGTTAAAGAGAATCATTCAGCAAACCTGGAACTGTTCAACTGAAAATGACTTATACTCCTGGGCACAATAACTTCTGCAAAACTGAACCTGGCACAGTGTAATACAGTAAAATTTTAGTAATAAATTTCTTTCCTTTTTTGAGTTCTCTGCCAGAAATATCAATTCATCAGCCAAACGCGAACAAACTACTGCAGAGTTAGAAAAGCAAGAACTTGCCAATTCTGCCATCTACTGGAAAAATCGTTTTACTGAATAATTTACTTTTTCCACTCTAACATTGGCACCAGATCTGGCAGTATATGCAACCCCCAGGAAAAGCAAAGAGCCCCTAGATATCCAGTGGTGGAAAACTGCCTCCCTAATAGTGAGCTTCCTTGATAATAATATCTGCAGAGGCAGGAATGCACAGCAGCTGTTTGCAATATATTTTGCTATCATCAACAAGCCCCATCCCAAAGCCCTCACTGAGTTTTTATCCAGTCTCTCGCTGATTTTGGTAATAATTTTGCCTGACTAAAGAAAGAATAGAAAATGAGCAAAGGCCTCACTTGGCTAATACTCAGTTTAGGAACTAAATATACTATTACAAACTGTACATCAGATATATCAAAGTGTTTTACACATCTGGCTTAGAAGGCAAATAATAAAAGGTTTTGGGTTTTTTTTATATATTTATCATTCTTTCATAGCCATGTTCTTTCAGTAAACAAGTGTTTAATATAGATTTTTTAAAACTTGAAAAACATCTTCTTTGTAGATTTATTGATATTGCTGACACAAGGGACATAATATTTTCTTTATTTCTTCATTTCCCATTCCAGTTTTTCAAACATCAGTAGAGACAGTCCTTATGAAGAGCCAACTGTGAAAAACAATTCAATCAGTTTTGGTAACTCAACTTTAAAAACAAGGTAAGAACTATACCTTGGCTACTCAGAGGAAAAAGCAAAGTATGAAGACAATATAATGCCTTCACAATCCCCTGTCAATCTATTTAAAAACAGTCTCCTTGAATTTTTTTTTTTCAATTGCATATTTTCCTCCAACTTCCAAATCAACTGCAGGCTGCCACATAGCTTTACACCAATCTGCTGCATCATCAGTATTACAATGTTTGGCCTGAGGCATTTTTCTCTGTGAGCTTATGAATATTCATGGCTGTGTCTTTCCAACCTTCTCAGAGAATGGAAGTCTGAAAGAATAAATAAAAACATTCGAAAATAAGAGAAACCACAGTGTGTATGTATTGCAGAATTGTAGAATGCAGGAACTAGGCAGATATTTTTCATACTTGTGATTTTGTCCTTAAAATATTTTTAATCTCCCTACCACAAATTATTCTAGTAAAAAAAAAAAAAAAAAGGCAACAGTTACAGGCTTCACAAAGGTTATATGCCATTTTTTTCTCCAAAGAAGAACTGCTTTGTGAAAATTAGCTTTGATGGTTAACAGAAACTGCTAGGGTTTTAAACCCCTCTTTTTTTTTTCAGTGTGTTTATGTCCACGTTCTCCACGTTTCTTCCACTGAAACATTATTCCAAGTCACTCTACTTCCAGAAGTTATATTTGTATTTTGCTCAACAGTTCTGGCTACTAACATCCTTAGGAAAATATGGTCAAGTTACTATTTTTCCTACTGCATTAGTAAGAAGAAAGCACAAGGGTTTTTTTCTTTCATTTTCCAAAACAATCCATTCCTAGAGCAGAAAAAAATTATGGAAAATTTCATCCCCCAAAACCTAATGTTTTAAATTGCATTTGGGTTTAAGAAATGCAGGAGAAAACTATAAACTAAAATGCATTTTAGAGAGTATCTTTTCAATATAGTGTGGGTTTTTATTTTTTATTGTTGCTAAATAAATGAAAATCAATCAAGAATGGTCCCTTATTGGTGTTCTGCAATCACCATGTAAATTACATTAAAATAGTAGAGTTTTAAGTTCAGAGTTTTAAGTTCTTCGTTTTCCATTTTGGTTCACTGATTCAGCAACTGAGAATTTAATTAGTAGCACAAAGACAAGGATATTAGACTGCTGTATATGTCAGTCACACAAGCCACCTACTGCTACGGTCAGTAAGGAGCAGTGAAAATAACTACAATTACAGAGGTAGGATATATAAAATTAAAAAAAAAAACCAAAAAAAAAGTTTTCCCTTCAGTTCCACTTGTCCTTCTGCATTGTAATTTTTTGTCACTGTATTTCTCATCTCCCAATTAGTGTTTAATCTTTAAATAAGGTTAAAGATGCATGTGGAAATTCTTAACTTCCTCAGCTGATTAGAACAGCTTCATTGTGTTACATCATCTTACACCACCAGAGGATCTGTCAAAAGCAGTCACAAGCCAATGATTTAATAGCATAGGTGTATGAGTCCAGCTGGGACTGGAGACTCAGCAGCACAAAGGATTTGCTTCTGTCAGGAGATGTCCTGAGTGCCACATGATTGTTTACATTTGTGTATGTATAAAAACTTAATTCCCCACAGTAGGCAAAAAGTCTATTGATCTGTTCAGATGTGTAGCAGCCTGAAGCAAGCAAACACATGGCAGAGTCACATCCATCATTTCCTTGGTAATCTCACTACATTAAGCTTTTCCACTTGCAAGTCTTTGACTCAGCACTATAATATTTTTAACCCTTTGTGAGAGGTCTATAGGTGATAAGCAAGTCACCTTCCCAAACTAAAGAGATAGTGGCTAATCTTAGGAGCCCCCATAAGATCATTAAGAGGTCTTGAGATAATTCTCTGCTAAACTGTGCCATATCTAACAATGCATCTGAAGAAAAAAATCCTTCATAGTGAAAAAATGTCAAGACAGAAAAATTAGCCTTCTTACTCCCTTGAGTCCACAAGCATACTTTCTTATTTCAGGACCCCACCAAGTCCAAGTCCATCTATTCCTCTGACTGGAGACAGCCAGGCTGATGCTGACATCCTAGCTTTCATTAAAGCAAGACAGAACATCCTGCAAAAGAAAGGTAAAACCTGCCAAAAAATAGTAAGCTAAACCAAAATCTCCAGTACAGCATTTTAAAGGCAAAATAGCTTTAGCCCACATTATACTGATGCAAGTGAGAACTGATTCTGGCTTCAGTTATATTACTTCATGTTCTCAGCTGCTCTAAGCACTTAAGGTTCTTCACGTGTAGCTCAATGCTGAAATGCAAAACTATGAAGGTTCTCTGTTTTACTAAGCTGCCATTAGTGAATGTCTGGGACAAGCATGACCGTGCAACCTGCATAAAATATTATTTTACCTTTAAGCAAATGCATTTGAATGTGATTTCTTGATGATCCAAATTTTTCTGTATAGATTTTCTTCAAACTATCTGTCCTGGTTTTCATCCGGTGCAAATTGAGTTGTAACAGTTGAAATCAAATGAAGATTCCTTAAATGATTGCACTGTACCCCTGCCTCAGGAGGCAGACTGGCCCACTGTGCCTAGTAAAGAGTATGTCCTTAACAGGTATTTCACTATGTCAAGGTCTAATGAAAATTTCCACAAGTATTTGTCATTGAATCAGGTACCAAGAGTGATCATAGGAAGGTAATAAAGTTTACTCTAGAGTGTAAATAAGTAAAATTGGCAGGAAGCAGAAAGCAATAAATAAACAAGAGTGGCACTGCAAGGTAGCCTAAAAGTAATTTATCATGATAAAAAAAAAATGACCTGTGCTTTTTTTTCCTGAATAATAGTTTTTAGTGGCAGCAACCAATTAGACAGAATATGAGCGTGTTAGTGGTTACTGAAGCAATAATTTTCCATCAGCACTTCAGTGCTGAAGACAGCATTTTTCAACAAGCTATCTGTACCTGGCAGATGGTGTTAGCACTGTCACAAAGTGGGGCTTTGGTATCACACTGCTTATCAGAAAACTGTCAGGTAAACACACACTGGCTGAAAAAACAGCCTCCCTACACTCCTCCAAAGCAAACACTTAGCACACTTAGGCTTTGGGATCCCTTTTGTCTTTATTTAGAGAAGCTGTTGTCAGGCTTCTTTTGCAAATGAAATTAAATTGGATTTATAGGCAGCTCATCAGAAGGTTAGAGAGAAACGCCTTACAACAAACATTTTGAGCTTCTTCAGAAGGTCCAAATCTGATTCAATCTGTGACATAGAGTAATGTAATTAAGAAGAACACATCCTATGATCATCTCCTAAATCACACCATATCAAGAATGTCTCTCTCAAATGCCTTTTCCATCCTGATTGTTTTCAGCCAGTGGCTATCACCAGGCATCATCCATCAGTTCCAGAAGGGACTAGGCATTATCAACACTGACAACTATTCAGACCCCAAGTCATAAGAGGTATTCTTGGAGAACAAAGGACAGTCAACACTTTTTAAATTATTCTTATGTTCAGTCAGACAAGATGAGCTGCCCTAAGTAGATGAAAAATGAATGGAATAGCATTTGATCATCCTGGCAGTGCATGGCTGGATGACTCAATAAATTGCTAAGCATAAGCAAGAGAATAAAAAGTAAAGAGGCTATGTCTGTTCAACAAACGTGTAGGGACTTGATGTGTCATAGAAAAGAGACAGCTCAGCAGCAAGTTCTGAGAAGGATTTGGAGTCAACCTAGCAGGTAAAAGAAGGCTTTTCTTCCTTGTGAGGAAAGAGAAAACCTTCCAGATTTAAGGGACGGAGCCACTGATAGCAAGAACAATTGAGCAAATAAAGTTTGTAAATTCTAATTTAGCAAGATGAGGGAGGAGAACTAGAGGCTTTTCTTTAGGGGCTAGCAATGGGGGCTATGATGTTCTATTCCTCTTCCCACAAAGAAAAACTTTCATATGCAAAGTGGAGTTAGGTAGAGAGGAAAAGTAGAAGAAGAATGTAGTCTTGCTTCAAACTTTGGGAGAAAAATATTATGTGTCATCACTCACATAACTTTTCCTCAAGAAATTTCAAACATATAAAAAATAAACCAAAGAGAAATTATTTGCCCAGAGCCATTAAGCTGAGTCAGACACTTTCAAACAGAATCTAAGTGTGCTGAGTCCCAGTTCTGCGCTCTGTTGCTTCCTTCCCAAACTCTCTTCAACTGAGATGCTCAACAAGCCTTTCCACATTTGCATGCAAATGTATTCCCTCTCTGCATGACTGTTAGACACCCAGTGCCTAGCAGGAAACAATATTAGGAAGCATAGGGTCAGCCAAGCCAAAGTCTGCTGGGCTTAAAATTGTCAGCATCCTTACTGCTCTTTCCTTTATTGATTCTGACCCTTTCACATTTTATGTTAGTATCTTAGAAGCAAACTGAAGGCCCTAATATACATTAGAGGGAAAAAAAGAAAAGAAAAGAAAAGAAAAGAAAAGAAAAGAAAAGAAAAGAAAAGAAAAGAAAAGAAAAGAAAAGAAAAGAAAAGAAAAGAAAAGAAAAGAAAAGAACAGAAAAGAAAAGAAAAGAAAAGAAAAGAAAAGAAAAGAAAAGAAAGAAAAAGAAAAGAAAAGAAAAGAACAGAAAAGAAAAGAAAAGAAAAGAAAAGAAAAGAAAAGAAAAGAAAAGAAAGAAAAGAAAAAGAGTGCAGAAGCCAACAGAGTGGAAAATATGTTTCATAAATAGAAAGCACGGGAATGCTCAATAGCTTTAGTGACAGTAAGGCGGGGTGGGAATGAGAGGTCTCAGTAAAGATTACCTGATTACCTCAGGGACTGTAGGTTATTTCCATTTGCTTTCTAAACAGAGCAGAATTAAAGCAGGTACATTCACAGGGCCTTGCTGTGTTTGTTAGAGCATTGTAATAACTACACTGGAAAGCTTTTTAGAAAAGGGCTACTCGGCAAACATGCTTTTGATGCCA
>VWZN01018322.1:61474-75173 GCA_013396955.1 Regulus satrapa
TTTTTTTTTTTTTTTTGTGGGATTTCTTGAGAAAGTAGCTCTAGAGTGCTAGATTCCATACAGATATTTCTGGGATTAATTGATGCCAGGCATAGAGTATCATCTCATCTTTAATTTCAACACATCTCCAATCTTCTATATAGTTAATTTCAGAAAAAAATATACACATCCTCTGCTGTGTTAGAGCACTGTAGCTTCTAGGAGGGTCAGGATATGACCCAGATTTTAATAAAGGCCAAGGGGTCTGTTCTCATTTTTGTTGAATCCCCCAGGGCTCTGTGCATGGTCTGGACCTGCATTAGTGAAACCCTTGAGCTAACAAGGTTTTGACTTGGGCATTTCACAACTTCCTGGCCACTGCCACTTTCCAGAGAGCTCCAAGAAGAAAATGGCGTAGCCTTATGTTGTTTCTCTTTCTTGGAAGACAGACATGCCCTAACTCAATCTCCCTCTGTCACTCCTGAGTTTTTAAGAATGAGACTTTGAAGAGGACTGATGAGGTTCATGTAACATGTGCAACAGTGTGAGTATATAATATAATAGATATTTACCTGGTTTAATCAATCATGGGATGCAATAATTTTATGTGAGTAGTATAAACTGATAGTACTTCAACATAATAAAATGTTCATATCTTATAAATGTTACTGCAAACATGCAGCTGGAGGATATAGATGCCAAGAAGATGAACATCTGGGAATGCCTTGCTACATGTAGCATATTTGGTAGCTCTTTTTAGAATTTGTTTTTCAAAGTGAATTTTTAATAACTACAACAATCAAACTTCTGATTTTATGTTATTTCATAGGAATCACTTTCATTATTGTTTGATTCAATGTTAAACAACTTTTTTCTTTTTCTTTTTTTTTAATATTTTTACTTCCTGCAATGTTTGCTTTGAAACCCCACCTATAAGACAAGCAAAATAAACTGAATATTTATAGTGGTTAATATTCATGCCTTGATTTGACACCGCCGCAATAAAACTGAAGATTCCTTTTCTCTTTTCCTTGAGGAAAAGCTTAGGAACAACATTTGAGATTTTCTAAAGGTTGCCTTCTGTTCATTTTAGGGGGCAGCTGCAGTGCTTCATTTGACACAGTGAACTAAAGAAATATGTATTATTTTATGTATTTTTTTATAGTATTTGTGGGCCAACAGTGGATTTACTCAAATACATTTATACAGATCAAGAACAGAAAAACAAAATCTACCTCCAATAAAATAATTACAGAATTAACAGAAACTTTTTTTCTCCCTGTTGAATCTGTCTAAGAAAAATACTGTTGAAATCATAGCATTCTTTATAATATTTATCTGAAAATGCTTCATGTTTTCACCTACGTGAACATAAATTAGACAAAATTATTTGTGTAAATTTGGAGTGAGAACAAAATCAGAAGTAAAAAATTGACAGATGGCAGTGTCATACCTGAAGGAATGCAATTGTTCTCTTATTTATATTAAATATGGTTCTAAAATAATTTCCTTAATCCTTCTCTGCAGTACAGAGTTTAAAAGTCATTCAAGTAGCAAAAAATATTAAAATAATTCCATATTTCCTTGTGCAAATTGTTCAGGCTGAAATGCTTAGCATGCAAAAGAATTAAACCCCAGATCTTTGCATCCATTTTGTCAACTAGTTCTATACAGAGACATTTCTACCAGAAAAACAATCATTCTCCATCAGAAGCTTGAGGACAATAGGACCAGCCAATATATCTTTCAATTTATTTTATTACTTAATTTAGAAACAGCTTATACGTGTTGATATAAATTATACTTCTGATCACAATGGTATTTTTTCTGGCTATTGAAAACCAGTGAGGAACATGAGCAAACCATGTCAGATATTTCTGGCCTATCTTTTATTTCACATCCATCCATGTTCAAGACTTGTTAAGGGCTGTAAGAACAGTAGGGAAAGCATTTGGAGAACACTGAATCCTTTCCTTTGATTTGCTCCAAGTAATACATGAAAAGTGAGTATTATGTTGATTGAAACCAGGATGCCATTTTGGTATCTGTCCTTTCCAGAATGGCTCAGATTTTCTGTGGGAAAAGCTGGATCCTGTTGGGTCAGTCACACTGAGGAAGAAAGACAAGTGAAGGAATAATCAAGGAGATCATGCCCAGTCCTGGATTCAAAATATGTTTCTTGAGAAGTCATTCCCTAGCTTTGAGACCAGATACACTCTTCCATTCTACATAGGCAGGGAGCACTGGAAAAGCAGGACCTCAGAAGAACAGCCAACTTCTAGCTACTCTTAAAAAGTTCTTGCATTCCACAATTTTTATTCCTAGTTTGTGAACTCAGGTTTTGTTTATTTTTCCATCAGAAGAACATTAGAAAAGCAACAAGAGATGATAAGATTAGACAGTGTGCTTTGTCATCCTGTCATAAAAAGTGATTTGGTAGTATTTTTATTTCAGCATATTGTATGTCTTTTTACCTGGAAAGTAAATTCACCAAATTTAATTTCTGATGTGGTAAACCATACTGAACTCCCTCTTCCAGATTCAGAACTCACACAAAAACCATAGATCTTCAGTTTACTTCCAAATGTACATATATGGGTTTCTTTTTCCTGTAACAAGTCATAATTTCTGGGCTGCTCCACAGATTCTGGCATTTTTTGGTTCCTATATTGCAGTGTGACAATAGAGGGGGGAAAGAACCAAACCAGTAGGAATAACTCTAGTAACTAAGTATGTACTTATAAAATAAGCACACTTTGATTATATTAGTAACTCAATTTGCAAAACCTTGGAAAATTAAGATCCCAAAAGTAACTCTGAGTGGACATTTTTTCTTAAGGCATAATTTCCACTGCCAGGTTTGTCAGCCGGCGCACTTTGTTGATCTGAACTGAAAGAACAGAAGGGGACAAAAAACTGGTTATGTGTTGTATTTGTTCATTTATATCTTATAGTTTCATACCCTTAATTGTGAAATGTACTTCAGCTGAGAAAATTTGTCCCAGCCCAGCTGTGCACAATTCCATGGTTTGCATCCATTCCAGAAAACCAGTAGGCTGGCATTCTCTCAGTCTGGTAGTCATAGGTGTTATCAACAACAACACAACACCTGGACATCCCTCCAGAGACAGCCCTGCTAGTGCAAGACCACCCCAGGCTTGTCTACCCATATCATTGCACTGGGAATGAAATAACAAGCTGTACCTTTCAGTTATGGAAGTCACACACAAGAGTGATTTTCTGTTAGGTACTGTGCAAGTAAATGTCATCCTTAGCACAGATCACGAGAAGGCCTTCCATCAGTGATAGGAAGCTGCATATCTCAGCTGGTTGAGACCATTTTGCCTCATAATCTTGCTGCAGTGCTCAGGAATAACAGGAATACTATAACTTCCACCTCCCAAAATTTTTGCTTTTTTAGCTGAAAAGAAACACCAGACCACGAAGACTCTGCATCCTTGCACATTGCACTTCCCTATTGAAATCTTTTTGTTCCCCTACTAACACTGACAGAACAGTCCCAGACAAAGTCCAGGATGGTCTCCTGGAAATTATCAACAATAATTCTCACTTTTCAGAGAGATAAGTGACCTTCGCTGCCAGTCAGTCATCCTCCTCTGGATGATGGCTGGCCCCAGGTTACAAGCACAGTACAAATGGCAAGTCCAAGGATTTTCCCAGATACAGATATGACTGAAATATTTTTTTAGTCTTTTTCTGTGAGCAATACCTCTTGTTTACAAATAGGTGTGAAACCATATGAATGCTAAGCAAAGTAGGGATATCTATATCCAGAGTATTTTAACCATAAGGGAGCACAATAACAAAATTGCAGCCCTAGCCACCTGACCATCTTTGTGTGTGTGGATGTGTGTGTATGTGTGTGTGGTTTTTTTCTTTCAGAAGCAGTGTGGCACTGATGACACTTGCCATAAAGCTCTTCCTACAGAAAAAAAAATGCAAGCCCAGCTCATTTCTAGTGCATGATAATTATTAAGGCTCCCAATCCCATGAGTGAAACTCTCATGCTTTTTAAGCTAATGATTAACCTTAAGCCCTCCTTCCCTCTTAAGTATTTGGATTAAAAGGGCAATACAGAGACTGGAGGCAGTGGGCATGAGTGGTTTATTCTCTAACTCTATGGACTAAAGAGTGGAGTCATCTGACAAAGGTTCAGGAGCAGTAGGCCAGGCAGTGAGTGTGTTGATCTTACTAGGACTAGAAAAGAAAGAGGTTCTGTTGTGTGACCAAGTTTAATTCAGGATGTTTATAAGCTTCACCATGCTGATTTTACTGGTGCCAGCAATGTTTGTATGGTACAGACAGCAGCTATTGACTTTTCCATTTATTCAACTCCATACTCTTTTTTCTTCTGCGGGGTCTGCTGTAATTAGAGAGTTTAGAGCATTTTGTTGTACAGAAGTCTAGTGTTTAAAGTAAGGCTTTACTTGTCAAGACTTTAAGAGTCTATCTGTACTTCTATATTCATATGACCTGCGGTAAGTCATATAGCCACAGTTTTGATTCAGCTTCCTAGACTGGAAACCAATACCAACCCCAGAGGGCTTTATTCGTTTGACTGAGATCTTTGGATAAAAGCTAATAGAAGGAAAAACCTATGATTCACACTCTTATTAAGCTATAAATGTTCACCCTTTATTTTAGATAGAGAACAGATGTGGAGGGATGAAATTTCTCTGTTAGTCTCACTTTGTAAGCCCTGATATCCTGATGTTTTATTGAAAAAGTCTCCAGGGCAGTAGCTGAGAACAAGGGTGTGTGATTCCTGGGTGTTTTGGGTAGGTCACATCTTGGAACAGTAACCTATGAAGTACTGAGCAGGGACTGGCAAGGGCAGATCAGCATCATGCCCCTCCTCACCGTGCACAGCCAGCAGATCAGCTGGACTCCACTTCTGGTACTGGGGTACCTCTTTTACCTCCTCCTGGGGGCCATGGTGTTCCATCTGCTGGAGAAGCAAGCAGAAACACATTTTCGGGACCAGTTCCAGCTGGAAAAGCTCAAGTTCCTGCAGAATTACACATGCTTGGACAGACAAGCCCTGGAGCAGTTCGTACAGGTAAGAGGAAAGGGCTCCCATTATTTTAGGTCAAGTATTATTTTTATTAGAAGAAATTATAGTATTGGGGCCAAGTAGACAAGCATGATATAAACTGATCAGCTGACCATTATATTAAATATCTAACTTTATAAATAACTCAGGCCTTTTCATATACTTCTTTATCTTGATCTATGGAACTACTTTCTTTCCTTGAAACTTTTCATGAACTCCCAAAATATAAGTACATCTAGTGATGCACTTGAGCTACATTGCAATAATTCTGCAATAATAAATTAAATAATAAAACAGCTTAATTGTTCTCATTAATTATTACTGGGAAGTATGCATGGGTACAAAAACAAGAATCAAACCTAAAGAAGTAGGTTGCACTTCTAAGGTTCTCCAGTCCAAACCTGTGCAAATTCTGCCCTTTTGTACTAGAAATTGTCTACTACCCTTGACAGTGGTCCTGCATTTCCAGGTCTAAAGAAAAGATAAAGTCAACCATCACAAACTGTGTTATCTATCGCTTATAAGAAGAGATAAAGGACTTTTGTTCAATATGGGTAGTCATTTAATGACAACTTCAATTACGTTTTAATCTTTTCCTCCAAACTGGCTGGAGATAAATTACTAGATCTTTCCGGGTATTATAGATATATTCTCATAATAGTACTGCAAGAACTGGACAGAAATCCTTGAACTTTGAATCCTTGAGTTTCTTTGTGCTCAAAGCATACCCAGTTGCAGAGCTGGATGCCTAAACAGCTTGAACTCTTTCTGCCATGTCATTAAAACTGATAGAAACTCAAAATAATTCATACTGCTCAAGTAAGAGGAATTCTATGAAGCTATATTTTGATCAACAAAAAAACCCAGACTTCACATAAGGATTTAAGCAAACTGTGAAGTTCAGATCAGAAAGGGTAGAAAAGGTGCCTGAACTTCTACATCTACAAAGCCAATGTTCTGATTACTAATACTGTGATATATTACTTGTGGAACATTGGGCATTGGCCAGAAAATTACTAGAGCTTTCAAGAATTTACATGCCTAAAAAGATGTCTATTTTTTTCACCTTCATGTCTTGGTAAATTACCTGTGCTTCCCTTATCCCTCTGATATTGATTGCAGAGGTGAAAACCCTGATTCTCATTCTAACCCTAACTGTGATACTTTATGGGATTGAAAGGTTTATTTAAATCCCCACTACCCTCAGAACATATGGGGAGGTCATATGTGTCCAGATTATTCTCTCTCTGACTCCAGTGGACTTTTCTTAGGTCTGCTGCCATGCCACTCATAGAATCACATTTTGCTGCTGTGTCTCTGCTGAATTATACACAATTTCACTTGTAAGCTGTTCCAGATAAAACCAGCTGAGGGCACCAAATTATCTCCAGTGCACCAAGCTTCAAAGTACTGAGACTTGGTAATCCTCAAGGTATATGTAAGTGCAGGTACTCTCTGACCCCTATGTTGTTTACAAGACTGGTTAACAAATTTGTCTAATTCTAATTAATATAAGCGAACACTAGTCTTCCCGTATTAAATCTCTAATGCAGAGAAGCAGTTGTTATAACTGTATGTTTTAACTATGTGTTTTAACTCTATGGTTGAAGAGGCCTGTTCATCATGTCACTAGTTCCAGTCTGAAAAGTCACCATATTTAGACTTCAGTGAGACACAGCCCCTGGACCCAGTTTATTCAGCCAACAAGTAAAAGATGCCTTGTCCTAATGCCTATTCTTTAAACCTAAATTCTGCAATTTAGGTGAGATTTAACACAGGTGGGGTTTGGGGTTTTTTTGGTTGTTTGGGTTTTGAAGTTTGGTTTGGTTTTTTATTGTTGTTTTTTGCATATCTATTACCACTTAGAATGAGTTATCAGTTATAATTTATTAACTTTTTACTCCATTGTGCATGAAAAAAAATCTTGTAATTCCATGTCAATAAACTACGTTAGTTATGCATAGCTAAAACTGCCTAGCTGAGAGATGGCTCTGAGCTGCAGCTCCTGACATGAGCAGCCTGGAGCTTTCGGAAAGTGCAAACCCAAACTCTTATCTAATGCATCTCTGGTAGGTATGCTTTGATCAGGAAATTATGCCAGTCTGACAGCATATGCAGATGCATTGAGTAAGGAGTCCGTGTTTCGATTACATCCATAGTTTTTCAGTCTCAAAGGACATGATATAAATACAGACCAAAAGGACCAAATCCTTGTCTAGACCACAGGTGGCTACAATGTGCATTGGCATGGGGACAAGAGCAGAAATGGTGGGCAGTTGTTATTCTCTACACATCCTCCTATAGCTTAATGTAGGTTCTTACTGCAAGTTACAGCACATTGCTTTTACATACTGGTGTACTGATGACTTCTTTCCCAAAGGCAAAGCTAATGTTCACCAGCCATTCAGCAGCTGCCATAACCCTTACCTGAGCTGTAGATGAAAGGAGTCAGGAGCCATTATAACTGTCCCACAGGAACCTGTTTGTTGGGTGTCAGGATTTAATTTCATTCACAGGGTTCTTTCATGGGGTTGTACTTAACAGCATCAATTAACCCAAGAAATCTGACCTTGTCAGACTGTGTCTGAAAGGTTTGACATTCAAAGTTGCCTTACTCTTCTGTGTTGACTCTCATGATGTGAACGTAATCCTGTGAACTCTTGTGCATTGAAATGCATAAAACTGTCAAGTATTCCTTACAGTAATAAATTAAATCTGATTATTTCAAAATACTTACACCTCAGTAGGTTCTGTGTGCTTCTTCTAAGCAGCAAACAAAAGTGACTCTAGAAAATCTGTCATTGAGACCTTCTCATTCAAAGAAAAGGCTTTTAATGGATAATGCAAACTTCTTTGTCATATTGAAAATAAGGTCTGCTGACACTTCAGTCATGAGGTCACACATGACGATGTCCAGCAGGCCTCTGATAAATTTGACCAACGCTGTAGGATTTTTTACAAAAGGAATCAAATTTGCTACTGTACTTAGGACACTCATTCCATCAGTACAAATCAGCTAATATTGCAGAACCTGTCCAAAATCAGATACCCTATAGTAGCTCAATTCACTAGAAAAGCAATCTTTCTGGGTGTGGCTGACATTTGAATCAAGAAAGAGAGTATCTTCTTAGGTCTCAAACTCCTAGAACCAGCTAAAGCTGTGGTTGCTATTGACTCCCACTCGTGTCGTAGATCATACAAAATCTGTACAAGAGATGAACAAGTAATTCCTTCAGGCATTTTGCTAAATCAGAAAGGCTGTGACTTACTTGGCCTTAGTAAGGTGTGTAACAAACAAGTGGATTCCTAAAACGCCAACCACTGAGCAGAGGGAGAGCAATCTCCCAAAGAGAAATCCTTAGGGACAGCAAAGGAACACAATCTTCATTAAGGCAGTTGACAGGATATTTAATGCAGGAACAGTAATTTTTTTGCACACAGTAGTTTTGGTCTGGTGAGAGCTGTCTGGAATGGCAGAGAATATTTTACTAGTTAATCTTTCAGACTAGTAGAAGCCTAATATTCACAGAAAATTATATGGAAGTCATAGCCAAAAATAGTAATTCATCCTTACTAGTACTTACATGGAGGAAATAGAAATGAACATGTTCCCCATGTACCTGACCACAGACAGAACTATAAAGTTATAAACACCCAAATTAAAAATGAGAATACTAGATTACAGAAGGAGAAAAGAACAACTACTTTATTTTTTATGGCACAACTTTAATTTTTCTCCCTAGTTTGATCACTTTGGGGAATCCTCCACCCCCTTTCCCTTAGATTTCATCTAGCTGGGGAACCTATCATGCTTCAATGACCTGTTCTTCTGTAGCAAGAGTTCAAGTTCCTGGCCAACTCTATTTCCAAGTTTTGCTATATCAGCATAAATTCCTTTTAGTCCAATCTACCCTGTTATCTACACTGTTTATCACTCTGCTTGCTCAAGATGGAAAACAGTATTTACTTATCTCTATTTCTGACATTTTCCTCATCTTTGCTCCTTTGACCTCTTCTGCTTCAGGTCCTCATGGAAGCATGGGAAAAAGGGGTCAACCCAGAAGGAAACTCTACAAATCCCAGTAACTGGGACTTCAGCAACTCCTTCTTTTTTGCAGGAACTGTTGTCACCACTATAGGTGAGGTACCCTCTTTCCTTAAAAACTGGTGTTTCCTCCAACTGTCCTGTAAAGTCCCCAGAAATATGTAACTAGGGGACAGAATACACCTGCAAGAAAATTAACTACTGTTGGGTTATGGTTTTCTATTGGTTTCCAATTATGCCAGTTATTTTTCTGTAGAGTATTTTATACTCCCAAAAAAGCTGAGTACCTACCTGGTACACGCAAGATCATTGTGTACATGGAGAGCACATCTTCAGGTTTGAAACACTGAATTGCACTTACCACAAAATCAGAGACCTATAGAAAGTTACAGTGGTAGCTAGAGGAGTTATATTTTTCATGCTTAATTTTCAGCTAGTAGTAGCAAATGCAAAAGGCTTCATCATAAGCAATGGTAATTTGCAGACAGCTTTAATTGCAGAAAAATCATTGATCCACAGGTTCTTGAAGCTTAATGTAGTTGAGCTTCCAAGCTTACAAACACTCTATGATGCCTGCAGCTTGACTGTAGAGTCTTTTCCTGTAGCTGCTTTCTTCCCTTCTTCCAGGTTATGGTAACCTGTCCCCCAGCACGGTGGCAGGGCAGATCTTCTGTGTGTTTTATGCCTTATTTGGAGTGCCCCTCAACCTGGCCTTCCTTAATCAACTGGGGAAAGCTCTCAATGCTCATATGCTTACCCTGGAAAGATGGGTGAAAAAGCCAGGGCGTGCCCAGGTACAGTGTCAACTTACCATTTGTTTTCACTATTTTAAAACTAGTTAAAGTTCTTTTTCCAGATAGCTGCTGCTATTGGCTTAGGTTTTCTCGTGTGAACCACAGCAGTTACGTGACCCTATCTATCAGAAACTTGATACACTCAATTTACCTACAGTAGCTTTAAAGCTATAGGCTTGAGGAGCCCTAGATTTGCCTTTTTAAAACCTTATTCAGCAAAACCATAGACCTGGTGATTTGGCAGAATACGTGCATGTACACACATCGCCAAATCAAGTTCTTGTTCTCCAGCCTATGCCAGCATCGATCCAGAGTCTAGCTCTATGCTGTGAAATGGCAACTTATTTTTATTGGCCTAATTATCTGGCTGGAATTAGCTTCCCTGTTTGTGCCAGCAGCTCTGCGCTTCCTTCCTTTTCTTAAAATGTGATTACTCCTCCTTACTTACAGTTAATTGGCTAGTCATTGAACTAGTCCAGACATTTTTTTAATAAGAAAAGCACAGGTAATGGAAAATACATTAAGGTCATTTATTACAAAGTTAGTGCATGTTTCTGAAAAAAGATTCAAGTAATTGATCCCTTCAGTTAGGGAAAAAGGAGATTAGATATGTGAGATATGTTGAAACATTTCAGAGTTCTGGCCCAAGTTTTTTCTTTTACATTTGTAAAATCTCTTGAGTCACTACATTCTTTTTCTACAATGGGAAAGCTATAAAGGTGCCATCAAATGCAGAGTTGGATTATATAAGCAAGAAATTCTTTAGCTGCATAACCTCTGCCTGTTCCCCAGACACATGCAGCTCTACCACCAGAAGGATTTTCATGCTAGTATAGCTGCATGTTTCCTGAGATTTCTGATAGCAGCTCAGGAATATGATTTGATTTATTTTTTTCCCTTTTTGCTCTTGAGTTGACACCTCAATTCTGACAGAACTCTTATGATCAGACAAAGCTTTGGAGTTGTATCTGCTTGTTTGCTCTGAAAAGTTTATTCAAGGAAGTTAGTTTATCTCCTTATAAACAGAATTTTGTCATGCTCTGAGAAATGTACTGCAAACAGTTCTTTGTTATTCCTGACTTATTGTTCCAAACATTATAGGTTTATACAAGAAAGTTCTTATAAGACAAGTTAAAAAGTAAAATTGTTCATTTTGGTGTACATTTTTATGCAAAGTTTATTATGTAATTAAATGCTATTACAGTACTGGGATGAAGTAAATGAGAATAACTGAATTATATATCAACTATAATCATGTCAATCAGTAATTCTCAACCTGTTCTGTAAATGAGGCAAATATTATTACACAGCTAGAGAGATACAGGACATAATTCAGAAGTGACTTGTCACTTAGTCATCTCAAACCAAGTTTCTCAAGCTCAGAACATTATTTTTTACATGAGATAATTCAGAGAGAGAAATTAAAACATGATATCTGGACCTTCCACTTTATAAACAGTGGTTTGGCTTTTCATCTAGTCACAATAGGCTCATTAATAGAAAATGATACTCTGGTTTCATTGCTCTTGAGGGTATTTTTAAATCATTACAATTAGTTTGCATCAGCCCACACAACATTTGAAAGTTCACCAGAATGTGTTCCCTGGAAACCCATGAGTTCCTGATCATAGAGTCCTAAACTCCTAAAATCCCTTCAGGACCCATCCACTGACCATTCTTTGTAGCTATCTAGGGCAGTCACTTATACAGTAACTTATCTCCCCAAAGGCAGTTGTTTGCCCTGAGAGGCACAGATCTGCCCTGTGCTAGCACAAACCAGTTCTGCTCTGAGCACTTTTAAGTTAAAAATGGAAGCAGGCAAACTGATTTCACTTAGGTTTTATCCAAACATATTTTTGGCTGAGCTCTTGCAAGCCACTTCATAAATCTTTGGAAGCAGTCATAGTGAAAAGAACCCTAATTTGTTCTTGCCAATCTTTGTTTCATGAGTTATGCAGTACATGGTGATTTTCCTCAAAGAACTAGTTGACTACAAGAGCATCATGAATTGAAACTTTAAAATTAGTATTTCATTCCAATGACTGTCATAGTAAGTCTAAAAATATGTCAGGAGCATTCTTGAAAACTCATTGCAAAAAGCTTTTAAGAAATCCTCCCTTTTTTCCTAGTTTTAAGATTTTTGTTGTTGTTGTTGTTCATGGTTAGGTAAAATATATATGTGCAGAGTAAACAGTGAGCTCAAACTGCAGTACATGGAAGCATTGTCTTATCCTTCTTTTTTCTGCCATCACTCCCAGGTGGGGTGATTTGTGACTCAAGAGTAAAACAGACACAGGAATTTTGACAAGACAACTGTTCCACACTCTTTAGCTGCCGTCTTCCTCTTCTCTTTCAGCTGGTTCAAACACTGGCAGTGGTCATCTTCCTGACCTCTGGGACCTTGCTTTTCCTGGTATTCCCACCATTAGTCTTCAGTTATGTAGAAGGCTGGAGTTATGGAGAAGGCTTTTACTTCACCTTCATCACCCTAAGCACCATTGGATTTGGGGATTACGTAGTAGGTAAAAAAGAACATTAACTGGATTGAGCTTTGTTGAAATTCATAACTTTAGCATAAAACTAAATACTGGGAGCATATCCATTCCACTCTGGATCTGGTCAAGAGTGAGCTCAGCCAGACCAGTAACAATGGGCTAACATATTACAGGGTATGAGCATTTTTCTCTTGACATCCAACCTGAGAGTCACCCAACTCATTTCATACATTCCACTGAACACTCATTCAACAGAAGGTGTGTCCAGGCTGGTACGAATGCTATCAAAAGTGAAAGGTAGAATATAAATAAAATTCCTTTTCAGTAGTATTAAGCCTTTGAACCACGCTCTCCTAACACTGATTTGTTTTAGCAAGTGCCTACCATTCCCAACAACAAATCATTTAAAATTTAAAATAATCAATGCATAAAATGGTGAGAAGATTGCTGACAACCACAGGATGCCTCTCAAAGAAAACAAACCCAGTGACGTCACATAGCCTTTAGACCTCTAGGTTGAGAACATCATGGTAGAGACACATAAGGGGCTATCCTTCCATACAATTATTTGAACAAATGCATATTCTTAACAGATTATGTCAAAGGTGTTTATTTGTTAAAACCACTAGGGTTTCTTACTCCATAAGTAAGAGCCCTCCTCTCCTAGAGATCATAACTATGTCTCAAAAGGAGATTAAAAATCCCCTTTTTAAAATAGAAAAAATAAAATGGATTAAAAAAGATCCATGCTGAATCTGGTACTGTGGAGTTTCATGACTGTAACAGCTGCACTGATTGTCCATGCTGTGGAAAATCAAACCAGGGATTAAGATTCTCATAACCACTTAATCTAAATGGTTTTATTTCCCATGCAATCCACATGATTGTGAATCCCAGATACTGAGGTAATATCACCCTCCAAAAAGCAATCACTGCATAATGTAGTATTCCTGCCCCTGGGTGTTGGGTGCCTTCAGGGTACTCCCCAACCGGGGGGGTGCCCACAGTTCTGTGTCAAGAAGACTCCAGACGCTCATTGTGCTCTCTATCTTCTTGTTTATTAATACATTATCAGAAAACCTGATACTGTCTTTACTGGACTCGATGCTCAGGAAAACCCACCACCAAAATGGCTACAGATTGCACAGTTTCAAAGTCTTTATAATCACTTTTAACCAATTAACAATAGAAGCATATTTTACTTTCTTTTCTTTACTAATACTCATCCTTTGTCCATCTATGTAACTAAAAACTGCGGCAAACTTCTTCCAATCACCCTGTGCCACCAACACTGCAGAACGGGGGGTGGGGG
>VWZN01018322.1:75272-141488 GCA_013396955.1 Regulus satrapa
GAAGAAGAAGAAGAAGAAGAAGAAGAAGAAGAAGAAAGAAGCACCTCAGAGCGACACCCTGTTTCTCCATCTTGGCTCCATACTAAAACACCCTAAAACCTAAACTTCTCACCCTAGTGAGACACTACACTCTTTTCACTCTTTTCTATAAACTGTCTTACTCTTTTATGGATTCTAGTTTATCCAGAGATTCTGGAAGCTTTCTTCATGGGTGAGGGTCAAAGTTAGTGTTTTCCTGGAGGTCAGGGTCTCCTAGAGCAGTCAGAGGGATACTTCTCTGTTTCTGGATTCCTACAACTGCATCACTAAATTGTAGCTTTCTAATTCATCTGGCAACCCCTGTGTGCCTCTTGAGTAAAATATGATTAATATGGATGTAGCATTTAATTTCCAATATTTTTCCCTTGTTGTTGGCTAGGAACCATTGACTTTGAGCATCCCTGATTAATATTAGTGATGGCTATTTTTTATTATATAGCCTCAGCTTCAAGGATTTAGTGCTAAGCGTAACCTGAGAGTTGACATTAAAAAAAAAACCAAACATCTATCTGCTGATGGATCACACAAGCTCATTAAAACATACACTTTTGCAAGGAGTGGAGAGGGTGTATGAGTATGTATGTTTAGTAGACCAAAACTTCCAAGATAAACATACAAATTTTCCTGGATTTTTCAGGCACAAACCCCAACAAGCACTATATCCCTGTGTACAGGAGCCTGACTGCGATATGGATTGTTTTTGGCTTGGCTTGGCTGGCTCTGGTCTTCAACGTGGGAGCTGACTTGATGGAAAGATACCTTCAGCTGAAGTGGCACAAGTCTGACTTAAGCTTGGCAGAAGGAGACACCACCAAATTGGAAGATGAACCTGAGCAGCCTAGAATCCACATCCCTAGCTGAGCAAGGTACAAAGAAGCAGTCTTGACACTGCATCTTCCATCTGTATCTCACACTAAGCAACCCCTGTGGATAAAGGACTAAAGCACAGGTTGTGGACAGTTTCCTAAAGAGGAAATGTTTCAGACATGTGGAAATTTCCACACCCTGTGTAGGCACCAGCCAGTTAAAACCCTAAGGAAGGAGTATACATGGTTACACAACTGTCCCAGGATTCATTTTACACTTCTCTTTCTAAGGCAACTTCCCCTGAAGTAATCAATTATTATCCTTTCTCTTTCTTTAGTGGGATTCAGTTCTTATGGTCACTCATTTTCAAAAATCCAGAGTGACTGCCTACCAGCTTCAAAAAGAAGTCATTTAATGAAGAATCTCAAGTGGAAAAAGTCAGGTACAGAAATCTTTCTTCATTTCTAATCAGAAAGCAAACAAAACCACAGAGGAATATCATCAGTTATGAGAACCTGCTTAATGACATCCACCCAATTAAGATTCAGATGATACTGTCTGAAATGAACAGCTTTCATATAAAATGACAGTATTTCTTTATTTTCTGGGCAAAGTGCTTCTCTTTTAATTGTGAGGAAATTGTGTGTGTGTGTGTCCAGCTCTGTCTGGACTGTTACAATTTGTCTCAGAGCAAACTGCTAGCTCAGAGCAGGTCCTTATCACAGCTCATTTCACAACCACTTGAAAACAGCACTTTAAATCTAAAAGCAAGGAGACATCCTTATTTCAAGCCAGATCACAAATATCTCATGAGAGCCCTGCTTTGGGCCAGTTCATAGAAGAGCTATTATGCACCATACAGAACTGATGCTCTACGTTCTCCTCTAAATAAGGCAAATGATTGGTTCTTGCATTAAATCTGTTCCCCAGTCAGGCCCATATGTGACCCATCAGAAACAGGAATATTGAATTTATCCCAATTATTGTAAGTCAAAAGTAGCAGCAACCATCCCAAATGGAGCTGAGAAACTAAAGTACATATAAACACCTAATAAGGGACTAGTCACTGTGATGAGGATCTGTAGTCATACTCTCTATTAAAGTAAACTCCAGAAACTTGATAAAACAATTATCCATCCATTTGGGTACCAATCTCAATCATCACTAGCATGTTCCATGGGTATGCTTGTGATTATATCCACACTGCTATTTATTCTGTATGTTTATATCTCATAGTAGCCACCAATTAATCCTTTTGAACTCCATTACAAATGGAATTTTAATGTAAAGGGTGAGTGAAATATGGCTGGATACGTAGACTAGCCCCAAGCTAGCATATGTCTGACAGACTATAAGAACATGAAATGTCAGCCTTTCAGCAGCTGCTTTGATATTTTGTTTGAAGACATGTCCATAAAACATGTAAAGACTTGTGTAGGTCACTAATTTATTCCTTCATATTTTCTGAGCTAGATTTTTTTACCTCTGAAAAGGGTCACAACAGATGTTTGTTCTTACACCTGACAAGGTGTGTATTTTCTTTGTCAGTTGCTGACTTCTGCATAGTGCAGGGTAGCTACTCAAATCTGAAACACCAGCATGTAAAAATGCTGATTAAGGTTTATTCAACTAATTTTAAAAAATGAATGTTCAAATTATTATCCCATCCAAGATTTCCCTCATGTCTTACCACTACCTACCTCACAGATTTTTATCTTCTCAGTTTTTGCACTGATCTTCCTCTATGCCCTCAGCTATTCCCAGAAATTTATGCAATGGCTTTCCCTGTAGACTTTCACTGCAGCCAACTCTCTCCTGTCTGGCTTTTTGTATCTTTGCAAATCTCACAGGAAACTGTCTGTCAGTATTTTTTGTTCTTCAGACACAGTGTTTGCACTTGCACTTGTTACCACCATCACCATCACTGTACTGTGTACCTGCCTTGTGTTAACACTGTGAGACACTTTTGTAAAAGTGGCCTCTTTATGTAAAAACAGCAACTGAAGTTCTGCTGACTTCTATATCTAACCTATGTTTTCTTCATCTTACCTTTTTCCATGCCTTCTGTACTTTATCAAGCCACAACACATGCACTAGTCTAAAGGTGATCCTATCCACTGTTTTACACCATGCTGCATGCCATTAAAAAATTATTTAAAAAAATGTATCAGGGATAGAAAGCACTTACTGCCAGAGTGTTTCTTAAAATTATCCTTACTTGACATCTGACCACAGGAAGTTTGGATTGTTTTTACTGCAGTCCAGAAAAGTGCTCCTGTATCTGACACTGATTGTGCAAAGTAGCAGCAAATGGTGAGACTACCTCCTGGATTTTTTGCTACTGCTGCATTTACTAAAGCTGACAATAGCTGCAGCAGTTCTCCAGCTGCCCAGCAGAAGACTCAGAAGGCTACCTTTGAATCAAGCATATGGCTATGTTGGAAGAGAAATGAGAAGGATACTGATGCTCTCCCCTGCGCTACATAAGCAATATAAATTTCTTGCTTATTTTGTCAATTTTTCAAGGTTTTGAAAAGCTCCTAAAGATCACACACATCCATAATAAAAATTACTTTGAGATACATACTAGGGCACTGGCCGAGGTTGTGAGCATGGATGGACCATGTTCTTTCTGGTAGTGTTCCTCTAATAGAAATGTAGTTATCAAGTATCAACTGACCAGCTACGAAAAGTGGAAGAGCTGCACAATCACAAGGATTTGCTATGAGCCAGAGGAGCACACAAAAGGGAATATTTTGGTCTAACAACCCATTGTACTCGTGGTATATTTCTGCTCAGAATGGAGAGCACACATGCTCAGCTCCAGCCATGGAAAACAGCGCTTCTGCAGCCTCTGAATGTGGCTCTGCAGGCTGCGGCAGAAGCAATGTCCCCAGCAGCGTTCATCTGTGACGTGGAAAAGTAGCACTTTGTCCTGAGCAGCTACCACCTGCAGTCCAGGGCAGGACAAGAAGCAAAAGTCCTTCCAGGCTTACACTTACCCTTTTAGCCTACTCAACAAGCCCTTCTTCATACTCAGATACACATGCTGTCCTTCCAGATAACACCAAAGTATCACTGGGAAAGATTTGAGCGTTTCTCTGGGGAGGCGTAAATAGAAGACTGATAGAAAAGTAACGTTTCTGAGAATACTCAAGAAAACAGCCATTTAAATATCATAAGATTGTGTAAAGATTTGTTGTGAATCTTGATCTCTTTCTTCCCAAATTCCTTCTAGTAAGCACATGCCTGATATCCTGCATTTTCACAGCGTATCTTGTAGTTAAAAACCCTGAGTCTCACCTGTAATTAGTTTTACATATTTTTAGTCTAAAAACTAAATTCTATCTATTTAATCCATAATTTTTCAACATGGTTATACTCAGTGTGCTTTGTGTAAACTATTTGGGTTTAAATACAGCTAAAATGTCAAAATGTAGCTCTGATGTGTCTACTTCCTGATCTTAAATGTGATGAGTAAATCCATACCTTTTAGTATCCTCTTGCTCATGTATATTTTTATAGAAAGTTTTCTTTTATATATATATGTAAAATTCCATTTTTTGTCTTTCAGTATCACTGAGAAATGAATATCCTGAAAAGGCAAAATTAAGACTGGGCAATAAGCAGCTGCTTTTTTTTNGATAACATCATTACACTGGAATTGGCCTAGCCTTTACATATTAATTTTTGCACCTTGTCAGTGAAATCTTGTGCTTATAGTAGTCAATTTAAAGTACATATCAGAAAACTATGAATTAGTACATTACCAGAACATTTCCAGGGGGGCAATACATGTTTAGAGGCTGCCTTTCTTGTAATAATACATACACTCCTCTGGCAAAAATAATCAGAGGGGAGAGTGAGAAGACATTACCCTCTGACCATGTGTAAAGTCATGCTGTGCAGAAACTTTCTGGGTTTATTCCCCTTTATCTCATGTTATGTAAGAAAATAGGTAAATTACAAATTTCTTATACATCCAAAACTATTTTATATTTTATCTGCCAGCGAGAGAACAGAAAGGAAACAGTCTTATACAAGAAAGTATGAAATCAAATAGGTCTCAGAAACAAGACCTGAAAAAGCTGCTACCTTTTCACTTGTTTCTATCTGAGGATTGTTATCACAAACACCTGTTTGCTGCCCTTTAAATCAGCTTAGCAGCGGCGTACAAGAGGAATGCAGATTCATGCGGGGCGCTGGCATACTGCTCTCTAGGTGGTGTCAGCTGGGGAGGCACTGGGTCGCATCCCTCGGGGCAGCGAACGTGGCTCGCAGCTGGCTCCTGCTCGGGCACAAGCAGCGCGGAGCCGGGAGCCCTGGACAGCCTGGCTCTTTGGGACGCGCAGGTGGGAAGCGCAGCGGCGCAAGAGGAGGACGAGGGCGGCGGGGTGGGCTGCCACAGGACGAGCGCCACGAACACCTTCATCCCCCGGCACAGCCGCGCTCTAGGCTCCCCTCCTCGCCGCTGAGGGTGGGAAGGNGGAGCGCTTGGAGCTGCTGGCCAACCACACCTGCCTGCAGGAGCCCGCCCTGCAGCGGCTCATCGAGGTGAGCCCGGGCTGGGCTGTGGGGCTGGCGCTGCCTCCGGCCCGGGGGGGCGAGAGCGGGGCGGGAGCGGCACCGACGGCGCCTCCAGCCCGAGAGTAACTTTATACAACAACAAACAAACAAACAAAAAAACCCAACCCAACAACAACAAATAATCCCAGACTTCTTCACGGTGTAAGTGTATGCGCACACATCATCCCGTCCCGAAGAAGCTGCCCGCGGCGTGGGGGCTTTCCGCGGGCAGCCGCCTTGGTCGCGTCGCTCCGTGCCCGCGTCCCCGGGCTCCCCCAGCGCCGGGCTGCGGCCGCCGGTGCTCTGTGACAAGGGAGATGCTTTCGTTCTCCGCTGCCTGCCCACAAGCTGCGGCGTTGGCGGGTTCTGAAGCGCCGCCGTCCTGACCGAAGGCAGGTGGTGGCGGGGCGTCCCGTTGCGTGAGAGTTACCTGCGGTTAGTTACAGGGGGTTGAGGTTTGCTCTTGCGAAGCATGAGTGATAGTCTGTGACGTCTTGCAAGTGGTAAATTCTAATGGGAAAGCTTTGCTGTGGGAAATTTAATTGATGGTTGTGCTAGTGTCAAACTTTCCATTTTCTACTTATTGTTTGAAGGGAAATAGAAAGTCCTTAGGTCTCAAGTTATCCTTGAAAACGCTTCTGAAGATGTTTGCAGGGTGGTTGCAAAGCGGAAAGCAACAACGAATACAGTCTTACTAAAGTGCAGATGGCTGCATTTTAATGATACAGATACCTGCGAAATTGCATAGATTCTCTCTTTGCTTAGCTTTTGCCTGAAAAAGGAAAACCTACTATATTGAATACTTACCCAAACCCTTTGATTTCAGTGAGTGCTGGTAGCTGAGTGTTTTCTCCTTCCTTTGGTGTGTCTGCCTCGAATAGATGTTGCCAAACACAAGGGAAACACGGGATTGGTTTGTTTTGTTGGGTTTTTGTTTGTATGTTTGTAAAAGCACTGTATGATGGTGACTAAAACCATAGCAGCTCGTCACTGCAGTTTAAAAAATCTAAAATATTTGGTTATATACTTTTTCTATGATCTCCAGCAGAGAGGAAAATACAAAAGCCACCAAATAGGATAATCATGTTGGATGTTTAAGCAAGGTACTGGCAGACAAAATTATGCTGATGCCCTGTGTCACACTCTCATCCTCTGGCTTTCTGTATGGTATATTCTCTCTTAGCAGTCAGTAGTACAGTGATCATATGCTATAAATCTGGACCTTTGTAAGCTATCGTAGTAACTACTTTTATTATTTATGGTGTGTGCTGTGCTAGCTGTGGATTTTAAATAAAGAGAAGTGAGAAATATAGCAAATAAGACCAGTCTGGAATTTCTTAAAGCTGGATCTTAGCTAAGCTACATTCAGCACTGGCCCATTGTGTAGTGACCCCTTGGTATGCCACTTGCCCAGGGGTTGCAAGGGCTTGGTGAATGATGGTAATGAGGTGGTAGTAGTGGAGAGAAGATAATCACAACTGAATGGGTAGAATTGTCATTCCATCAGTTTGTTTTACTGCAGCATAACCTCTGCTCCTTCTTGATACCCTCCAGAACTGGACAGCCACTCAAATCCCTCTAGATCAGAAGCTGTCACAATATGCCATGTGAGTACTTAATTGTGACTGAGCAAGCCCTTGATGGGAAAGTTGCAAATAAGCTTTGTTTTATTTTATGCAGTGTATGCGTGTTCCTTCATGCTCTGGGTTTGAATGGCTTTGTGTGTTATTCTGAATAACACTGAGAAATTAATTCTTAAAAATCCACAAAAGTGATGCTTTCCTATACTCTTTTCTCATTTCCTATGCAGTAATCACTGGTATGCTCTAGGTGTGCTCACAAAGAGATGTTTTTCTGTGCAGTAAATTGTTATTGCAGTACGTTGCACATAGTTTATCAGGCAGTGTCATCACTGGCTCTCTTCAGATAAGCAAGTTGTATTCTAGATACACAGCTGATTATTTGCTAATTAAGAAAGACATATAAAGAGTGTTTGTGAAAATGTAAAGCAGTGTGTGAATTTTAATTGCCTTGACATTACTGGTAATTCCTCATTGTTTTCTTATAGCTCTTTCATTCCAGATAATCCTAAACAGTGTTTATTTTAAGTGTATAGGGGCCAATATGAAATAAAATCCTGGTTTGCTGAGCAATGTACAAACGTAATTTTATGACCTGTTTATCGCTTAGCTCCTAGTTACCACCCGGGAGTGGAAATCCACTGTTCCAACCCTTGTGCAGATGGGAGAGCAACAGAGAGCTCCAGCTTTGAAGAGCTAGCAGGAGAGCATGGAGTGAGGCTAGGTGGGAGGGAAGCAAAGCAAACAAACCATGCTGTAGTAGCTAGACCAGTGATTTATCACTCAGAAATTTCTGTGACTCGGGTCCTTTCAAAGGAAGAAGCAGCCTTACAGTTAATAAAGAAGAGGACAGAAGGAGGTGAAAATAGCAGACCAGAAACAGCAGTGGAGGAGAACGTGTTAGAAAGCATGTGACATCTGTCTTGGTGGGGCACTGCTTCCTGTAGAGGGATTTTGTTAGGGCTCTCTTGCCTGGAAGGATGGGCCAGCTCTTCCCCTGCAGGAACAGTTCCACATTTCCTGAACCATTGAAAATAGCACGTGTGAGTGCTTTACATGTAAGCAAATAAACAATGTGGAGTCGTGTGTTTATGCACACACGTAGGGCACAATGGAGGCACTGTGGCCACAAGTCTCTTTACAGTGTGTCCAGGGGCGTTTACTCAAGGAACACTGAGTTTGACTTTGTTGACCTATTAAACCCCAGGCCACTGTTGTGCCATTGCATACCATCTAACTGAACATGTGCTCACCAGGAGCAAGACTAAGAGCAGACCATCCTCATGAACCACTAGGCAACATGCAAAGAAGACAATATAATTATCATATTACGTTTTATTATCATTATGGTGGTGATCTCAACGTGCCGGAATTACACACCTTTGGTATGAGGTCACACCAAAGGAAACTCTCAGTGACAAGAATGGCAGGAGATGGCAGCAGATGCAATGATAAGAAAGATTGCAGGTGGTATACTTTCAATACCATGAAGGAGCTAGACTCAGCTGAGGAGAAAAGTATCTATATCCAGGCAAATATTATGTTTTTTCTAGATTCTGAAATTATCCAGAAAGTGAGGCTGCACACAAAGAGGGTACTTTCTGTATGGGCCTATTTCTTGGCACTGAGACCTTTTCTGACCTTTTGGGGTTGGAGGCACCTAGATGTGCTTTGGTGTGAATCACTTCTAGAGCAAAAGTGCCTCAGCTTTACTGCATGATGTGAGTATACATATAGGTCTGGTCCAGCTGAGCTATCCTCCAGACTCACTCCTTTTCCTGCATCATATTCAATGGTTGCAGGCACTCAGCTGCTGTACTTGCCAGTGTCTCTTTAATCAGACACTTGTCTGTAGGGCCAAGCTTGGAACAGCAATTTTTGTGTTACCCTATTACCATGACATCCTTTACATGCTATCCTTCCTTTTTTTGATATAAATGTTTTGTGTCATATACATATTTCCCTAGTGCAGATGTTTCCTATATTTATTATATTGTTCTATTGGGATTTCTTTTTTAATTGTGGTTACATAATGCTATTTAAACACAGTTGCTTTCATAAAATGAGGAAAATGAAAGCTGAGCTTTTTTTTTTTCTCTCCCCCCGGAAAGATTTAAGGTGTAGAGAAAAAGGCCTCATGCTAAAGGGCAGGTTATAAACTAAATGGCTGCAGGTGGATCTAGATACTGTTATCTCCAGAGTCAATAGCTAGAGGTACACAGAGACTTTGAGTAGATGTTTACAAGAGCAATGAGATCCTATGTGACTGAAAGATCCTCATCAATACCTTGGCTTGTACTGACATTGAACCAGCAGAGAATTGTGACAGCTGTCAGGAAATAAAGCCCTGCAAACACAGTTTACTAAAATAATCTTGCACTCAGATGATGCAACAGGAAGGGTAAGCATCAGACATCACCTGCCAGTGGTGAGGGTCTTTAAGGAACAGCAATGGCTCCTGGTATTGTGGAGCTGTAATATCCATATAGAACCCAATTTGGTCAACTTAACTTGTCACAAATGTAATAGAGTTGATCCTCTGTAATTGTTCTTTCCAACTTCATGCTTATCAAAATGTACTACTAGTTTGCTTAAATTACAGCAAATTCATCATTCTCCAGACCTGTTGATTAAAAGAGCAGTGGTGACTCACCAAGAATGTGTATTCTGTGCTAATAATACCATATTCTAACATAAGGACTTTGACAGAAGTTATTGAAAGTAAAATCACTATTCTATAAGGCAGTAGGCTGGTGTTATATCATTAGATTTCTTGTAAGGTCACGAGAAGACATACTGATGACCTCTTACTGGATAGTTGATGCAGCCCTGGGTCTTCTGGTAGTGTCTAGTATCTGTGTTCAAAGAGAGAAAGGCAAGAGAAAAAGCATGGCATCCTATTATACCTCTACTTAAAGAGATACATTCTTCTGATATCATCAAATTCCCAGTTACAGCTTGTCAGACTTGGTGGGAAGTAACAAGGAGTGTAGCCAGCTGGCATCGAGTGGCAAGTGTCTCAATAACCGTTCCTACCAGAAGGTTTAAGACCCCAAACTAGCAGCAAGTAGCTGAAGATTGGGGGTGCCTTCTGAAAAGAGAAATGATAATTCTTAACAGTTGTTTGAAGATGTGAGTGATTCTTTTATCTATTTGTTCTTCGTACTTTTTAAAATGCAATTAAAAGGAAAACAACTAGGGGAAAGAAATCTCATTTTTACAAGGATAATACAATGCAACCTTGATGTGTTCTGTGAGTTATACAGGCAGCTTCTTTGAACTTCTTCCAACAAGCCCTACCTGTTTCTGTTGAAGCCCATCTGAAAAGTAACTGCTCTCATTGGGGTGTGGGAAGTGACTGGAATTCAGCACTACTTTGTCTCATGAATGATGCCACAGATTGTTCCTTGATATAAAAGCTTTATTTTCAGAAAAAGTACTAGTGGCTTAGGGTAGCATTGGTTGCAGCATTACTGTATCAGACTACAGCTTTTGCTTCTTTCCTGCTGACAAGTAAGCCTAGATGAATTCTAGGAACTGTAGTGCAGACCCAGCTTCAAAGTAAAAGTGCTCTTGCTCTCAGGGTTCCTTTGGTTTTGAGGAACTGGTGCCAATTACATTAGCAAACATTGCTGGGGAGATGGGGGAGCACTAACTTGATCAGATCTCAGGTTATTCAAGTGGCATGAAGTTTTCAAAAAAAAAAAAANTGTTTTTGTTTTTTTTATTTTGTGTCAGTTCTTCTTTCAGGCAGAAGTCATGTAAGCTTCTTCTCCAGACAAAGACAAAGGATCAGAGCTTATGGCTGCAAAAGGTGTGATTAATACTCTTTTCGTCAATTATTTGAAAATTAATTGACCTTTGTCCTTGCAATCTGAGACCAAGGTTATTATTGACCATTTTCTTCTGATTTACAGCTGGTATTCTGTGAGACCTAAATGAATGTTTATATGCCAACATTGTACAGAATTTTCAGTGCACAAAGTCTGTGAGTTGTTTTCTCATAAATCTAAATGGTAGCTTGGTGGCTTTTGAATGCCTTCTTTCCCTCCTTTATGTGTTGCAAAGGTGAGGAAAAGTGTCTGAAATGAGGCAAGCCATTTTCAGGAGGACATGTATGCCCTGGAAAGGTTGACTTTTGTATGTGAATATGTAAATTTCAACTAAACTCAGGAATAAAGTTTCTTACAGCCGTCCATTTTTGCCTTCCTTAAGAACTGTTTTCAAAGACATGTAGTAAATACTGCTTTTGCCTTTAAAGGTATCTCAAGATGACTGTGAGATTCTGTGACCTCTGGCCAGAATGTCACAGTTTAGAAGCAGGGGACAACAGCAGTGACAGGAGCCACAGTTTATAAAATGGTCATTTTTATTTCTCTTTCCCTAATGGATTCCTCCAGGAAAAAATGCCATGGATTCTTATGGATGTATTTGGTAGGGTCATAATCTTATGGGGCTTTAGTCTTGTCATTTTCACTTAACTTGCTCATTCTGGGGAGGGCAGGCAGATTAGAATCAGTCTGTTTAATCATTTATATAAAGCTTGTTTTTTGCCGTAAAGATTATGGGATGAAAGAGAAGCATGAAGAAAGACATTGCGAAAAACATAGTGCTTCAGTTTACATATACACATGCATTAATTTTTACTGCTGCTCTTAAGTGCCTTTTTTGAAATCTGTATCCTTGTCACATGCTGTGGTGACTCAGTGCAGAGGTGAAAGATGGAATTTGTAGCTGATGTCAAGGAGGTCAGGTTAAATAATGGTCCTTCCATTTGCAGTAGTTGGTGATCAGAAGCCGTGCTGCAGCCACAGGCTGACAGCGGAGGGGCCCACATGTGATGATAATCGTGGAAGAGAGGAAGTGTGTAAGCTGAGAGAGCTAGGAGTCACCCAGAGCTGATAACACAGCAAACATGGTAAATGAGATTTATGGGTATGGCTGAAGGATAAGAACGCCTAATACAAATAAGGAGTGCAAATACAAAAGAATAAACCTACATTTTGTGGGGAGCAAGATGAAATAATCAAATGTCAAGTGGGAACAAAACTGTAGTTGTTTGGGCTGGATCTTTGCTGGTATGACTGTAATAATATTTTGGGTTTATTGCTGCAAAGCTGTGTAAAGTCCAGTACAGGTAAGTCACTCATCAGTCATCTGTGGAAGTGCAGCCCCAGAGCCATGAAGGGTTAAAATTCAAGTTGCCGGTGTGATTTTGTTTTTTTCAGTTGTGTTTGGTTTTTGGTTTTTTGTTTGTTTTCTTTTTTTTTGTTTTGTTTTGGGTTTTTTTGGTTGGTTGGTTTTTTGGTTTTTGTTTGGTTTTTTTTTTTTAACTCAAATAAGGAAACTGTGGTAACATTGTGTTTGGATATTTATGCAGAAAGAACAGCAACTGATAGTAAATGACCAGGAAAGAAAGGACTGTTGCCATCCTAAATTAAGTGTGATAAGGAAATCAACAAAAATCCACAGCTTCCTCATAGGGTTACCACTTAGGTTGAATTCAAGGAGGGAATTCCTTGCTGAAATAAGCACAAAGCAGGCTTTTGTACTGGGATGTGACCTAACATGGAACTTGCACTTGCAAGCATTAGCTTATGACCTTCCTAACTGAAACTTCAGAGCTTATGCTTGAGAAGGGTTGAGTTGGACAGCCTGTTTAAGTATTCTGAGGCATGCTTTAATCACAAAGGTAACAGGATCTGCATTTTAAATAGACCTCTTTGAGGGGATCTCATGCTGGTGTTCTAATGACCAGCCGTGGCAATATTAAATAGCACCAGGTAAAGCCTGCTTGTGTGGTCAAAAACCAGAACAGCCTACTTGATGAGAAAATGCAGCAGCCTACAAATAGAGTTTCATTGACCTGTGAAGGTCTAAGGATTTAAAATCTCAATTTATAAATCCAGTAGGGGTCACAATAATTCCCGCAAAACTTTTATCTGTAGTTTAAAATTATGTAAGTGTTGTCAGCTAAAGATGTAGTAGTCACTGTGACCTGTAAATTATTATCTCTTTTGAGAGGGGGAAATAAGTGCAGAGAAGTGAAACTATGGTTTTATGTTGTATATCTTGTCTGTCAGCAGAAACCAAAGAACCATTGCATTCTGGTTTTTCCTGATTATTTTAACCACCCACCTGTTTCCTTTCTGCTTTTTGAATTGCACATGACCTTTAAAGTTCCCAAAATATCAAGCCTGAACTCTGCAAGTTCAGTGTTTTTGGGGGGTTGAGCAGTTAGTGGTAGTGACTGGGTCTTAGATCATGCAAATAACTGCTTTTGAACACTGGATTTAAGATGCTGCTTCTACTAGTGCCTTGCCATGCATTTGATTTTGAGGCAGACACTGTACAAATCACCAGTCTAGTTAAAAGAAAAAGGAAAACCCCTATTATTTTACCTCAAAGTAATCATAAAGTGAAATGAAATTTCTGGTTCTCAAAAAGACTGGTTTAAGGAAACTAAGCACTTATGATGCAACAGGTGTGATTCACTTTATTTTTAATACCTCTTGAACCCACAGGCTAAAATATACTTCAAATTTATTTGAAAATCAGTAGCAGAGATATATCAACACAAATTCAATGGAAAAAGCAGGGAGAATTCAGCTGCTCTGCTAGGGTGTTTATCAGCTGGGGGTTTTTTTCCTGTGTTCTCTATAAAATTATAAACCATTTTTAATTTTTCTATGAAAAAAGCAATAGCCAAAAGCAAAAGTCTAAAGGAATATAGTAAGTTAAAGAGAGTATTCACAGATATCTCCCCTGAATGCTCGGTCAACCTTCAGGAGTTTGCCATCCAATGACTTCCTGTTCCAGAAGTAATTTCTGTGCATTAATAGCCATCTATGGATTTCTCTTTTGTGAATCCAGCCCCATGGGCACATCTGCAGGAAGGCAAGCTCCATTAGTTCTAACATTCTCAGGAGAGTCAATCTTTAGTTTTCTGTCATCATTGTTGCTATGTCAAAGGTTCATTCTAGATAGTATAATAAAACATTTTTTTACTTTAGGAAAACAAAAGCCAGTATCCTTATCTCCAACCACTGTGAATCTTCCCTTTTAAAGGGTGGCATCAGTAGCTCTTTCTTCCTAACAGTAATGAACTTCACTTTTTTTTCTGATATTCAGTGGTCCCCATTGGGCTGGCTTCAACAGGTGGGTGGGCCTAATGGCTAATGATGTTGTCTGGGTGTTTAATAACAAGATTTAACAAAGAAATGATCAAAGACTTACTGCTGAAGGGGCTTGGAGATCTCAGCAAGCATACCAAGTGCCACAGTACCAGAAAAAGAAAACAGCTGGCATGCTGCAAGCTCAGAGCTCGCTCTTCACTCACCAATGAGTAATGGTAACGTGGTACTCCCTTCCCACTGAAAGCAGTGCAGGTCACTGTGCCATTTAGAGCCAATGCTGTGGCCTGCCTGCAGAGCCTCAAGACACATCCTGGCAGTAGCGTCGCTACTTGGGGAAAGTTAACATTGTCCCTGGGATGCTGAGTTGTTACAAGTCGTGGCAAAGATGGCATGGGTGCTCACAACTGCTCAGCCTGTTACTTCTAGACCAGGCAGAAGAGAAGTGGTGCAAAGATGTGAAATTAAACATTTAATGCCTTGGTGACTGCTGCTTGCTTCTCGCATGTGCCTTTTGCTGGCTCTTTGTCTCTCTTTTCTGCGTGAAGGTATTTCCATTTCTTTAGGGCAATTGTACCACAGGTTCTTGCAATCCTCTCTCGTTCTTAAGTGTTTCTGGCTTTAAAAACTTGATGTTCAGTGTAATATTGTCACCTGCTGAGCTTGTGTCAGGAGGACATCAGGCAGCAAAATGGATAGCAAACATGCTGCATGTTTGAGTTTTTCAAGTATCCTGGTCCAGCTGATAAAAATTTTTTCCAATAGCTGGACTGTTGCTGTTCCAGCAGGTATATATGTGTTCAAGACTAACTAAGAACTGCAGAGATAATAGTTTTGCAGAAGGAAATTCTGAGGGAAAATATCAAGGTTTTCATTTCTAATTTAACTACTGGTTTCTGTAGTGCAAAAAATAGATCATTCGTGTAATTTTCCAGTGTCTCTCTTGCCATTTGACTTGGTTTGGTTTGGTTTGGTTTGGGGGTTTTTTGCATGCACACTCTGATTCCTGTCTAGGCCATTGTCTGCAGAGTTTCTTACACTTCTTAAACCGAAGGTCAAGTGTTCTTAGCCTGTGCCCCATGCAATTTATCAAACCTCAATGCAGACACCAGACCTGGAAGCAGAATGATGAGTGGGGGGATTACACACAACTGTTCAAAACAAATCCTTCTGGAGGCTTCTTTTCTCTCTCTTTTTTCTTTTCAGGGGTAGCTGCATGGAGAAGGGAAGCAGGGCTTCGTTCTTTTATGTCACTAATGCTATATACAAAATCTTTTTTTGAGTTGCCCCACTCATGTTACAGCAATAATTCACAGAAGGAAGCAAAATGCAATACATGATGTGTGGTCCTTAGCCTTTCTCAGAGCTCGGGCTCTCTGCTCTGTCCCAAAATTTAGAATTTAATAGATTATAATGTGTCCCTGAGGAGTTTAGGTTGCCTTCAGTTATAAGTAAATCAAGATATTTCTGAGAATGCTCTATGAAACAGTATTTATTGCTTAGAAAAATGTGTTGATCTCTGAGCTGCTCCTTGCTCTTAATGTGAGCTCTAGAGAAAAGATATAATGATCCTTGTAGTTAAGCTCTTACTTGGGACCCTGGAAACAGTTTTTAATTCACAGCCTTGTGTAATATTATATAAATCATATAAATTATGTAAAGCACATTACATCAGTAAAATGGGACAAAGCTTCCTTGCTTTGCAGGCTTGATGTGCCAGCTTCTTTGGTGGATGTATAAATGACAACTTCTTTGTAAAACCAATAACTGATCAAAATCTGAGTGTGATTCCTTTCCTTTTACTATCGGTGGTGAAATTTTGTCAGTAGTCTTCTTTGTTAGGAGAGGGACAGTATTTATTTAATGTTTGCATGTCCTTTTCAGAGATGATGAATTTTATTTATTCTTGGTTATACTTTGCATTCAAAGATAATCAACTGCCAAGTGAAGTGTGTAATATTTAGTGTCCATGCTGTAAATAATGTTTTGGACACAACTGTCATTAATTTTGTTGGCATGGGAAGGTATATTCAGATGTGAGAGCACTGTTGAGACAACTGATATCTTATTTTGGCATAACTCAGCACACTTTGGCTAGTGACTTCCAAGTCTTTCTGAGGAGGATTGAACAGAACCAGGCATAATGCTAATCAGATGTGTTCATTCACATTCGTAGTCCCAGTGTGGGGGCATACTGGCCAACCTGAGTAGCCTCAGTCTCCTCTAACACACCAGTTATATTCTTCCCCAGTTCAGGGGGGTCCCCTGCAAGGGATCTGTATAATTTACCTGTGCACGTAGATTTGCTGCTCTGGGATTTCTGCCATTGGAATGTTCCATCTGGAAACACTTCATTTACTTAATGAATATGTCATAAAGCATTCTTAATTATTGTCTGTCTCTAGGCCTTCTGTCCCTCCCAATCTCTTCCACATTTATTAATATAACCTACCCTGTACATGTGCAGGTATCTTTTATTGCTGTAGATACCCTTTTCTTAGAAGTAATATGCTGGCTTTTGGCCTGTCTGTCCTTGCAGCCCTTTTTTCTCTAAGGCATAAGATATCTTCTACTAAAAGAGAAACAAGAGAGTCAGAAGTGGTTATAGTTTGGTATTTTACCAGCCAGTAGTGGAAATTCCAGCCACATGAACTTGCCTTAAAAGGGGTTTGTGGGATCTCATGTTATTGTCTCTTTGCAGGGTATCATCCAAGCCTACAAGAGTGGCATAACTCTCCAGGGAAACACCACTAGCCTGGGCAGGTGGGACTACAGTGGGTCTTTCTTCTTCTCCATCTCTGCAATAACAACCATTGGTAAGAGTTCCCCGCTTTCCTCAAAGGTGGGAAAAGAGTGGGAATGAGGACCTGCACTCAGACACTGCTCCAGCACTCTGTGGTTCCCTGGAGCTTGCAGTA
Organism: Regulus satrapa; assembly: GCA_013396955.1. Lineage (NCBI taxonomy): Eukaryota > Metazoa > Chordata > Aves > Passeriformes > Regulidae > Regulus > Regulus satrapa. Next base: position 92,316 of record VWZN01018322.1, read on the forward strand.
GGCAAATAGGGAAGCATGCATGAACCCAGGCCTAGGAGTGCTTTGTCAGTGCCGGCACAGTAATGATCTCTAACTGATAAGACACAGGGATGATTAGCTCACAACATCTTCCTACTATCTTACATGGTTTCTGGGGCCTGAACTTCATGGTACTGAACTTTCCCAAGTCTTGTGCACCCTGAGAGGTCCAATGTGAATTGTGCATTGAAATGGGCTTTTCCTATCACATGGACAGGAATGATTTTGGAAAATTCTTAATACTATTTCATCTTCAGAGACTATATTTAGGAATTATTCATCCTTATTATTACCTGTATTAGATTAAGACCTGCTTGTTCAAATGAAAGTTAAATAGATGGATAAATATCACAATTCAATTGACTCATGTTTCACCAAATGGCTAATGCAAAGCCACGAGAAATGGTGGTAATAAGCAGCCAAAGAGAAAATGGAAAAAATAAAATATGCTAGGTACACAGTGAGCTAAAGCAGATGCTGTTAATTGCTGACAGTTCATGTCCCCTGTCCCCAAAACTATTAATAATCTGATATCCTTTTCTTATGGTGTGACCCAGTATTAAAAAAAAAAAAAAAAAACAAACATGGAAGGGAGAGTATGTGGAGAGATGGTTGTTGAGTGTTAAAAATCCCTCATGGGTTTCTTGATTTGTCAGCTCTCTTCAGTTTAAAGTATATTTTTAAATCAAGATTTTTCTTTTTGTACCCAAGTGGAACTTTATTTTGATTTCTGATTGGTTTTGAATATATATTGGCTCCAGAACAGTAAGCCCTCAAGTATGAGCTCAGAGACAGGGTTTGTGGGTTTTCTGTGGGGGTGGAAGCAAGTGGGTAGTGGTGTGTCATCTTCCTGTGACTCAGTACATCCTTCTGCCCTGCTCTTTTGCGCATGCATTGTTCTGGTTGGGAACACCCTTTCAGTGTGTTGCACTGCCAGGCAAGGGTTGCACCAGATGATGGCAGTGGAGGCTCATCAGACAGGGTCACGCAGGCTGTGGGTTTCCAGCAGAGTCCGGTCAGTTCCTTCCAGCCTTTAGTACAAAGCAGCATCTGCTAATAGCTGCTCTGCTTGCCTCAGCAGTGAATCCTGATGAGTTCCTAAGCCATCAGAGTGACTGTTTCACCACGGCCAATTTGAATTAATGATATTCAGGAAGAATCAAATTTATCATGTTAAAATATAAGGGGATGTTGTGATGTTGGCAGAAAACTAGACTAAGCCTTTCTGATCTTCTACTAAGAGTAGCTGCTAAGCTGCTCTTCCCACTCCCACCCCCTGCCTCCACTCCCCTCTTTTTTTAGCAAACTCCTCACCCTGATGACTAAAGGGGAGGAGGACAGGACAGGGCATGACACAACTGAGTTGATAGCAGAGGCAATTGAAAGTTGAAAAGAAACCAATCTTACAACTCTTTATCTCATAATTTTAAAGCTGATGCCATGATTCTGGAGACTTTTTCATGGTTTTTCAGTTGTGGATTTGAGAATGCCATACAGGCCCTTCTATGCAGAAAACTTCAGATGACTGGACCCTTCATTCTGCTTATTCAAGTTAAATTGTTAGTTGTGTACAGATTAGTGTCATAACACTCTGTTGATAACAATACGTTGTAGAAGAGAAAACTACAAATGGTTTCACAGAGCCTCACCCTGAGTCTGTTATCATAATCTCTCTTTATGCAAATTCTTGAGATAATAAGGGCTTCAGCCTCACTGAGGATACCAGGGCATGGCTGGGAAGGATAATTGATGATGTCAAGTAAAAAGACAAACTCCTTTCCAAAGAACTCAATGAAGTTCAAAGGGGTGGGTCACAATAGGAAACTTCATGTATAAGATATGGCAAATGAGATAAATGACAATTGAGAAGTCTTCTGGAGGATTTGTGAAGGTTTTAGTGTTCTTACATGGCAAGGAAGGGTTTATCTCAGGCTGTGATTATGGAACCAATGAAAGCAGGTCCAGCTGCACAAGATTAGCCTATAGGAGTTAGAACCTAAGGTATTCTGGGAAATGAGTTCAGGAAGGGTAGAGTTAAGATGATAATGCAGAAGAAAGAGTCTCAGGAATGTAGGGGTGCTATAAAAAGATTTTAATATGGATGGTCTCTATTACATGTGTTCCAGCTGCTGCAAGTCCTTTGGCCTGTTTGTCTCTTCCACATTTTTTCTTTGCAATTAATGCTATGAATGCCTTGCTGACCTCTTATGGCAAAATAATATCTTTCTGACTCTTGTCCTTAGTCTTCTCAGACAGCACTGCCAAAACCACTATCACTTTTACCTTCATCACTTCCTTTTGAGATGCTCTTTCTGTTCTGACAACTTCTGCATTCTACTTTAGGTGCTTTAACGCCCCTCAGAAAGCTAGGTCCATTTCTCCAGTACTTACCAGAACACTTTCTCACTGGGGTACAGGAGGGGATGTTAGCTTCATTCCCCATTAACACCCACTGAGGGGCATTAGATTCTTTCCCCACTGACAAGGTGCAAATTCCCATGTATCCTGTTGCAGCATCTTCTGCACTGTATCTTTCTTCCAGTTAAATGAGAGCCTCAACTGTTTTCACTAGTAGCAATTAAAAGCAGCATGTAAACTTTGCTTAAAAGCAAAGTGAGTTCTATCCTGCAGGCTGGACATAGTTAGTGCCTCAATTGCAAATGTTTAAAGAATAGATATGTATGAACTAAAATCTCTTATTTAAAGAACTGCACTAAAGCCTGTGTAGTTTTTTTCTCAGTGTCATCATTTGAATGGAACTGCATTTATAACTTTTGGGATGGGCAGCCCTGGCCACCTGGAGATGCCTTCTTCCCACTGTCATGCTTCTGTGCTTTCCTTGTTGCTGTCTTTGGCATATCATATCATGCCAGATTTTATATGTTATCTCATTTTCTGCAGATTTTTTCCATAATAACCCTTTCTCCAATGCCTTGAAGGGTCATCTTCAGAGTCCCTGTAGAACTGTAGTACTAAACATAATTGAAGAAAGAGAAGCTAACTCGCTGCTGCTTTTATCTCTCAGACTTCTTTATCCCTTGCCGACACAAAGTCTCTCCTTTCTGTGTTTACTCTCGTCCTACTTAGTTTGGACTAACAGGGCAGAGGTCAAAGCTAGTTCAGAGTGGGGCACAAGATCAAAGTTCCTGAAGTCAAACGACCACAGGGTGGTGTAATTTCAGAGAAGGTGCTAGGGAAAGGCTCTTTCTGTAGTCAGTGATGAGGCAAGCCTAAGAGTAAAAGGAGTATTGTCCTCTCTGGCCTGAATGTCCCACTTAATGTTGCCATTGCCTAGTGCTGTATTACCATTTTCTGGTGGCACAGCTATCAGAGTTCAGTTGTATGAATTTCAAGGGCATTTTTTAAAATATAAAATGGGGCAAGTAAACCATCTCACTGTGAAGAAAAGAAGGGAAATACCTTCTTCCTGTTCCTTCCTTCTCTGGTTAGCACAGTACATAGCTCCTAAAAGCAATACCCCAAAGGACTGGGAAATAACAGCAGAGGCATGGATCAGGCTATTCAGTGAGTGATGGTATTAACCACACTGTTAGAGATGTTTAGTAGGTGCCACAGAGGATTCTAGTGCAGGGAATAAAACAGTTGCAAGTTCAGGGCTGTGGAATCCTGGTAAGGTAAAGCTTTGGGCCAGCAAGAGTTCTGTGAAGACTCTGACCCTTTGAAGTGTTGCCTGGTGTCTGGTGGAGCTCCTGAGAAAATGGTCAGGTTCCTGCCTATTGCTGGCTGACAATCTAATAGGGAATTCAGATAACTTATCTTGATATCTCAAAGTGATTAAGATATACAGAATAACAGCTTTGGGACCACTTTCATATTTGATTCCTCTGTGAACCTCAGGGACCTCTTGTGTAGGGGAGTTCTCTGCTGAAAAGCTGCCATTGTTGGTGCACTGATCTTTTCCCTGTCCTGTGACAGCTGGCAGAGCTTCTCTACAAGTAGGATGCGGCACAGTGGTCCATGGAAAGTCACTGGTGGGTTTTGGGACAACCACTCACAGCAGCTTCCTCTAAGCTGTCTTCTGAGCACTGGGATGTGATCTGCTTTCCTGACAGCATGCCATCTCACCCAGCTGAGATTAAAACTACTCTACAGTTTTCAGTGCATGCACAGCATGAATCAAAGACTGCACTTCTCAACAGAAGCTTCTTTCCCCCCCCCCCCCACCCCACTCACTGAAGGAGAGTGCAACCAAATTTTACTCTCATCTGGAACTTCATAGAGCTAAAAGTGTTAATAACTTCCCTGGTTCAACCTGCCAGGGTCCCAGTGAGCATTCCCATATAAGACACAGTTCTCAAGATTCTGCCACCACTAGCTTTAAAATCAATGTTTTGTTTGTTATAATCATAAAACTGAGAAGCCAATGCAAGCAGGGTGGCTGCTTGGGGCTCGTGTCCTGTTTCTACCCTACATGTACAGGCTCCGTGCCTGTACCATCCTCCTTGGATGGATGACCTGGGAATAACTGACTTCTGATGCCAGGTGTCCTTAGCTGTGTGCAGCTGATGAGTGTTTTTTAATTTAGGGCAGACTTCATGGTTATAATGTGAAACCTCACAAGAAGGTTGAGGAAGCCAAGCCTATTAACATATTTTATATAGTTATATAGTCAAAGCATGAGGGAGAATAGGAGACCCTGACTTGTTGATCTTCAAGTGAATGTCGGTAGCAAATGGCCTCTGAAAATTCTAATGCTTGTAAGATTAGATAGGATAATTCAGGTTTCCTGGTACTTCAGGTCTCCACTGCAACTGTCTGCTTAAAGCAGTCAGCTAAGCAGGGTAAATGAGTGCTGTGTCAGGGTCACCTTCCAGCTAAACTGGGGCCATGCTCACATTTTCAGGAACCAGGCAAGCATGACCATAAGGCTGTGTGAGTGATCAATAGGTGTGTTTGTGGTTTTTCCACTTTGAATTACACAAAAATTTATTTTCCATCTAAAGTGAATTTTCTTTTTTTTTTTTTTTTTTCCCCTCAATGAAACATTTGAATTTTTCATGCAAAAAGCCTTTCATTTCTCCTGGATTAAAACATACTTGTAAGGTCACTTGTAAAGACCACAAGAGAAAGGAAAGTTTTGATTTCCCAAAAAGTGTTAGAGGAGGAGCTAGTGGTGGGAGGAGCTTCAAGGCTTAAGGATTTAATTTTTTCCAGTGCTTGGGAAAATAGGAATGTGGCTCACAGAACATCACCCTAACTGCCAAGCAGAGAATTTTTTATGAGTACTTAAATGTTTAATGCAAAATAAAGTAATTCTGGCACTGACACCCCTCAGTGAACTGCACAGTGGATACCTGGCCTCCAGGGTTAGATGAATTCCTAGTTATTTAAAGCAAAATACTGTCAACAAGAGCAATCTGTAAATTCGGGATTAGACCGTGTCCGTAGGAAGTGACGGTTTGTGTAATTTCAGGTAGGAGGAAAGATTTAATAAAACAACAAGAGTTTCTTCTCTAACCAGTGTAGCTTTATCAGTGGTTTTAGCACTCAAACACATTTTTGGGGAGATTTGGTTTTATACTAACTCGGGTTTTTCTGCAGATGGAATTTTTTGGTAAAATTTCCACTTATGATAGACACTTTTTGTTCTTAATGTTTTTTTGATGAAAGTACTGTTTTATATCTGGACAGTGAGAACAAACCTCTTATTGTGGGTAGCAGGAAGTTGCAGCTGTCTCAGTTAACTGAGAGTACTGCAAGTCTTGTCTTGTGAATGAAAAGATCATTTTATAATAAGTCTGATCTTCTTAACAAGTCTATAGAGCTTCTGAATCCCTTATGGGCAGGAGTGTAATGAAAAAGGAGGAAAAAAAGCCTGAATTACTTAATATGTGTAACAGAAGCACATGAGTTAAAGCACATGGTCATGAGCATTTAGAAATAAAAACACTCTTGTTTCCTTCAAAGAAGCTTAATTTACATTGCACCTTATTTCAAAACAAGAGGAGCTATACATGCACTTAATCCAGCTGCTTCAGTGGAAACACTTATACTTCTGATGTCTCTGCAGGTTTTAGTGATCATTAGTGATCAGTGTCTCTTTGCTCAGACATGTACCAGGAGACATCCCAGCAGCAGGCTCATGAGGGACATGACATAACTGGCTGTGCTGTTTTAGTTTCTGAATCCGGTTCACATCTTCTACTATATAGCTCATGATGGTTTAAGACACCCATTAATACTAAAGAGGATGGGTCCTATTTCCCCATTCATGCTTGAGTTTTAACAGTAGAGGCTGGCATCTCTTTGTCTAGTGCAAAGACAAGTGGATGTAACCAGACAGGAGTAAATTTCTGGGCATTTTGCATAATCTGTAGTCTCCTATGCTATTTGATTAAACGTTTTATCCTGTATAAAAAGCTGGTGAGACATGGATTTTTTTTGGCATGTGTACAGCAACTGTGTACTAAGTCTTCAAAAAATTGTCTCAAGCTGCTCAGTCCAAGGGAAAAAGGAGCCAGCGAAATTAAATTGTGTTTGGAGGGCTGGGCTTACTGTGCACATTAGACCTTCCTCCATCACTCGATTTGCCATTCTAAATTAATTGTAACATACACATTAAGTTTAGGTGCTGTGCCATCCAGCATTATGTGGCACCCCCACAGTTCTGCAGGCTGCTGTGCTTCATGCAGTGACCAGAGAATGTGTCTTTCTTTTACATTTAATGGCAGAGTAACTTAGAAATCTGTGGTTGAAGGAACTGACCAAGACATTATGACAGTCTTTTAAAATTTGGTATAGAAGGAAAATAAAAAGGAGGGGTTGGGGGAAAACCATCTTGGGAATAGCTGGCCATAAGTATATGTGATTCATCTTCAGACTCCAGCCCTACAGCAAATGTCCCCCAGTATTTTCTCCTGGGCCAGGTCAGGCCACAAAACACCCTAATCCCATAAGAGAAAAATTTGAACTAATCCACCAGAATGTCACAGCCGGTGCGAAATGCAGCACACCAGATACATCTTTCTATAATTCACTTAGAAGGCGTCATCTACCAGATGTACTTGCTTATATGTTTCATTTTGTTAGACCTATTAGTCGAGAAATGGTGAAAGTTGGCAGAAATTGGCAACCATCAGGGAAAAGTGCATTATCATTGCAAAGCTACTCACAAGCAAACAACTAGCAGTGATGTGAAGTCTTAATTTTGTCCCTTTTGTTTGACTGTATTTCAAAATATCTAGTTACATAACAGCATCCCATTCTTTCTGTGTGATGCTCTCCACCTTCCCAGGGACAGGCTGCTGGGGAACCATTGCAGGTATATTGGGTGCCTAAAAATATTGAAGGGGATGTCCTCCATATAATAGAATTTGGGATTTGTAGGGATACTTACTTAGGGATAACTTGCCCCCAAACCTTTTTCTGGGTATATTTTGCCTGCACAACTAGCAGCAGAGTTGTCCATGGTGAGAGATAATTGTTAGCAAAAGCTTGGCACAGAACATGTAGCTGTCCCCAGCTCATAGCTGCACACATTTCTACATTGTCAGTCAGTGCAGTTGCTTATGGCAGCTGGCAGGTGACCAAGGTTAGTGAAGGAATGGGACTCCCGTGTTAACCACAGATGTTTGCACTCTCACTTATCTGGGATACAGAGCCCGGCCCTGGGGCCTCTCCCTGCTGGGCACTGCTCATTTTCCTGAGGCTACAGCACCCAAAAGCTGGGTATCCAGGCAGCAGTGGAGGGAGCAGCTCTGTGCTTGCTCTGCCAATGGTTGGGTGGTGCTGGGAGAGGATAGCATTATTTGTGGTAAAGATAATCTTTGTGGACATAAACCAATTTCTAATGAACAGAGGTGATTTTGCAATGTAGTCAAGGCCACAGGTCTCTGACTGGCTAAGGCAGTCGAAATGCTTGTGATGTCCTAGTTCTTCTGTCTTTGAAAGCATCCTGTGAAATATACCCTAGTTTAAAGCTGACTTTCTTGTGGCAGAAAACACTGGAAATTACAAATGAAAGTCTGAAAACTTATGGGACATTTTTAAAAGAATGTGTGGGGAATGAAGACAAGGGATTTTGAGCCAGAATGATCTGAGGCCACAAGCAAGGCTGTGATTGCAAGGCAGGACCTTTTATTAGCTCACTTCCTATGACTGGAAGAAAGAGGCAAAATTTAAAACCCCTTTTTTTTATTTTAGGTCTGAAATTGATTTATTTTATATAGGTTAAATATAATTTATCCAGGTATATTGACTCTAGACAATTTTGACAATTTAAAGTGTATTTGGTACTTGTGGTGCAAGGAGGCAGTGTTAAGTTCACTAGTCCTGTGGGACAGAGGTAGAAAAGGGTGGTTGTTATAATTAAAACACTATTGTTGTGATTCAGAGACCATCTGACAGCCACGCAGGATCATGGCAGTAAAGCCCATGCCAACAATGCTTACAAAAATTGAACTAAACGGAAGGTTTGCATTTACGTCAGATCCCAGCCAGGGCACTGGGTAGGGAAGAGGAAATTCGCTGGCAAATGGAAAAGGAACTAAGCAAAATTGGCAGGGAAAAAAAATGTTATTTTCCAGCCCACAATAGGATATGACAAACAATAGATGTAACTTACAGTTATTTATAAATAAGGTCCTTTTGGAGCAGTGACCTTCTCACCTAACTTCTGCAGATGATGGAGGTTCACCCCACCAGGGGGAAGGGGTAAACAGAAAATATTTTAGATTTAATACTTCATTTGTCCCCTATTTAGGCTATGGGAACCTGAGCCCCAGCACTGCAGTTGGTCGAATTTTCTGCATCGTGTTTGCACTTTTTGGGATCCCCTTGAACCTTGTACTCCTGAATGAAATTGGGCAGCTGATGCTGCTTGGGGTTCAGCATTGTGCCCGTCGCCTAGAGCAGGTGTTTCACTGGCAGGTAAGTGGTATGGACAGGCATATCTCAAGGGAAAAATAAAGAAAGAGGACACTGTCTGGTATTTGAGATCCTATAACTGACAAGGACAGCCTGGCTGACTATTTGACCAAAAAGACAATAATACTCAGGAATAACTGGAAGCAAATAAATTTAGTTTATGACAGCCCTCTGAGGTGTCAGATAAGGTTGTTTATTAATTGAGGGAAATTCTGTGATGAATGACTTCCCCTACAGCAACAGAAGTGATAAAGCATGTGAGCAATGCACAGTCCTAGACTATCTGGTCTGTTTATCATCAGTTTTAGCCTGAACTGCACGTGTAAGTTCAATGGGAACATTTGCAGAACAGGCTTTAAACTGGTGTGAATTTAGGAGTTAGGAAGGTGATGCCCAATTTTTGTCAGCTGGGTGTCAAAGTTTAACCTCAGCTGGCATCTAAGCACTATGCAGTTATGCATCCCTTCCCAGTGGGATGGGGAAGAGAATCAGAAGAAGAAAAAAATTAATGGATTGAGGTAAAGACAGTTTAATAAGTAAAGCAAAATTGTGCACACAAGCAAAACAAAAAAAAATGAATTTGTTCACAACTTTCTATCAGCAGGCAGGTGTTCAGTCCTACCATTCCCAGGAAAGCAGGACTCCATGTGTAACACTTACTTGGGAAGACAAACTCCATCACTCTGAAGATTCCCTGCTTCCTTCTTCCTTCTTCCCCCAGCTCTATATTCTGAGCATGCTGCTATATGGTATGGAATGTCTTTTTGGTCACTTGGGCTCAGCTTTCCTGGCTGTGTCCCCTCCCAAATTCCTATGTACCCCCAATCTACTCACTGGTGGGGTAGGATGAGAAGCAGAAAAGGCCTTCACACTGTGCAGGCACTATTTAGCAACAATAAAAACACCTCTGTATTACCAATGTTTTTTCAACAGAAATTTAAAGCACAACCCTCACTAACTACTGTGAAGAAAATAACCATCCCATCTCAAATCAGCACACATGTGGGACAGTCACACCATTTATTCTAGTGGAATTCAATGGATGTTTGTATGCTTTTGTGGAGTCCATCATCATATCATCATCATCTCCAGCTGGAAACCAAGCTGAACTTTCCTTGCTGCACTCCTTGTGACAGTTTTTTTTTCTCTGTCTTCTTAGAATAAAGCTTCCTTCCTGATGAAGACCTGTGCATTGGTAACTGGCTTGTTATTGTTCCTCCTGCTACCTCCCTTGTTGTTCTCTGAAAAAGAAGGTTGGTCTTATGAAGAAGGCATCTACTATTCCTTCATTACCCTCAGCACTATAGGGTTTGGAGACTATGTGATTGGTGAGTAGCTCACATTTCATTGCTTTCACCTACAGAACAGCAAGTCCATGACATATGAAGCTCCCCGCTTGGCAGTTTGGCACCGGTAGCAATCCCCAGACCTGATGATCACTGTTTGTGGTGGGCATTTGACAGGTTAGAAAAGACATGATTTCTGCCATAGCAGTGCCACCTGTGGAAGAACACATGGTTTCCCAGTCAGTAAGTGTCACTGAAGTGGTCTGTCCCTTGAATGACTACAGCACCAGGCAGGAGGGCTGTGGTTTAATCACAGTAGTTGCTGAGGCTACGCTTATTACACTCCAGTGCATCAGCAGCCATTAGTTTTAAGCAGATGCCACTCTTCACTGTCTTTAACAGACAGGGACTGTTTCTTCTGTCAAATCCCTAGATAACTGCTTTCTAAAAGGCAATCCAAGTCACCTAGGTGTAGACTGTCAGGCACCAGGCACTACCTAGTTTTGGATGCCAAAACCCTTTGCCAGAGGAAATGGCACTGGATCCACACCCAGTGCATTTGCTGAAATGCAGGACACACCTCTTTGATAAAGACTTTCTCATTAAATACAAATTGATTATAGAAACACATGCACCCTTGAATTTCTAGAGACAGAAAAACATTCTATTACAGATTTGCTATTTTCTTTTCTTCATGGCACTTTCTTGATAATTATTGACAGACAACTTATTGGCAGCTACTTTAGGACTTGTCTGTAATGCATGAAATTTATGACTAGAGCTTGTGTAGGCACATTAAATAAGTTAGGAATAAAGTTAGCTTGGGTAAGGATAGTCAGATGGAGCTTGACAAAAGCTGGGTCAGCTCAGCGTTTTCCTATACTGATTTTACAGATGATGCTGAACTCTGTGCTACAGCAGCTTTACTTTTCTTAGTTTCTGGTAATACATTTGGTACTCTTTCCTCTTCCAGGTGTGCCTTCACCTGTGTAGTACCTTTGTAACTGGAATACTGCCATAGATGCACTAGGTTTGGTATGGGAATAATTGAATATGTCAGTTGTGGTATGTAGATGCTATACAATTTTGCCTAACAATCCTGTATGTGTTCAAAAACAAGGTCCAAGTGACCATTGCGCTCTTTCCTCTCTAGTGTGATACAGAACGGGGAGGAATAACTGACCTGCTTGGAAGCATCTCTGCAGAAATGGACCTGGCAGTCCTGATGGGCACCAGGCTGTCCATGATCCTGCAGAGATTGCCTCAGTGGCCATGAAGACAGGTGATAATTTCACACTGTCTTCCAAGGTTTGGTTGTTCTTAGAGATTTTAGGAGTACTCAAGCCTCTTTTCTCCCCCTCTCAGATACTTTCTTGCTTATATCTGGTTTAACAAGATACATACAGTGGTACATAAAGCCTGCTAATTCTCTGCCTGCAGGGACCCCTGGTACATGCTAATAGAACATTGCAGTGCTGAGTGATAACTAGAGAAACTAAACCGTGTGTTGGAATGTGAAAAATTTCACTTTGACATGGATGTAATTTGAGATTTATTTTTCTTTCTTATGGGTGATATTTGCAATTCCTAAGGAGTACTAGGCTGTTGCTGATGCACCATGAAACATTCTTACAACATTTATTCACATACTAAGCAGATGACATACTTGTATTTTAAGTAGGAATCATGAATATGTAGTGATATTTCACCTGTCTTTGCATTACGTGTAATGTCTCCTTTGAGGCACAGTTGATCCAATGTAGAAATGTTTTGGGTGGTTCTGTTGTAGGGATGAACCCAGATCGCACCTATCCAGGCTGGTACAAGAATGTAATCTCTCTGTGGATCCTCTTTGGGATGGCCTGGCTAGCCCTGGTTATCAAATTTTGCATCAACATTCTAGAGAGCTCCGGTGACTTCTGTCAATGCAACAAGAAGAACATGAAAATGGCAGAAGACTTAATGGATGGTAACAAAAATAGTATGACTGGACTTCAAAATGTGGAGATCTGCAGTGACAAAGACACAAAACTGAAAGGACCAGCTGAATCTCACTCTTACACAGCTCCTACAGAAGCCCTCTAGGGAAGAAAAATACCTTCAGTGTCCTGTAGGTTTTAGTGCACCAGAGATTAACCATTTCGACATGTGTGAGTGGAGCTGCCCTGACCTGTGAATGGGGTGAAAGTTTGCTTATTGAGCTTGAAATGCTTTTATTCTGAATTGAGCAATGACAGAATGTTTCATTTGCAGCACCACAAAGTTATTACCAACAGGACCCTTAGCCTAAAGTAGATTTATGGAAATATTACCTGCCCTCCCAACTCAATATATGAGGTAATTTTGGACATTCCTGAGCAGCTGTTGTCCATTTATTTGCATGATTCTTGCAGCCTCTAGTTATACGCATGGCGCTTCGCAAATGTCACAGCCATAAAAGCAAGTACCATTTAATACAGGAAACAAACTCCATACTGCCAAAGGAAATTAAAATAAATGGAAAGCACTATTTAAAGGTATCTGGCAGTTGTGCAAAATGTGCACCGTCACCTATAGACTTGTGCTTGTGAAAGGTGATAATAAGATTTTGCTCTCTGATCATTTGTACAGGCATGGCAATGAGAAAGAGCTTGTAGAGGTGCCTGATAGAAACAGATAATTCAATTTTTTTAAAAAGTAATTTCTACATCAGAGGTCTACTAACAGAAAGAGACTGGCTAGGCTATTCTTTACTTCAGAACATTTGTGGGCTCATCCTTTGAAGTATTTTGTACACCGAATGTCATCAGCTTAAACATAACAGTTGATTTAGATAGGTTTGTATTTTGCCACATCTTGGAAATTAGAAAAGGACGACTAGAGGCAATTTTAAGAGTCGGTGGTTCCAACATTTTCCTATCACCAATATTAACAAGGGCTACTTCAATCTAGAAGCAGACTGAATTTTCTTTAACTTTGATCAAGAGATGCTATTGTGATGTACTTCCCATGAATGATTAGTGTACATGTTCTAACACCTTGTATATAATCACAACCATCTTTGATCTTTGAAATGCCAGACATGCTTATTTGGCCTTTATGTCAGTCATAAAGCAGAACTTGGTTTGGTGGTTTTTAGTTCCAGTAAATTCTCAAAACCTTTTGATCTATTATGCCAGTTATAAAGGCACAACAGAGTCTAGCTCCTGGTGCTATTTGTATTCCATTATCTGTTCTTCTCATTTTGTTATTCCTGTTGTGCTATTTGCATTCTAAGTATTAACTTTGAAAACTTCACCATGGCAGCAAACCAGAATGAAGCATTTAGTTGGGCCTTCAGCTTTTGCAATGAACCAAGATTCTATGGGGTTGTTAGAGAAAAGACTGAAAGCAGAGTCTGTTGAGTATGGGACTGAGGAATTAGAAATGTCCATATCTGTATTCACAGAAATGGAGTGAGTGAGAAGAGTACAGTCTTCAGGGACAGAAGTTATGAAATATATATTGTGAAAAAAGTGTTTCCAGAAGATGACAGTCTGAGTGTTGATATCTGGTGGAGCTGATTATAGGAGAAAATTCAGCAAAAGGGATCAGCTGAATGAAATTTAGCATGTTGACCTTTTTCTGATTGCACAGCAGAAAGTGTTCTCTCAAATACTGTTTGAAGGGGCAGCAGAGATCAGGAAGGGAGGCGGTGGACCTCTTGGATCATACTGATGCAAAATAAATGCATTTCAAATTTTTGAACAGTGGGTAATTTCTTTAACAGCCTTTAGCATAAACGTTTTGATTCCATGTTTCATCTTGCTTATTTTCACTGATGGAGACACAAAATGTAGGTTTTACTGGTCTACATGAAGAGCAAAGTGTATTTCTTTAAACACGAGGAAATTACAATTCCACTTCACAAAGTGTTATACCACTTAATGAAGATCCTTTGCATCCTTTTTCACATGCACAACTTAGTAACTATAGGTGTAATGCAAAATCTGCATGCCCAGGAGATAGTAGGTGTTTCTGCTGTCAAAGCACAGGAATCACTATGTTGATCTGTTTCAACTTTAACTTGAAATGTCACAGACTCTGGGAATTTCTACTGACTCTACCCTTTGATGAGAAGGCTTATAGAAGAGTTGAGAAGAGTTTCCTCTTTTGAATTTGAATGTCTATTATATTAATATAATTTAATTAATGTTCCAATGTATTGGATGGGGTCTTGAAAAGTGCCTTAGAAGTTCTGGCACCCTGGTCCCACTGCAGATCAGAGTTGCACGTCTTTGGGCAGCTAATGTACATTTCTAAGATGCAAAGGGGAGAGAAACTCAAGGAATAGTCTTGGAAAAAAAAAATAAAAAATAAAAACCTGTTGCAGATCTTGGTGCTTCTACTGTATGTCAAGGCTCAGCCACAGACTTAGACAAGTGGCTGGGTCTCAAAATGCTTCATTATCTGCTCCAGCTGTCCTTTCTGAGTCACTTCCTTCTGCAGCCTTGCTGCCCAGCCACTCATCACCAGCAAAGTCCTGCCACCCACAGTCTGACAGCCCATATTCTGTAGGACACACATTGGAACTGCTGGCAAGCCACACATACCTCCATAGCTACACGTGCTTGCTTGGGTCTTGGATCACCAAAAATTTTAGGAGTAATTGAGTCAAATACCATCTCTCACTGGGTTCTCTGACACTGAATTAGCATTGTTGGCTCTTATGAGTATCCCTTTTTTTTTGACAATTCTGCTCAGCTAGCTTTTGATGTGGGCAATAGATATTTGAGTCCCCATGAAGTGCTGTGCCTCTGGTCTTTCTGTTCTTTATAAAGCTGTGTTGTTGAATGATATTAATTAATTTGTTCCCAGAGGGATGAAAAGAAAGTGGAGTTCTGAGATATCACAAAGACATGATCTTCAACGTCTCTACTGTACCAAAATATGGAAGGTTATCTTCTCAAGGGTAAAATAAACAAAAGCATGTTCCTGTTATCATTCCTGTTGCAGCTGACTTGCAGACTTCTGTAGTCTGCATTGGAGAATTACAAATGCTCCTTGATTGGGTTGTTTTTGGTGTGGGTTTTTTTGTTTTTTTGTTTGTTTGTTTTTTTTGGGTTTTTTTTTTTTTTTTTGGGGGGGGGGGAGGGTTGTCTCTTTCTGTTCAGAGAGGTATGCTGTTTTCATTAGTAATTTCAAGTTAGGCTTTCACTGGTATTATTCTCCACTAGTCAATTTTCCCTTATTATCCTGTTTTCTTCCTTGGGAAGAGTAG
This sequence comes from Regulus satrapa, assembly GCA_013396955.1. Taxonomy (NCBI): domain Eukaryota; kingdom Metazoa; phylum Chordata; class Aves; order Passeriformes; family Regulidae; genus Regulus; species Regulus satrapa. Next base: position 107,745 of record VWZN01018322.1, read on the forward strand.
AAGTTGGAAACAGGTTTGGTTAGTAGTGGCAGTTGTAAATATTTATGTAACGTCAATCTCCATTTTCCACAATCACATAGAGCATAATGTGCTTCTGACCTTTATACAGTTTCCCAGGAAATCAATCCCTTGAAGCAAGAGAATAGAGAGGGAGCTATTTCCCCTGCTTCAATGTCAAGTTCTGACTTCAGCCTCACTGTTTCTTATGCTGTCTCTTTCTGCTAGGCCAAAAGAGATGTTTACCCCTCGGGGAGGGATGTGCCCAGAAGTCTGTTACAGGATGTCACAGCAACATAGTGGTACAGATTGCTCAGAACTGTACAGTTCTGAGCTCCCTAGACTAGAACAAGGAGGCTCTTTTCCCATGATTGCCTATGGCTTCAGAAAAACTCCAGGCTGTTATTTTTCTTGCAATGTATGGCTGATGATATCTTGTCTTACAACTGATATCCCAGGTCAGTTTAGAACTGAAATCTGTTAGCTTAGAGGAGGTTCAGGGGATGTCATCAGTGTATCTAAATATCTGCAGGGAAGGCATGAAGAGGATGGAGTCAGGCTCTTTTTCAGTGGTGCCCTGTGTCAGAGGAAGAGGCAATAGGCACAAACTAAAACACCAAGAAACAATTTTTCACTCTAAGGATGACTTGGCATGACACCTCCATGGAGAGGTGGTTGAAATTTTTCATCCTCAGAGATCTTCAAAAGCTATCTATAGGTGACCCTGCTTGAGCAGGGGAGTTTGACCAGAGGATGTCCAGAGATCCTTCCCAACCACAACCATTCATGTTTAGGCATTTTAGGTTCAAACCATCCTCCTCCTTGCAGTCCACTGTACACAGCCTTCCACTCTCTCCAGAATGTCACTATCCAGGTTGCACTGACAGCAGGCCTGGTAAATCTTCCTGTAATTTCATAGACGCTAATTATTTTTTATCTCACAGTCAGAGATGCCCTTTATAAGAAGGGTGGTACAGAACAAAATTATTTTGAGGGAAGGAGGGTGTCTCATCCATATGTAAGGTACCATTGTGCTATTCCAAAAATGTGCAATGATGTTCAGCTTTTCAGGTTGGTATAGCCTTCTGTCAGTGTTATCTGTCTGCCTGCAAGTTCCTGAAGGATTCAATGCTTCAGCTCTGACAGACTTCAGGTAAGGCAAACCTCATTTTGGTTTACCATTTCTAATGTGGAGCTTTACATTGATACAGGTGGCTACTTGCCAAATGAATTAGGGCAAACTTGTAATGTATTGTGATTCTATAATATAAGGTTGTCATCTATGTAAAGAAATATTCTGCCTGATGGAAAAGGTGGATGCAATAAACAAATGGTCTTTTTCAGTACTGTTATGCCATGGCTTAGGGAACTGTGTGATTCATAGTGTCTCCCTTTCCAGTGGTCTTGGCTGTGGTAAGGCAGCATCAGGGCAGATAATTTTTGCATTTCCTCTGAGCACCTTTTTCATCTTAGACTTTTGTTGTTGTTGTTTTTTGGGTTTTTTTGGGTTTTTTTTTTTTTAATATCTCAAATAAGTATGTGTAAACTTACAGCTGAAATAGAGTTGGGTCTGAATATCTGGGCAGCTGTCATGCTGGATAGTCCCAGGCAAAGATTCAGAGGTTTCTCAGAAAGATGGGTGATTACAATGGAACAATATCTATGCCCTGAAGAGTCTTCATTTCTCAGGATTTAACCAGATATTTAGGACAGGGACTTTTCCAGAAAGAAACTGATAAATGTTCAAGCTAGTACTAAAGAGGTGGAGAAGATCCTTGGTACCTCTTAAGTCAATGTGTGTTGCAATAAGAGCCACTGAAAAGCTGTCACTGGAGGAGACAGCAGCAAACATGGATTATCATACTCTTAAACTGTTTATGTTAATATAAGTGAAGATGTGGTCTTCAAAACTTTTATTTCCTTTCAAATTTTGAGCTAAGGTACCTTTATTTTTAAGGAAAAATGTACAACAAAATATTCCTAGTAGAAAATTGATAGAGCTATAGTGCTTGAGTCTAGGTACTGGAGCTACTTCTCGATGCAGAAGAAATGAAGTATAAATTAGAGAGGCTTTGAAAATGTTTTAATTTTTATGGTAATAAGTAATCTGTTTCTTTGCTGGTACTGAGTTAAACTCACTGGAACATAAGATTCAGTTTTCTAGTAATACAAGTTTCCAAATTCTCTAAATTAAAACAAGAGTATGCTTACCAAAGAAAGCTATAACAGACTAAAACAGAAAGGGAAGGAAAATAACAGGAAAGAAAATGTTGAGGAGAGAAAGCTGCGGAGTTCATTACTCATTCCTAAGAAGCTGGTTATCAAATTTTATTAGGTGGGGTTTTTTTCAGTGTTTGGTTTTGGGGTTTTTTTGGTAATGCCTTTAAAAACTATGTAATAAATTAATCCAACTGTATTATTCAGGGATTATGGAAATGCTTCAGACATCCATGTATCTGAGTGAATAAGAAGGCCCAGTGCATAAATGTAGGGATGTACAAACCAGCTCCAGAGGCAAAACTGAAGAAGACACAGCTGTGGAAATTGAACAAGAAGGCACACAGTAAGGGTAGGATCAAAAAGAAGGGATACATTGAGGCAAGGAGAAATCCAGTGAGGCAGCATTTGCCCAGCTGCCTATGGTAAATGGGAAATGGGTCATTGAGGGAACTTTCAGTGTAATCAAAAATTAGAAGTAACCTCATTTGGATAACTGCTAATTAAAAACTCATGATTCTACCACACCTGCTGTTACTTGAAACATAATTCTCTTACAGATTGGAGTTGCAAGGCTGTTTTTAAAACATTTCAGTTCTCCAGGTTAATGTTAATCGCTTTTCCTGCTACTCTTTTGGATCTGCTGAGTTGGAACAGTATTGTGGTACTAATGAGCCTCTGCACGTCAAACTGATAAAAAGTGTGTCTTCCAAATACAGGTTTAAATCTGATTATTTAAGCTTTGATTAGAATATAAAAATGCAAATTTTATGAAGCATAGTACAGAAGAATATATTCCTAGAAAGCAAGTGGAATGGATGACTGCATGCTGTACTGAAAATATCATTAAAAGTGCCTGGCTTCTTGGTTTTATGGGGTTTTGCTGTTAATAAAGCATGAGGAGTTTAATTAGTTATGTACCTTAAAATAAGGGAGAATTGCTCCTTAGTAATCAATGAACGTAAGACAAGACTTTAATGCAACACAACCCATTTGGGTGTACCCAAAATAAAGCCACATCTCAGATATTATTCAATAAGGAGACTAAAGCATTGACACCATTTGGGTGAGAGGAATTTTGAAGTCTTACAGCACTTGTAAGTCCAGGGATTTCAAAAATGCTGGGTCATACTTCCTGTGTCTGCCCTTTGAATTTTGAACAGTTACTGCAGTGTACAACATTGTCTGTGTGTGTGTGTGAAAGATAGAGAATGTGCTGCTAGTGTTGCAAATTATATTATGGTCATGTTAAGTTCCCCTACAGTAAGTTCCCCACATGTCTCCCACTGCTTTCCCAGCAAATAAAAAACTATTTTATTATTTCTTCTTCATAAATGATATATTTCTCCTCATTTTTTCTGGTCTCGTGTCCGTCTAATCACTGTTCTTAATCTTGAATCATGTCATAGTCTGAGTTAGAAGAGACCCAAAAGATTCATCCAGTCCAACTCTTAAGCAAACAGCTCATACGTGGATTGAATCTGCAACAATGTTGGCATTATTAGCACCATGCTCGACCCAGCTCTGATCCTACAATAGTTTCCTCAAAACTCCCGAGTCAAACTCAGCTCTGCTCCTCTGTGTGCTCAAACCCTTCTCCTGTACCAGGTACGTATAGCAGAGTCTTGTCTACTGTGCTGGGGCCAGGACCGTATGTAATGCAAAGAAAAGGAGCAGGAGCAGAGGGTTTGCACCCTCTTCCCCTCTCACCCTCCCACTCTCTTCTCTTAATGATGTTAACTATAGGATCCCAGCTCTGAGGAGGGCTGAGATCTCCCCAGTATCTGCACCATTTCTGGTTGCTGGTCTTGACCTTGCGGGGATTAAAGAGGTCCAGACAGTCTCAAGTGGTCGCCTTGCTTTCACGTTGACTGTAATGTACTGGTAAAGCTGAAGCTTTTGTTTGCCAGCTGCAGCCATACTCCAAGCCCATTTGGCATGTGGAGAATTTGAAGGAATGGCAACACTGAAGATCTACAGGAAAAGACTGGAGGAAGGTGGTGATGGCTTCACAGAAGTCTGTCTTCCTTTTGAGAGAATGCTAGCTGTAGTTATCCAGGAAGTGCCAGGCGGCAATGAGTGACCCCAGGAACTGAGCCCAAAATAATTCTCCCCATGGATTCTCTTGAGATCCTGAAGCTCTTGGTGTTATTGCTATTTGTTCCATGGTAGTGTTGCCTTTGGAGTTCAGAACAAAATGTTTCAGCTGAGCAATGTATTGAAGGCACAAGGATTGAATCTGAGGATATTTTTTGATGTGACATAAAATTAATGATGACAGCTAGTATCCACAAGAGAGCCTACTGCATAATGTTCTTCTTATGACTCTGAACTAAAACTTTTGAAGTTTAGAACCTGTCCCAGAATTTCTTCATGATTTCACAAATAAGGACACTTACAACTCTATCTGTATCACCCCTATATAACCTCTAATTCTCAGGAGAACAGTACAATATTCCCTGCTATGCATGGAGTAGCTAACAGAGGAATTCACTGAATCCAGTAAATAAGGAGCTAATCAAGCCAGTGGGGNACCCCACTTTTTATCATAATGAAGTACCTTTGTGTGGACTAGGTCCAAATATTAGGCATAAAGCCAGTGCTTTGTCTTGGAAAAAAAATTGGAATAAAGTGCTTAGGACTGGTATCTGGGAAGGAGAGATCTATTTTCAAGTCTTTAGTCTGACTCAGGTAGGGTAGGCCAGCAGTATGACATGATTGCCACCTACTTAAGGTTCATGGACGGGCCATCTCAGCCATTCTCAAAGCTGTTTCACTGCTCATAAATTATTAACTTGGCTGTGAGGTACAGAACTATTAGCTATCCTCTCTCTTGCCTCATGAATCACTATGTGTGTAAATCTTTATGTGGATTTAGTCCTTAGGGAATTACTACAATAGGAAGCAAAAGAATGTCCAGTTTAGATAGCAGTAGCAGTGGTGTGAAGAATTGCCATCACAGGTGTCACCAAGTTAGTTTTCATGAGTTTAGATGCTTGCTGCTTCTCAGGCACTCTAAGAGCATCTTAACACTAGATGGACTTGTCCCATAGTAGGGCCCTTAGCCCTAAGAATGGTAAGCATGTTTCCTATATAATGTATGGCAATATTTAGGGACATTTCTTTACCAAGGAGCTGTCCACGTGAGCTTGCAAAACAAGTAGAAGTGAAAAGAGCAAAGGATAGATGCAGAAGTAGTTGACTGGCATTTCCACACAGAATTCAACCTCAATTTCTTTGGTATACACCTACCTGCAACTTTTCAGTTTGCAGAAACCCAGCAGAGACACCTTAAAACATCCAGCTGCTAAATGATTAGGGAAGTCATTTAGGTTAAAGCAATGCATGTTCATATTTCTGTGTGATTAAAATCAAAGGATTTAAATCTGTATGATAGTAAAGTCCCCAGGCTAAATGGAAGTTGCTCTTTCTCAGCCTCCTTTGCTAAATACTTATTGCAGGGCTAGAGAGCCAGTAGTTCAATCTATTGCTCACTTGGGAAAGTATGGGAGTTGTGAAAAGGTAGCATTTAGGATCCATTCCTGTGAATGTTAAATAGTTACACCAGTGGAACAAGTGTACTGGTAGAGTCTGTAAAAGACTTAAGGTACATAAGCAACTCCAGTTCAGGTGGGGCAGAGCCTTCAAATCCTGGCCCCAAATCCCAAGTGATCATCTGCTGAGTAGCTAGTAGCAATTTTGAGAAGCTCAGGAGCCCCTAAATAGAGTATGGTGGCACCTACAAAGCAGCTGCCACAGGAGAGCCCTGAGGACTGCAGAACATAGTTAGGCTCTGCTAAGCTCAGGTTACATCACACCTGAATGATCTGTTTTAAAGGATGTAGCTGTACATACAGCTGGAACAACTGTGCAATGCCATTACACAAATAAATGACGTGCAGAAATAAAGTCAACCTGTGGGTGGGTGAGCAAGTTTCTCACCTATAATCTTCCTCACCATTTGCTTTGCAATAAAAGGGAGCTGTCAGAGACTGCCAATGGGAGCTGTGTCTCCCAGCCTTGCCCTCCCTTATCATATTTCTGAGCAAAGCCAGCTGATTAAGCAGCGTCTGGTGTGACTGACCTTGTGTCTGAGGTCAGTCAGAGACCTGCAGAGCAACCTATTGATTCACTCTAACAAACACAGGCAGTAGCTTTCAAGTTTGCAGCCCTCAATGCCCTCATTCAGATGGGCATGGGAAAGTTACTTTGGGTCTTGATTTAGACGTCTGTTAATTTTTTAGGGCAATTTTAGCCTCAGAAATGAGGGATGATGAAACTCTGCCTGCAAAAAGACACACACAGGTGTGCACAATATGATAGGAGCAGGATTTGGAATGCAATAGGATATGTCTATGAGGAACAGTAAAATAGAATGGGGGAACATAAGATCATATTGTAAGAACATGTGTTTCTGGAGTAATTCAAACCTTATCAGCACAAGGAAGTATTTGCCAGTGTAACTTCAATTGGTATTGCTGTACCAGGAAACCCTCCTAGCAAGTATAAAGCTCGTATTACTTTCCACAAGGAAATACAGGCTTATCTTGTTGGAAAAACTGTTGTATTCTGGCCCAACACAGTTAGGCTGGCAATCTTGGAAGGCAAAGTAAAACCTCTTTGTTTTTTCTCTTCTCTGTAAGTCAACTTCGATCACAAAATGGAATTAATGTTTCTTATTCAATAGCTCCCAGGAATACCTAGAGAAGTCACTACTTAAGCTTTGTACAATGCTTCCCAAAAGAAGATCTCTAATGCATTCTACTGATGCAGTGGTGTACTGTTAGCACTCACAGAACCCCTTAAACTGCCTGTTGTCTCTAGCTGGTGCTAGCAGTTGAGGAAAATTAAATGTGGTCTGCTTGACTGCCAGTCACTCAGAGATAATCTAGTTCCCAAATACTGAATTTCTACAGGGAAAAAAAGTTTAAACCCAAAGCTTAATTAGCCTCATTGTACTAAGCTCAAGCTAGTGTGCATGTGGCTGTAGGCATGTAGTCCTGTGTGATATGCCAGAAGCAGCTTTGGTAAAATCTTTTGGCATACAAGAAACCCAGAGAATTACTGCCACTGCACAGATACCACAGAACAGTTCCAGTCTTCCTTCTGCTTCTACTGTTCTTTAAAATGCTTCATTTGCCTGAAAAGGGCATCGTAATGTAGCAGACTAATTTGTTAAAGATCATGGAAAGAATTCCTCTCAGCCAGTATTGGACATCTATACACAAATTAATCAAAGAACTTCATGATTTGTCTGACCCACTTTTAGAATAAGATGGATTTCTCCTAACAGTGTATATGTCATTCAGTTGGTTTTACAGGAGGCCTTGGCATTGTGTACCTGAATCACATCCTAGAGGTCTTTACCCACCCTGCACCTAGGCCTCTGAGTAGTCTTCTGTGTGGATGCTAATAAAGCAGTCACTTTTGCTTTTATTTTAGGTCAGTTTCACATATTGGTATTCAGGCATTTGGCAGCTGTGTAATGTTTGGTTTGCAAACACTCCCAGGGAAGGGCTCAATCCAAGCCAATTATTTTCTTTACACAGAGATAAAAACTCAAACATTTTTCTTTACTCTCACATTTTGTAAAACTTTTTTTTTTTTTTTTTTTTTTACTTTTCTGCCCCAAAAAAGCCCAGGCTCAGTTCCTATATCCTTCATTTATTTAAAGATCTCTTTCCACACTTTACTCAGGAGTATTGTGTGGTCCTGCACTCAAATTTTATGGAGGTACCAGTATATTTAACTCTTCTTTAGCAGCCCAGATATTCTAGAAGCTGGAAAAGGCGTGGACACATCTACCCTGTGCATCACAGGCACATGGACTAAGGCTGACCTAAGCTGGTGTTTCTGAATGATGCACAGCAGTTCCTTGGAGAAGCTGGCTTTGGTGCAAAAGCAGCAGATTTCCTAGGAAAGGTGGTCCCTTCCAGGTGCTGTGCTGCACTGGGACCCTCACACTTTGTGCTGCCCTGCTCTGGGTTAGGTATCTCTGTGCCTGTGCTTTGCTGGGTGATGTAGACGTGCCAGCAGCCACCACGTAGCACTCCTGTCACCCTGCTTTGTTGTCATGCAGTGGAGAGTGCTGTTCAGAGGAGCCTTCAAAGAGGAATCACAGGGAGTGTTTAAAGCCAGCACTGTCTCTGTTTATAAAAGCCAGGTCTCACTTCAGCTGTTTTCCCACTGAGAAGTTCTCCATTAAACTGCCAATCCAGTCTTCATGCTTCCTCCCACTCATGAAAGTCTAGAGATCAAGATAATCTACTTCCAAGATAATGGAAGAATACTAAATATATGCCAGATACTTGATGGGATAAATGAGCATATTGTGATTAAAGGAAGTGAATCATATCTTCAAACAATGTAAATTTGTACAAACTTACCTCAGCCAAGAATGTATGCCCACGGTCATATTTTCAATTGGAATTGAAAGTTAACTAATAAACGGGAGGAATTTAGGTAGCAGGTCAGTCAGGCTTACCCAGTCTTTCTCATGCTTCAGGCCAGGTAGGAGCTTTGGGCTTTTTCCACTTAAGCCCCAAGTCTCATAGTGGTGTCTTTCACATTCCAACTGCAGGGGGGACCCCTTTGATTTCCACTTTTCTGCACACACAGCAGCTGCTACATCCACTGAAGGAAGACTCCCTGTGATGCAAAGCAGGCACTGAATCTGGACAAGCCCTATTACCTGTTTGAAATAGTTTGGTCAGTCTATGCTGTTGTTCGGGAAGTGTTTCAGCTGGGATGTTGACATTCTCATTTGCACAGTTAACCCAAACATGGGGATGCTTGTAAGGCAGCCAAAGAGCAGCTTTCAGCCCATTGATGAGTCCATCTGTGCCCTGAGCAGTTGCTCTTTTTTAATTAAATGGTTTTAAATTAAGTATTTAATAAATCATATAATTTGATAGTCTGCTGTTCAAAAACTGGACAAACCTGTCTTTTATTTGGTTTCTCCAGTCTCTCTGAGGGCAGAGATACAAGATAGGGGAGTATATCCATTTTGATTCATTCTTAGTTTTCTGTGTTCCATATAGAGACTGTTGAAAGGCTTTACTACTCTGTGATGTTAAGCACAGACTTCTCCTGTATAGAATAATAAAGAATGAGTAGAATAAGGCCTACTGGATGACTCCCAAGGGATAAGAAAGATAACAATTCCAGCACTACCAGATACGAAGAAATCAGGTGAGAAGGAATCAGCTCAAAGATAACACCATTAGACACCATTAGACACAAAAGCAATTTATATTATCTGCACAGACCGAGTGTGGTTTGTGGTTTGGGGTTTTTTAAATAGATGCATTAGATGGTTTCATCTCTGCTATCTTTTTCAACTAAAATGTTTTCAATATTTTGTTGAAATTTTTTTCACGGTATTGTAGAATGCAGAAATCAATATGTTGGGCTTGTTTGATGCTGATTCCACATTGAACAGACCTCTGGCATTATGAAAAGTGACAATTTAATTTGAAAGATCTAATTTTCCATTTTCTGGATCTGTGAAATGTGATTTTAAATGTAAATGAGAGTCAGACCCAAGGGGATTATCCAGATGTATTAATTTGATTTATTATCAGCGTCTGAGTGGATGCTCTTGTGTCCATTTCTAAGTGTTTTTTAAGATGGATAGATGGGGAAGTGGACAGATAAGCAGGTTAATGGGTGAAACACAAGCATAGTTCAGAAGTCATGGTTGCCTAAACAAGAGTGCAAAAATGGAGAGAGGTGATGGATGCAGGGATGCCAGTTAAGCCACTATGGGTAATGGTGGATTTAGATCCATCCCCCTTCTCTTGATCAGCCCACCAAAAGATAGAGCTATCCCTGGGGCCTGAGATAGGTCCCTATCCTTCTACTGAGGCTTCAGCTATGAAATTGCTGTGAGCTCTCTCACTTGACATAATGCTGGCTTGGGGAGAAGGCCTTTCATTCAGGGCTGCCCAGGCATTACAGAGCCACACAGCAGCTGGGTCCTGAAGGCTGTTTAAGGATGTTTTGTGTAATGAGATCACAGAGCAGCTACTCAGAGGTGAGGTGAAGTAATGCCAGTGTCAAAGCGCACTGAAGTTGGCAAGGCAGTGATGAAATCTAACTCACCCTGTCTTCTTGCAGAGTTTACAAGTGTTACGAAGTGAAGATGTGTGGCAGTATTTCCCAGCTTTAAATTATGTAGGTTGTGCAGGTTGTAAAACGCTTTGGTTTCCTTTGAATGGTTTCTATAAACAGCTACAAACATGTCTCTCTTTCCTCACTGCTCAGTTTACTGATGCCACGCTCAGGCCTGCTGTTATCCCACTGCTTATTGTTACAGGTCTCAATGGCTCTGAAACAAAGACAGAACAAGCTATTTATTGGAGCAGGCATCTCGGAAGACATTTTCCATTACTTTCAGTATCACTGTTTTTTCCCTCTCTTCATATATCTTTTGTAGCTGTGCAGCATAAAGGTTACTTGATCCAGGCTTTTCTTCACCTCTGGTGGGAATTTTGTGATGCTTCTTTGGGAAGAGGGGTTGCTTGTAAGAGTCAAGAGATGCACAAACTGTCTTGCTGTTGGGAAAGTCATATGCAGTAGTTGTGAATCACTTTAGGTGATTTGTGAATGCTAGCCGTGCCTGCTCGCATTATCACAGCACTGCCTGCAAGATCTGGCCTATGTTGTGTTTTGTATTGTACTGTTGTTTGTGAACACTGGGTTATCATGGATTACTTTATCATTCCATGTCATTAATGCACACTCATGCAGGCAAGCCAGGTACCAGTTTGGATCCTATTTTCTGTTATAAAACCATGCATGCCTACGTGTAAATCTGCATTCATTCACTAAATCTCGGTTTTCTCTTTGCCTGCTTTACTTGAGGCAGAACATGTCTTGTGTTGATCACAGCAATGTGCTGTAGAGAGATGAGAGCAAACCAGTGAACTGTGTGGTTGGCCGGTAGTTTAGAGGTCTGGATTCTGTTCTCTGTTTTCATTTTGACCTGGTGCTTGACCCTGGGACCTCTCTTTGTTCATCCTGTCTATTCGGATTGATGGGTTTCACTCAAATCTGTACTGGATGGAAGTACTCAAATCAAGGGAATCGGGGTTTCACAGTAAGTCTGCACTGCAGTTTTAAGCTGTGTTCTTGCCTGTGCATTTGCCTAAACCCACTACTGTGTCTGCACAAAAATCTTGCTTATGTGGCTTGGATTAAGTGATAAAGCTCAGGCTATTCCCAGCTGCTAATCAGTGAATTCCTGAGAGTGCCTTTTGTTATGTAGTCTTGGCTTGAGGAGAACTGTTGGCTAAAATGACTTGTCTCCCGAGGCACCATCCTGTGCCTGGAGTCACAGGAGCTGCTGGCTCCTCAAAGAAAGAGCCAAGCAAGCACAGCAGGCACCAACATTGTTTGTGAGATACATAGGTACATTTCTCTACAAACAGCACAATCTTTCTCATGCAGTTATGGGCCAGTGTACCTCACTCATGTAGCAAAGTGAAGCACCCTAGGGTGAGTTGACTGCTCACCCTAGGAATTTCCAAGCTGTATTGTTTTCTCCTGCTCTCTCCCTCACAGAAGTGGTGGAGGTGCCGCACCAGGTCAGGAGTCCTGCAGAGTCCTTCCAAAATGCTCCCATCAGACTGGGACCCACCCCACAGTGAGCCTTTTCCTCATTTTTAACCTATGTCTGCTAACTCGTATGAATTACTTCAGCTTTAGCTAATGAATGTACTGGTTTGATATAAAGACCATTTATCTCCCAAATTTTGGGATAGCTGAGTGTTGCAAAAGTTAAGTCTTTTACATCCATGGCTGGTGCTGGTTTGAGTCTTTTTTCTTGGCAGAGTAATACAGGTACTGTGTTCTGCCATAAATTTCTTAACAGTTTAGTAGTATTTTAAGAGAATATGATTCACGGCTCTCATTACTAGGCAGTTTTTGTCAGTAGTCAATTGACAAATTGCTGCCAAACATCAAGTACTCATGCCTGAAAACTAACATTTTTGCTGGCCCCAGTTTCTCAGCTAGTGTGTGAGGATACTCAGTTTGCCTGCGCCAAAACTGTGATTGTTGATGATAATTTTGCTGATGAGTTGAGAAGTAGGAAGATCCACCTGAACACCCTTATTTGTCCACACGTGGTACCGTTTCCTTACACCACTACATAGGGGCCCTGAAAATTCAAGATACAGATCTAATCAGTGAAGTGTTCTATCCGTGAGACAAACATCTCACCAGAGATTATTAATCTGGTTAATCAAGTTATTCACCAGAGTAAATTAATCCCTCTTTTTAAAGTCATTTGCCCACTGGATTATAATTTAACCTTTATCTGGGAGTGTGAGCCAGGAACCTGAATGATGACCAGATGGTTAAGGAAAGTAAATGGCGTTTCCTCATTCCTTTCAAGTGGTTGTGCAGAAAATTGGTATTGTAGCTTTTGTTTAGCTTGTGTACTCATAAGCCCTTCTCCCTTTCTTGCTCTGAACTGCAGTTCATGTGCTGTGTTTGGTACTACCTACACCGTTAAAAATTAGATCATCCAAAAGGACTGCTTCTCCAGGAAAGGGTGGGCAGCCAAAATCCTTTATCTCAGAGTTAACTGGCTCCTGAATGGTGCCTTCTTAGAGCGTGGCAAGCTACAAGAAAGAAAACGACCTAAAAATACCTATCCAAGTGTCCATCAGGTGCCCTTTATTTTGTGGGTGCTTGGAAGAATGAATGGTTCAAAACAAGGCTCAGAAAATCAGATCATGTTCATTGTAACTTGACATCAGTAAGGTTACACCTGGGGTTCCTATTTCTTGTCTTTTTCTAGGTCACAGAGACTTTCATGGCTGTGAAAAACCTCAGATCAGTTCTCTGAATTGTTTTTTATTACATTTATGTGCAGTCTTTTGTTAAACTAATTTTCAAGATGCTGAGAATTAATTTAATTTTTTAATTGTCTGTGCTGCAAGTACCCATTATTTCCTGGGAGCCTGGCTGGCTGTAAGTGACCTGAATGCTACAAAGTCAATATTACAGATGGGAGTAAGACTCTGAAATCCTGTCGCTATGACAGTTCTTCCAGTCTTAAACTATTGCTTACTCAGCAATGCTTTTGCAGACATATGTTATCCAGATTTCTTTAAAGACAAATATCATGACAATTTTTTTGAAAAAAATTAGCACACTCCCATGCTTTTTCATTCTGCTTGGTACGCCAGATCAATTATAATACCCAGACAAGTTGCTCATGGTAAGAAAACCCCTCATTAACCTCAAATTAAACCAAACTGATGAGAATTTTAATTATGATTATATCAGCGAAAGCTAAATTACAATCATGTGATGTTACAAGTATCTGGCAGAGAGAGGTGAGATTGACCCAGTGCAGACACATCTGAACAAGATAGTAAGTCCCCATGATAGTTAATGGAGAGAAAAAAAATACAGCTAGAGCATGATGAATTTCATTCCCAAGTTGTTGATGAAAGGACAGCAGATAAATCTGACAACAAAAGTATCTATTTCCATTAACTATAAAGTGAATTTAGTATGACTACCTTAGATAGAGATGCACATCACAAATGTCTAAAGGTGATGAGATACCTCAGAGAAATGAGGAACAAACTCAAATGTGGAGGTCATCCTGCAAAGTGAATTCTGTACTGCCAGAGCCCACAGTCAGGAAAGAAATTACTGGAGAAGTCACCGCCTGCAAGGCCCACAATCAAAAGCTCCAGTGTGTACAGGAATCTGTATTAAAATGCCAAAAACAAGATTTGCAAGATACCTGCTAGAAAAACAATCTACTGTGTAGGCTGAAGGGTCTTTGGTTATCTACCAAGTTTAACTGAACAAGAACAAAGGTCAGCAGGGTAAGGCCATCTCATAAACGTGCCCTAATCTGACCAAAGGGCTTTTTCCTTGCAAGCCCTTCAGTCAGACTAGGGCACATTTATGAGACTGATACACCCAGCCTGTAAATGCCTCCAAGCCAGAGATGCAGGTGGGAAAGCCATGTGAGCACTTGCATGTGAGGAAGGTATTCCCCAAAGCAGTGACAGTTTTTCATCCCTGCCCACACTATGAATTAGTCATATTTCAAGGGCACTGGGGCTGCCTGAATGGGATCTTAGGTTCCCATCAGTTGTTGCACTCTGGACTGCCATTTCCCTCTCTCAATCCCCTCCATATCCCAGGTTTCAGTCTCTGTTCCATACAGTGATTTACGTGTCCCAGAAAGGCAAAAAGTAAGCTCCTGGACTTTCTTCATGGAGATCAGAGTCCCTATTTGTAGTCTCCATAGGCCTGAAAACAGAAATGGCTCCAGCCTTTGTGAATCTGGACAGGTGCCAGTGGAGCTGGTTCCTGCTGAGCTCTTTCATGCCACAACTCCATTGCCTGCATCCAAATCAGTATCTCCTTGCACTCATGTTAACATGACTCAAGTTAATTCAGGCACTGCTGCAGGAGTTTCAGTGATGATAGCTCAGGTGTGCACTCCACCTGCAAATTTTACCAGTCCAGTTGCTGATGAGCTGCCTCCTGTCCCCACTTCATTGAACACTGTTCTGATTTTGATGACAACCTGAATGCTGGATCAGTTGCGTTGACAGGAACATTTGACACCAACAGGACTTTGTAAGTTAGCTAAGGCAAGCTGTTTGTGGTGTCCTGCTGAGTGGCTTAATGCCTTGACATGAGGACTGGGATGTTTACCTTAGAGTGTTAGATGCCTATATTTTGTTTTTTTCCTATATACTCTGTTAAGTGCCTCTTCAAGTTTACCCTGTCCTATGCTTCTGCCTCAGCCCTGCCACACTAGGCAGAGGGGTAGGTGTGAGATCTGGCTGTTTGCTGTAGTGGTTCAGTAACCTTAATATTCTTGACCAGTGTCTTCATTATCAGTGTGAGCTGAGTCCCTCTGGTATTCTAGACAAATCTAGCTACCACAGCAGGCCTTTCATATACCCACACTACGGCAAGAGTATGCAACAGGCCAGAAAGAGCCTAAGACGGCAGTTCCCAGATGCCAGGCTTGTGACCCATGTGAAAGCAATCTCTGCTAGAAGATTTGCCATGCTGAGGAGTGACTGCTGCAGTTCTAATGGAGAGAGGCTGGCATGGTGCTGAGCACAGGACATGACTGGCGAGCCAGCTACACACCACTCTCCTGGGGTCTCAATCACCAGTTTTGGATGACATTTTAGGATACCAGCGTAACACTTTGTATCCTGGAGTTCTGACCCATCACTCTGATTTCAGCTAATTTCTATAATTAAGAAAAAAAGGAAAAGAGTAGATCAAAACTCATGTGTGTTCTTTAAGAATCATTACTTTAGTGAGAGACTGGTAATGCTGTAAGAGTCTTCCTGACTACAGAGATTTGTACATTAACAAGAACTTTATAAAATCTTCATTATCACCACCTACCTACCAGGGGAGCTAACAATTTCACACCCTTTTTATTCTTAGCTGCACATAATACCCTCTTAACAACAATTTAAAAATAACTGCAGGAAGAACTGAATCACACATAATTTGAACAATTAGAAGTGACAAGCTGTTTTTCTCATCTAGTAAAATATGTCCATTTGGCATACTTTGCTGTCTAGCAGAGCTCTTTTATTCACTCCACTCCAGTCTCTAAGGAAGACAAGCTATTATTATTATTATTGTTCTATTGTAGAAGTGGACATCTGTACTTTCAACAAGATTAATATATTGAATGCACCAGAGTTATTTTATAGACCCTGAATTTGTTGTTATGAAGCAGACCCGGGAAACTGAAGACACAAGGCCAAGCCATGCGAGTCCTTACGAAAAGCCTTCTTCCTTGGTCCAGAGTTAGCCAAACAAAATGAATCAGCCCTCCCACGTGTAGTGTCTCCTGTATTTATAAACTGAGCCTTGAAACTACATTGCTCCTGAACTTTAAGAAGCTTAAAGGGTTTTGAGAAGAAAGCACACTCCATATCAGAGATGGCGTAGCCATTCTCTAGAGTAAACAGGGGGCCCGAGTTGAGGATGTTATGTACATGTTATGCCACATAGATTTGTTTTGTTTTGCTTTTGTTTTCATCTATTAACCATAAAGTTCAGGTTTCTTACTGAGCAACAAGCTTGTACTAAGAGACAAGTGGAGAACCGGGGCCCACAGAGGGCTTGCAAAGACCTGAGGGTGCTTAAAGCCTAACTCCTCTGACTTTTTTCCTTGGAGACTTACCATCAGGCATAGCTTTAAGCTTCATTATCACTTTTAGACACCAGCTACTTGCATCGAATCTTTAAGGATATATATGTGCCTTAAAAGGCAAGTAAGTAGTTAGTGAATATTTCAGAGTAATTATATCTCTTTAGTAATTAGATAGTAAAAATATCTAATTTCCATCAAGCAAATGTTGAATGACTTAATCCTGTGAAAACTCCTAAAAGAAGATTTCTGAATACATTTACATCTCTGACCACTGTTACCCCATCAGTGAAATGAAAGCTATCATAATTGCCCATTTTCTTGGAGGCAATGATGAGATCTTGCTAGGAAATAAAGAGCTCTAGAGCACCAGTGCAGCTAGAGAATGCTAAATAGATCTGAGGGTGGTGAGATTGTTTCTGATGTTGTGTCTCTTGCCATAGGGAAGGGAGGAGACAGTAAGCTGAAGCACTTCTTTTCACTCTGTTCTTATTTCTCGTTTTTTCATAGCGGTTAGTTTCATGCCTTCACACATCTCTGGTCCTCTTCACTCTGCCCTGTTCCTCTCACCTGCAACATACACAGTTTATTTCATCCCACCATCTTGAATAGTCATGGGAGCTCAATTATCCAGTGAGAGACAGTGTGACTCCTTTCTTCTATCTCTCTGAGCACTGACATAGTGCTCATAATTACAAAAACTTCAAATAGCATGCTAGGTATTTTAGGAAGTAAAAATGTTCTTTATTTGCTACCTGCAAATCCTGTTCTTCTCTGCTTGATCTTTCTTTCTTTTTTTTTTTTTTTCTTTTCTTCATCTATTTTCTGGAAGCAAGCCAAGCACGTTTTGATTGTGCACTCCATTAGCAGAAAAGCAAAGTCTGATTCTTAAAAATATCATGTTGGTTTCCTGTGTGCTTCTGTGACATTGAGGCTAAGTAATCCCTTGTGAAAAATCTGACCCTATTGCGATGGACCACTAAGCTCAGAAGAAATCGCTAAGTGTCCGCTTGCTGATGTGCCAAACAAGTCTGGATAAAGCACATCAAAAAGATAAGATTGATCCATTCCCATGGTCCCAAAGGGACAATGCACAGCTTAGTGCATTGCTGTGCTTCCTGGCGTAAACTGTAGTGACTACAGGACAGGGTTCTGCCTGGTACCCAGAGTTTTTCCCTTTCTACAAAACATTAATCTTAATTCTTCACAGAGGAAATTTTTGTTCAGTAGTCCAACAAGTAATCCTTAAGTCCTTTGGTTCTGTATTGTAGTGTAGCTGAACCCATGAACCACTGATAAGCATTCCTTTTCACTGGAAAAGTAATAGTCCTGATTAATTTGCAGAATCAGACTGCAGAGAATTCACTCCAACAATGATAATTTATCTCTTAAGCATTATGTCCCTTAATTTCCCTGATATTAGGGATAGAATTCTGGTATTTTTAGCTATGAAAAATTGTGTTTGGATGCAAGTGAATTTGAAGCCAGATGTTCGAATCACTCACAGGGAGAGGTGGGAAGGGGACCTGCAGGCTTTACATCCACAAGGAACTGGCTGCAGGAAAAAGGAAATGAAAGAGGTTACATGATGTAGTTAAGAACGGCAGATATTTGGAAAGAAATGCCTCGGAAAGCAGTGAGATCCTCAGTGTGTCGCTGAATGGAGTAGGAAGGAGCCCTACCTTAGGCAGCCTCACTGCAAACAGCTGTACCTACCTTGCCTCCAGCAAGGATTATATGTTAACAGCACTGTTATCATCACTGTTCACAGGAACGATCAAGGGTTTGCCTCAGGTACACCCTTTTGAACAATAGTAGCCTTCCTGCCCTCTCTTCACTCGAAGCAAGTAATAATTTACAGCTACATCAACAGCAGTCACTGCAGCCCTCAGGCAACTGAATTACAACTGCAGCTAATGCACACAGGATTGAGCAAAAGCTACACCCTTTCACTATCATATAGAGTCTACAAATGGCTTAAACTGCCCACAAACCCCACAGATTCCCCTCTGACACATTTCTAATCTGGATAGCCTGCACAGGGCTGTGGAGTCAGTGTCTGTGTATCATACAAATTATTTATGACTTTGTGGAATAACATAAACATGCAAACCGTGGCACAAATTATGTCTAGTTCAGTTTTCACTGAATCCTAAGAGCTTGTGCTTACTTCCTGATCCCTAATCAGGCAGCACATTCAGGCCACATCCAGAGTAGGGCTGTCTGCCCTGAGCCATTCATTTGGGTCCCAAAAAGGCAGGACGATGCCAAATTCACAAACCTGGAAAAGCTCACTCTACAGCTGTGTTATGAAACATCTGTGTTTTCTTTATGTGTTGAGCTGCAGTCTGGGGAATAAATTAGGAGTAGTTGGGTTTGTGGGGTTCTTTTTCCCTGTATAATGATTTTTATTTTTTTTTTTATGAACTAAATTTTAAAAATGGGAAATATTTGCCATTATGTAAGGAATAATCTGTTCGGTAACAGCCTAGTAAAAGATGGTCTGTTTGCACCCATAACTTTTCTTTTCTACGAACATTCACATCCACCGCCTCCTGTTTTCTTTTCTCTCACAAAACTTTTTAATAAAAATTATGACAGAGACAGACCAGATTTTCAAAACTAAAAATCTGCAGAACTTGGACACCCAAACTTCCCCTGGAGAAAGTACTGCCAGCTCAGAACAATTCCTGATAGGGCAGGAGACCTGGGAATGAGGGATATGGAAAAGGCTGAAGATCTTATCTTTTTCTTTTCCTCAATCTTTGCTATCAAAGTCTGCCTTCAGCCTTACAGAGCCAAGTGCCTTGTGGCAGAGTTTGAAGGAGACAAATATTGTTAATGGGAAGGGAAGATTAAGTCAGAGACTGTGTAAACAAATGCTTTAGCATAAGCATGGGGACATGTGTGAGTCCTTGGGATGTGATGGCACGGATCCAAGAGTTAAGAGGGAGCTGGCTGGTGTCATTGAGTATGGCAAGGCCATGCTCTATCACATTTGAAAAATTATGGTAATTTGATGAAGTGCCAAAGGTCAAGAAGAAAGGCAAACATCACACCCACCTCCAAGAAAGGCAAGGAGGAGTGTATTTCTTAGCAAGAACCTTGCTAGGAGCACAATTTGGTACTAATGAGTCTGTATTTGAAGGACTGTGTCCAGCTTACAGGAGGGCATCCAGCAGAGAACCCACAAGTCACAGGGCATGGGAGAAGACACTGAGACAAGAAGGTTTATTTAGCCAAAGAAAGAAAGAAAGAGAAGGAGAACAGGAAAGCCTATTGCCATCTTCCACTGATGGGGAATCTACAGAGGGAACAGAGATAGATTCTTCTCAGACATTTACCAGGAAGGTACAAAAGACAGTGTTTGCACTTTGCAGTAGAGCAAAATCTAATGGAATATAAGAAGAGAAAAATGTCATTCTGAAAGTGACACTGCACTGGAACAGGACAGACAGACTGTTGAGTTCCAGTCCTGGATATTTTCAAAATTCATCTGGTCAAGGCCTTGAGCCCCACCTAGCTTTGAAGTTAGCCCTGCTGTGAGCAGATAGCCTGTCAGGTGGCCTCAGAGATTCCTTCCAGCCTGAACTAGTCTGGGATTCTGTGATTATTTATGTTGGGGCTTGAGAGTCTTTCATGGGTTTTCTTTACTATGTGTATTCCTAAAAAGAGAAAAAGGAAACTATACATAACTCTTAAAAAAAAAAATCCCTTACTCCATTAGAACAAATAAGGAAAATAAATACATACTAAAATGGACCAAATTATTTATTTTGTTCTTAACTTGCTGTTGTCTAGAGGATAATGATTCCAGGTGAAGAACAATTGCTTTCTAGAAAAGTAAGGATGTTTTGCAAGATACCTTCTGGCTTTTTAATGGTAGCCTAAATTTACTTGCAATGACTGGAATTTCTTCCAGTGTGTTTGAATGCTTTCAAATATAAGGAAGTCTGAATCATTGCTGCTGATGGCTGGGTCAGGAGATGGTGATTTCTGGCGTGTGGAATGCAGTCTCATCTGATACATCTGCGTGCTGGCCTTCTGCTGGGATCTTTTCTTGCAATCCCAACATTGCGTTGCATCATCACTCAAAGCTGTTCTCATTTAACTCCTAAATTTAACAAGTGTCTGAAACCTCCAAATCCACATAAAAGATGCTAACTCTAAAGATTCTTCTGACATCTTCCTTTGATACTGGAGCTCATTTATCTTAAGATCTTTCCAGAATGAAAGTAAATATGCTGGGGAGAATAAAATCAATATGATGGACAGACAAACACTTATTGATTAAAAACACTGTTCCTTAATGCATCATCAGTTTGGTATGGACATTTACCAGCAAGCATAATATTACTAATATAGTGAGGCCAATACCAGTCTGTAGCAAAGACTTATGGAAAAACCATCTGGCTGCAGCGCATTTCTTTCACTGTTATGCAGTGCACAGTAAATTTCACCACCTTCAGTTCACTTTCAAATTTCCATTCTACAGGAATCTGTAGGAACATCTTGTCTGCATTCTCCACCCACACAAACACATGCATACACAGGCACAGAGTAAAATATTCCATTAATTGTTGTTATTCATATGCTGTTCATTGTATATTCACAGCCACAGGTTTTCCAGCTGAGGTTACCAGCCTAGTTAACACAGTGGCAGTGCACAGGTATTCTCCCAGCTGACACTCAGAGTGCACTTTTGCTAGTGCAAAAGTGAGAAGTATTTCTCTCTGGAAACAGCCTGAGCACCTGGAAGTAGAGTGAGCTATTGTTCTCTTCTGAGTGTGAAATGGGACCAAACTTCTGCTTGTGTCTGGGTGAGTTTTGCCTATGTTTGGGCTCATCTTCCAGTAAATGGTGAACTGCACATGCAATAGGCATATTCCCAGTGTTTTGAATGTCCACTACCACTCTCAGCTAGCACTTGGCAGAGTGTGGATTAGGACAGTCTCTGATGACAGGGCAGATCTGTATGATGTCCCAGACCAGGTCTATTTTCTGCATTTCTGTGGAGCAGTCCCATAGACAGAATCCTTGCACAGCTAGCTTAGCTCAGTGCCTCACTGAGTAGCCTCAGTCTGAACACCACCCTGCTTGCAAGGCCAATGTTTCCCAACTCCACACTTCCTCCTATTGGCTCAATCCAAGTTCAGTCCTCACTGAGTAGCCTCAGCTCCCATGTCTTCACACGAAAAAATGTGCTCTCAAAATGTTGTCATTCATTTCTGTCATGGAAAGAGCTGCTCCCATGCACCTCCCTTGAGAGCCTTACATACACACAAAGTCATGCTGCGATTCATCCTGCTTAGCTGGTGTGCCTGATGTTATGATCCTGTGTGCTCCACCTTACATTAATACTCAGACTCTGAGTCCAGAAAAGCCCCTTTAGCAGCCTCATGAACTAATAATGATCCAGCTCTCTAATAAAAGGTTAATTCCATTTTTTCTTGTGCATCTTATCTCTTGGCCCAGAAACAAGCTAGAAACATTTTTTGCATCTAAAGCTGCCAAAACCCAGATGTCTTACACAAGAGCAGATGCTTAGAACTTTGTCCCTAGCTGGCTGGCAAGTGCAATGCTAGAGTAGAGCCCAGTTTCCTCCCCTCCTGGCTGCAGTTCAGCTTAGATTACACAGACCCTTGAACTTGCAAGTTCCTACATGGCAGCAAGATCTCTGCTTTGGTTCCAATTGGGTCGTCAAAGCTTTAGTGGCACCACTGCCATGCACCTAATCTGGGGATGTTCTGCAGGCCCTAAAGGAAAGCTGCTCAAGGGTGGATGTTTGCATATGGGTACATCTGCCAACAGGGCAGTTTTAGGGCAGATGCTCCCTTCTGTAATTAACTTTATGCTACAGACAAGAGCTACCAGTTCACTTGCAAGATCATCACTATCTCTGATGTTTGAATGTTCTTTAGATTTGAAATTCCCATTCTTTGCAATACCTTTTTATTACTTGACCCCTGATTTATAGAAAATATCATGTCTTCCTTCTTCTTCTTCCTTCTCCCCCTTACATACCCTCACATTATTTCTTAGCATTTAACAATATCAAACCTTTATGAACTTGTGCATAACTGGATAACAGCATCATTACTCATGAGTGTAAGCACAAGTCCCACCCTGTACTTGTGCCTTATTGTTTCAGCTGAGAGCGTCCTGTGCATTCCACATGGACAGTCTCTCCAGCCTTGCACTTTTTTCTTAATCAAAGGAACAACTGATTCTTTCTTTTACACAACTGTACACAATTTAATGAAAAAAAAGTAAGACACGAGCTTATGAAGTTGAGCATACAGATGTAGAAAACAGTATTAAAGCCAAACATTCTATGTTTCAAGAAGCAGAAGCAATTTCTTCTGTTCAAAGGCATTCATACTCTGGGGTTCTTTCCAGATTGAACATTTGTTATTTGAATACTGTATGAGTTGTCAATGCAAATGGCTTATCAACATACCTACACAACTGCAGGAACTGTCTTAATGCTCTGTGTGTACTTTCTTGTGCTTTAAAAGGGGCAAACGGAGCTGAACACCCAGTATTCTTTGCATAAACCTGTAAGAACTTGAGCTCACAGTGAGCTTTTGTATCTTGAAACAAGCAAAAGTACCCGATCTAATGCATCATCCTTCTAAATTCTCCCCTGGTTTATTATATTACTTTGACTGATACCTAATCACAACACTCTCTTCTCAAGCATTGAATCTGCACTCTACCACTGACAGCAAGCCCCCAATCAGGCAGAATCCAGGCGGATGAGTGCAATCATACTATGCAAAACTCATTTCAGGATTGGAGTGGTAGTAAGAGATGGACCATCTGAGTACTTCCACCCCAAGAGACATTCTTATGAGGCATCATGCTCTTTGAAGGCAGGAAACCCTTATAGCATTAAGTAAGGATGAAGCTGTGTGTAAAATTAAGCAGGACTCAATAAAAATTGCTTTTAGAGTAAAGAAGGAAGGAAAGTAGGAAATGCTAGTCGGCAAGGTGTGAGATGACAACAGACTAGTAAAGAACTTTAACTGTGTAAGTGAAGATACCTGTGAGAGGCTGCAAGAGCCTCTCATAGGTATCTTTAACCAGCCTTAAGGAGATAAACAATCAAATTGGATATCATGTACAGATTGCAGGCATATATGATAAAATGTTGTAAGAAATTTAGACAAAATTTATACAAAATTTAGTTAAGATTAGATAAGGTTAAAATGACATCTAGGCATCACAAGTAGAAGTTCTGTTTGGAAAAAAAAAAACAACCAAAAAACCAAAAACAAACCACCACAAAACAAAACACCACAAAACAAAACAAACAAAAAAAAACCAAGATAAATCAGCAGGGATGCAAAAACTTTGTCAGTACTCTGCGCTCAAGTGTTCACTTCCAGGGGGATGACGCATGTCTGTAGAAACTGCAGAGCAACGCGGCAATGACTTGTCTCCCTGAGTATGTTTTACAACTAAATAAAAAGAGGCCATCAGTGACAATTCTTTAAATGTTGTTTCTTCTGTGACTAGATTTGCCTTTTGCTTCCCATAAACAAAACAAAACTAGGAAAACATCAATCAGTGCTGAGGGACAATTGGTGTTGCTGCATCAAGGATTCCCAAAAATTTGGAATGTCTTCTTCTGAGTCTAAACCAATGACTCTTCGTCAATTGTTTGCAGTGCCAGTTGTGTCTGGTGCATTTGGATTGGCTCACCATTCATCCTGAGAATATAGAAATACAGCTATTGAATATATGCCACTTAGAGAGGTTTGTTTTCTCTTATGTTCACTGATGGAGAGCTGTTGTTCAGCTGTAGCAGGGTGCAGGTCTGTGCTCCCCTCATAAGCTCAGTCCAGCATGGTAGGCATGCTCCGGTTAAGTGACATAGATCCCCCAAAGTAACTGCAGACCAATTCACCATTTCCCCCTGCTCTCCCCTTGCATTTTACCAACATCTTTATAGCCTGCCATGAGATGAGAACTGGTACCGGCTGTAAACCTGTATATTCTGATTTAAGCAGCAGAGAAAGTGCACATTATCACATCCTTTCTGAAGATCTGTTACCAGTTTTCCTCCCATCCCAGGACTGGCATTTGCTGGCTGTTGATTTGCAGAAGTGTTTGAAGGCAAGGGACTTTGTTCTTGTTTAAAACTTTGTCTCTGAACACTTACTGTACCTCTTTCCATTGAGGGAGTTAAAAAATCTGATGCTCTAGTTCTGACGCCTTTTGGGCCCACCATCAAAGATTGGCTGTCACTCTCTTTCTTTTTCTGGAAGCCCCAGCAAACTTTGCTTTTGGCAGTATCTCAGAATATGACTACATAGTTGTTTTAGTTGATTCCCATTACTCTTTCGTCCCTTTTCAGTACACTTGCTTGTTTGCTCTTCAGAGTGTGATTTTGATTTTCACTGCCTCATGTGTCAGTTGCAAGCCTGAAGGGACCTCTTTATAATTGTAATAACAGCTCTCAACAAAATCAATGGCATTTTCATTAATGGTATGGAGCATCCATTTCGTTTTGCCCCCAGGGGACAGATGCCTTATTGCAGAAGATGTTACAATAGAGGCTGACCCTCAGCAGTTACAGAGTAGAGCCACATCACAAGGAGGATCTGTGATGAGGCTGCCTTTAAAAGGCAGCCAAAAGAATTTGGCTCACACTACACTTGAATTCTCTTATCAACAAATTTGGCATCAAAGGAATTACAGTCTTCTCAGTTTTCTGAGTTTGCCTGAACCTCAGTGATCTGGTGACCTCTGCCCTCATAGCAGCCTTGCTATGTGTTGGAAAGTTGGAATAGAGTTACTGTTCCAGTTTGATACAGGAAAAGGAATTTCTCAAGCAAATGTCTGCCCAAGATGTCACATCAATATAAGAACTGGAATTGTTGAGCTATGATTTTAGGCACTTGACTTAGCCCACAGTAGATACCTGTAGATTCAACAACAGCTGCCGGGGTATCTTGCTCCAGCACCTTGGCACAGGAACACATCTCAGCTGTGCTTTCACCTGTGCTTCTGGGTTTCTTTCCCATAAACACAGGGACAACAGGAAGAGAAAGATAGAGGAGCAAGCCTGGTGTATGCTCAAACTTTACTCTGTTAAAAGAGTTAGGCCTTGGACCTAACTAGGACATATCCCAGCCCTAGAAACACAAATGTTTTTTCTAGGAACACAGAGGGAGATTGAGGTACCATGGGGCATTAAGACTATGCTAACCAGTGCTGTTCCTTCTTCTTTCTGCTGCTGTATTCTGCCCCTGAAAAGGGTGCACCAGCTGTGCTGATAGAGCTGCTTGTGTGGTCACTGTGTGAACCAGATTGGGAGACGCCATCTGAAGAATAATTTCCTTTTTTGTTATTTTCTGACTGGAGTGGTTGCGCAAAGCTGTTTACAGCACAGCTGCACTAGTAAGGCATAGCATGCCACTGGACAGGGTGTAAATGAGAGGAGGCATCTCTGGGGAGGAGTCTGTAAGGAGGGAAAGGAGATGATTCTTTCAACCAGAATAGCTGTGAAACTCTTTGTAATGTAAACTACAGCTGAAGTCAGTTCATCTTCTTGGGCTCTTTGTGGTCACTAGGGAAAGATAAGCTCTTTCAGAGTGATGGAGAGCAGAAGGCCTTATCTCCATTGATTATAGAGGGACCCCAGACAGTGAAGTGCTTAACGTTAGAAATACCCCCAAAACAAGCAGTGAATCCAAGCTTCTAGCATCTCAAGCAATTTCCCTCTTGCTGTCTTCATATCAAGGAAATAACTTTCGTTTTTGTGTCAAGAGTCTGCCAAAATAACAGAACTGTGATCCTGCATGTAAAGCTACTTTGAAATCTGATCAGCCAACAAACAGGAATCTGAATCCTAACTTAACCTCCCAGCCCTGACAGTCCTCATCTCCTGGTTTTTTTGTGTTTTGGATTTTTTGTTTTTTGGTTGGTTTTTTTTGTGGGTTTTTTTTTTTGTTTTTTTTTTTTTGTTTGTTTTTTTTTTGGGTTTTTTTTTTTTTTTTTGTTTTTTTTTTTTTTTAATTTTCAGACATTATGCACCTTTTAAGATAGGTCTCTATCCCTATACCTACCTAATAGAGACAACCCTTTATAGTCTGCCTTGACTACTGTTTTTCTTCCTCTGAGTATGCCTTTCTTAGTCGGTGAGCCACATTTCACCCTTGAGCCTATTTGCCCGGCTCCCACTCCACTCTCCAGAATGGTCCTTCATTAATTCAAATGGAGTCTGGGCTGAAAGGGGGGGAAACTGCACTATCCATCTTCTAGTTGAGCAGGAACAAGAAAGCTGCAGTTGCCTATCCATCAATACCAGCTTCTGTGCTCTGTAGGATAGTGTGGCAGTGCACATTTGATACAGATAGATCATGAGTTCGGGATGCTATTTTGGGCAGATTAGTTGTAGGAGAGCAGATCTTACTTGCTGAGCTACTCCTTCAGAACATTTTGAACATCCTTGAGCCAGCAAAGAGAGTAAGAGTAGTTCAGTGCCTTGCCTTCTGAGGCCACAGTGGTTTTAGGCTCATGACTATGTACGCTGAAAGTGGAATTACCATAACAGGAAAGCCCAGCCCAAGAAGTGCCTGCCAGCAAGGCAAGCATCCTGTATTTTCTCTTGTGAGGATGGCATTTATACTCACTCTGGTCCAGCCATATCAGAATTTGCAGTGTTTATTTATATAAGCTGAAAAAAGACCACCCAGCTATTGCGACCACACAGCTGTCAGCAGCCATCACCCAAGCAAAACAATATTTATTGCATGCTAATTGACCATGGAATAGCATGCTGGGATTTTGTCTTTCCCTGTTTTGCTCATTCTCCCTGTGAATTAGACCAATAAATCTGCCATACTGACAGTCTGTTTTTTTAATTTTTCAGCTGACTGACCTGCAAGTCACATCACACATGCTGCACCAAACATGGTTATATCACAAATAAGATTGCAGATTTATTTTAGTTAAGTTATTCTATAGATGTAGATTATGCAGTAGCTGTACCAAGATACCTGGTTAAAATATACTACATAAAAGTATTTCATGCTGTCTTAACTGTACCAAGAACTAATCAGATCCCAAATGAAGATACAGTTTGCTGATACACATGAGAATTAAAGCATGAATCTTTCAAAGATTTGCAGTTTTAAACTGAAGTTATGATGATGTTGTGTCTTCTGTCATTCCAACCTCCTGTACTGGCAAATATAGTTTTAGTTTATATCTGTCTTCTGTGGCATACATCCAGAGAAAACAAGACATAAGACAATGTCCTTATGCAGAATTGCAGTGCTTAATTAAATCTCTGCAGCATTGCAGTATTTGTTAAAATTATGCACTTTTTTTGTTTAGAGCTTGCTCTTCCCTTCCCAATTTCACACTCAGATAAGATTAATTTTTCTTGCATTCTACTTCAGCCCAAGTGTAATGAAACCCTCCAAACCCTCCACATAAAACTGTGAGCAAAGTCATGCTTCTTATAAGAAAAGGCAAGATTATTCTCAACCTGGTAGTGGAAGTTTAGGCTATTTATTTATAGTCATTCAAAAATAAGTGATTAATAATATGTAAGAGATCTTTGATAAGCCTTTGCCTCTTTCCTACAAATTTGCACCTGCTGACAAGATGAACATTAGCAATTTCCTTCTGCCTCTTCCTCTTGTAGTTGGAAGAAACAGGAGCACAGAGACCATCATAGACCTGGATAAGTACGCTGGTAACAGAGTGCTGAACCATCTTTACCTGTACCAGGTAAAAATGGTCCCACACTGTTGCAGTTCAGGGATCACAATCCCCACACCTCTGCAGAGTGGTCCCTCTCTCATACTGACACAGCTATTTGTGGGGTCATGCCATGAGCTAGATCACAGAATGGAGGAGTCTCAAATGGGTGCGTCCCTCCCTTCACCCATGAATGGTTGTGGAGGGGCTGGTATGAAGGAGCATCCGGCAACAGAAAGGATCAGGGCAGGAGCACCCCAGGCAGACATATTCATTGCTGAAGTGCCTGCACTGTGGCACTGCAGCCTGGGCAGATGGTGCCACTGAAACAACACCCAGTCCCAGCTGAATGTGGGGTCAGCGCTGAGTTACTGCCTGGCTGTACTGACTCAGGAGAGATAAGGACAAGATTGTCAAGATATCAGTTCCTGTGATAGTGAGACTGTCTGTCGGCTAAAGGTCCTGAGGGAAAAACATACCTTGTTTTAAGGGCTGTACCATGATACAGAGTTGCATTACAGTACCACTAACAACGTGTCCCATTTTGCCGAACAGCTACAGGCAGAGAATGAGGTGTATCCGGTTTCAACTGCTTCAAAAGTCTGCAGATGATGGAAAATACTGCACTTGGCCTGAGTTCTCCCCATATGTAAGAGAGGTGTATAACAGCTCTGTTTTCCCATTTCAGAATTTTCCCCATTCCACTTGGCTATGGAAAGTCAATGCTTCTACTGGCACACCCCAGTTTGCTCCCAGCATCTAAGATCTGTTCATTACCAAACATGGGGTATGGAAAGAATATTAGCTTGGATCAACCTGCCAAGAACTAACTAACTAACTAACTAACTAACTAACTAACTAACTCTCCACGTATTTGCTTTGTCTTCTCCTGTAATGTAGGGCCATACCCCTAAATCTTCTGCATATTGTTTATCTACTATATCTTTTATAGGGCAATGATGCAGGGCACTAGAATACCCTGATGTCTTCCTGCAGCACAGTTTCTGTTGTACTCTTCCCTACAGAAGTTTGTTGTGGAGTATGGCAGAAAGTTCTGTGGCCCATGGTGCGGTGTGGAGCAGATGGTATGTGGAGTTTTTTGGAGCAGCATTGGCTGGAGCCACAGAGGTACTGAACAAAGGTTGTTATTCACAAATGGGATTTTTTTGTTTTGTTTTGTTTTGGTTTGGGTTTTTTTTTTTTTCATGTTAAATGGAATAACAGATTCAATCAACTTTTCCCCTAGTAGTTTTTCTCTTACATCCTTAGCCCTTCACAATATATAAGGGATATCTTGGGTTCCTGAAACTTGATTGCTGTTTTATCTTCTGGCATGACAAAAAAACGTTTCATGATCAGCACTTTTTCCTGCCTACAATGATCCTTTTCTTCAGGACCCCCATTAAAATCCCTTTGGAAATTCCACTGGCACTGCCATAACTCACTGTTAGACTCTCCCTTCCATGCCCTGGTCTCCTGATCATGGTGCCCATATTTCTTGCTCATGGGTTGGTCTACTGACTGCATTGCCTCACACTGCTGCTTTTCCATACTCATGGTCTTGATGTTGTGGATAGGAATAAAATCACTGTCTGCCCCAACCCAAAATATCTCTTGTCAGTCTTCCCAGATCCCTCTGAAACGGAATCCTTTATTATTAGCCATGAAACTGAAGCGCAGCTTCATTCCAGTGCAGACATCCACACATCTGCTATCCCCATGGCCTCTCCTGGCTGCCAGACCTAAACCAGAAACTGAGCAGTTGTGTTAGCACAGTCCTGCCCCGGAGCGCTCCAGCCCAGCTGTGAGTACCACGCTAAGGCTGTCACCTCTGTGCCAGAACTGGCTCGTGTCCTTGGAGAGCAGGTGGAGCAGACCTGGGATCACCTGCACCTGCCTGTCTAGAGACACCCTCATGTCACTGCCGGTGGCAAGGGCTGATCCCTCAAAGCACAATGCTGCTTCCATTGCCCAGCTGCCCTGATACTGGGAGCAGCTCCCAGCCCCGGGTCTCCAAGTCCAGTGCGACTAGAGAGTAAAGCACCTGAGCACATTACTTCTGGGAATCACGTCCTAAAGGGGAGAAACTCAAGGTTTACATCTAATGGTGTAAAAAAGACTCCTGTCTAAGCAAGAAAAGGAATATAGCCTAGTAATGGATCTTGTTTTAAAGCTAAAGCATGTAAGTTATGTAATTTCTGTTAAAGAAAAAAAAAGGGCCATAATTGAAGAGTCCACTGCTAAGCATCTTCAAATGCTTTAATTACTTCAGTGTAGTTAAGAGAAAAGTTTGTCTGTGGATCTGAGATCACTGTACAAGCTTTATTCATTACCTGTGCAACTTGGCAGCAGTAGAGAAGCCCATTGCAGCATCAGTGGTGAAATGCTTGCTTACTTACGTGGAAAATTATTAGCATAGTTTTCTTGTTACCTAACAGCAGTCTGAATTCCTGAAAGGGATAAAGGAAGATGATCATCTTCATTCTTTCCAGCTGCACCAAATAAACAACATTCCTCTTCCATGTTTGTTATTGCTTACAGGCAAAGAGACCCATTTCCTTCTCCAGCTTTGATGCTTATGAAAAATTGGAAATTGTAGAGACACACCCTGCAGCTGCCTTCAGCCAGCAAATGGTTAATTGCAATTGCCCTGACATTTGGCACTCGAGATGGATGATAAAACCTTATCTACACTGAAGCAAAAAAAATCTCACCAGGATAACAAGCATTGCATTGAAGAAAAGGCAGCTCAATGAGCAAGATCTTCTTAGTAATAGGGAGCTTTGCAGTCTTTACTGAATTTCTATGGTCAAGGCAAGCAACCTTTCCCCACACTTTATCACAAATATAAAAATATCTACTGAAAGTGCTGCACAGTTAATTTTGGCTTGAGAAGCACTTATGTTTATGTTGGTGTCGGACAGCTTTATTTAGGGCCTAAACATTTGTCTGGTAAAAAACAATATATTGAGTGTCTGTTTGAAGTATTCATGGCCTGTCTAGGATAGACCAAAAAGTCTAAATTTTAACCTAGAAAAATTGTGAATCTGTACTGGTGTAGCTCCCTCTTTTCACTTGTGCCCTGCATCTGTAATTACAATGTGTAAATTGTTTTAAGGGTGTAGTGACATTTGGAATATTGAGACATTTGTGAAACAAAGCCCTTAGGAGACAGAGCTGTTAGAATGTGTTAAACCTCATGCGATTGGGTTGAATACCTGCTTTAGCCTCTGTAAATTGCAAGTTTATGAAAACAGCCTTTGGAAACAAACACTGAACTGAAATTAAGAGCCTGGCTACTATGGGCTTTGTGCCTTATAAATTGAACAATCTGAGATGAGTCTGAATAGTATCTGCCTTTGCTCACTCAGATGAGTGCAGATTCACCTCACAGCCTCATGTCATTTCAGCTCATCCTTTTTTTGAGCTGCTGATCTCTTTGAAGTGATAATACTCCTATGGGTCCTGTGTCTCCAGAAGCAAAGGTACTGTCCCAACTTCAAGAACTTAACTCTTAACACTTCAGATAAAAAGATAATCAGTGTCTGTTTTGTAGGCTTTAGCTCCATGGGAACTACTGGGTTAAGATGGATGTTGAGTCAAAAAGAAGAGGTGGAGAAAATGCCCATCTCCTCCTGAGTTTTGTCTGCCATAGTCATCTGTTCTCAAATATTCCAGTGAATGGTTTACATTTTCATTCCTCTCAGAGAAGCTGTTTTCTTCTGTTTGCAGTCATACAATATTCCAATGCTGTCTTCACATAAGGAAAGTATTTAATCTATTTTACCTAAGGTAAATACTAAGGTAAATACCTTAATACCTAAGGCTATTAAACAAACTACTATGATTTAAAAGGTGACAGTGACAACTTTCTATCACATGATGTAAATTGAACTAAGGTTTCTTTGGCTGCATATGCTCTTACAATGTAAAAGTAAACCTGGAGTAGTAGAGAAAAAATATGCTTTAGCTTTTAATTTCAACATTTAAATTTATTTTATCCATGAATATAATTATAACAGGATAGTTATATTGACAGTCTCCCTAATGGAGTTGTACCTAATGAATATAAATTAGCTGATTTAAATAAACTAGAAGACCAAAAGGATTAATTTTCTTTTTTTTTTCTTTCTCTGATATTTCTAATTCTGTTTTAATTGCATCTGCATGAGCAGAGGTAAGATTTCACCTTTTATTCTTTCTTCTGGGCTTATATACCTTCTCATTTGCTTTCCATGAAATCCTTACTGGCAGATTCAAGTAGTTTAATGGAAACAATGTAAATTTGTAGTAAATATGAGATTAAAAAAATTAATATAGATCTTGAAAATGCAGTTCTCCATTCACAGAACAACTGCACTGAAAAAAAGGGATTGAAAAAACCCAAACATATCAAATAACTGGAAGGTTTCAGTGAAACCCATTTCAAAAGTGGCAGCCAGGTACCTGTAAAACACATTTTGGCTGGGGAATACAAAGTACCTCTGTACCAGTACCTCTGTACTCATGGTACACCGGGGTTGGACACAGAGTATGAGGGACTGCACTGACATAACTTCTGCCCATCCCCTGGTACAGAGTGACCTCCCCAGTGGTCTGTGCCCTTGGAAGAAGAGCAGGAGGGAACAAAGTAGGGTAATAGAAATCTTGGGACAAACCCAAACAATGTCATTTTCATGCTCTGAATATTTGCCTTCTCATTCCTACCCCTCTAAGTAAATCACATCCTGAAGTACCTTGCAGATTCCCGTGGATTTGTTTTTATCACCTGTGGGAAGGGAAGGGGCACGATTCCTCACCAGTAGGTGCTGTGCCAGCAGATATCCAAGGGGATGACTCAATTATTTCCCAAAGTGCCTTTGTCAGTGCAATTAATAGGTGGTTCATAATATGTGAATGTATGACTGTTCTGCTGCTACAAATGTGTCCTCACTAGGCCTTATGTGGGATATGGATGCCTTATGCCCTAAGTAACACCTACTGTAACGTAGTCTGAAATCTATTTGCCAGATTCAGGCAGAAGCTGAAATTGATCTCAGACCCCACTGCTGCTGAAAGAAGAGGGCAGCCCCCCCTCTGCCCATTCTGTGGGCCACAGTGATGCTCATGTGGGAGCTGCTCCTGCTCAGAAATGAGTTTCATCAATAAAAAGATTTTGTTTCTTCTTCTTCAGCTGATTGGCCTGGCTCTCCGTGTGGATACAGCACATAGTGCGCAGTGGCAGCGCATGGGAAGGGACAGGACTGCACGATGTGCAGCATTAAATCACATTAAGATAATTGGGGAAGTAAAACTTAAGTCAACAAATAATGTTGATCGGTGAGCAAATTCTTTTCTATTCATGACAACTATCCATGCAGAAAGACAAAAATGTGTCAGACAGACATGTCAGTTACAGCAAAGAAATGGTTCACTTCTAGTTAATTCAGATTAAAAAAGGAGTGATAAGACATATTAACTCTTGAATTAATGAAAAGAATGATTCAATTTGGTTGGAGCAGAAACAGAAACACTTAAGCTGCTTTTTTTTAAATTCTTTTTGAATGCAGCCCAAGATGTGGGTGGTAACAAAGCATCAGAAAGGTTGCAATTGATTTGGAGCATATGGCAAAACTTTTTGTCAAGGAAAAGGGGGGGGGGGG
>VWZN01018322.1:141522-177437 GCA_013396955.1 Regulus satrapa
TTTTTGTTTGCTGGAAAAAAAAGAAATGGGAAGACCAAAGCAATTCAATCTGCTGAGTGTGAAATGCATTAGGAGGGTAGGAACATTGTACAGCTGAATGCTGTGCTGTCGCTGCCAGACACTCCTCTGCTGTCTCCTGATCCTGGAGCTCTGACAGAGGTCTGGCAGTTCCTGCTCCATGTCAGTCACTGCCACAGCTGAGAGCTGTGAAGACAAGAGCATATTGACCCAGCCCAGCATAGACACAGGAGGCTGAAGGAGGGTATGTAGGCATTTTGAAAGAAAGGGGAAAAAAGCTTTTAAAATATTTTGAAAAATAAATGCAGGCAATATATACCTTATTCCAATATGGATGGCATTCACATCTGGAAATGGCATATTTGTAGTAAAAAAATCCAAAGTTTCTCCTGTGTTCCCAGATTCTTGTATTCCTAACACTGCTTCTGCCACTGTGGAGTTCTTAGTAGGCCCCTTCCACCACACACCACCATCACTTTAGGAATCAAGTTAGCAGTAGTAATGGAAATTAAGATCTGCTTTGTTTTAACTCTTACCATCTACCAGAGCATGCCTAGTATAAACACAGTCTCTGTCTTGCTTCTAGTGAAAGAAGATCATTGACCTTCTTTCTCCATTTTGAGAGTGAAGAAAGATCTGAGAGAGATACGAACGTGAAAGCTACTCTGTAAAACTTTCTAAGACTGATACATGGAATTTACACTACAGTTGGGAAGCCACTGTGCTTTGTGAGATAAGTTAAAATTTGATTGCAATGGAAGCCACAGAGATGAAGCCACTAAATACAGAACCCAAAAAAAGCCTGCAAATTTTATTGCGCTCAGTGGAGAGTGAACTTCAGCTCACTGGGAATGAATCGAGTCCAAACTCACACTGTCACGTAGGCCTTGTGATTTGTGATCAAATGTGCTATTAGTGGAAAGTCCACTGACAGTCTTTCTGCATTTAGGGGTGCCTGCATTGCCCACACAAAACAGATACAATTACTTTATATATCACTGAAGTTGCAATTGACGATCCAAACGTTAATCACCGTGCCATGAGAGGTAGATCATAACCTGGAAACCAGTGCATGGTCTAACAAAATAGCACAGGAGGAAACCTAGAGGAAGAGAGACAGATGTCAGCCACAGTTTGTGAAGAGATGCCACCATGAGATGTTAGGAAGCCCACATTTATTCTCTTCTGACCCTTTCATGAAGGCTTTGTGCTCCATCTAATGGGTTGGAAAGTTGTCACTGTGGACCCTTTGATGCTTGAAGCTCTCTTTGTCCACTTCATCCACAAAAAACTTAGTCTTTCCTTGGATTTAAATGTTTGGTGCTGGAAAGTGCTAGATAAAATGTTTTGAGGAGTTCATGCTTATGAATTAATAGATATTTATTGCAGAATAGATTGTAATAATTCCTGTGTTCAACTTCTGTAAAATCTGAGTGAAAAATTTCAGCTTAGTGCAGTCAATTTTTCTCCTACTTAAGCCTAGGGAACGCTTTCTGTAATGTAATGATGCATTATAAAAATGTATTCAGTAAAGAGAAATGTCACTTTTTCCAAGTGTAGATCCAACCTGGTAGGGAATTCTTTCTGCAGGACAATCATTCCTTATCCTAGCTGGGGAGCAAAGATGAAGGCAAGTACTGTAATTCAAAACAGCTAAACAGAAAAATTTTTTAAAAAACATTTTTTTTCCCCACAGCTTGACTGAACAAAATCTGGACCAATCCAGCTCTGAAAAAAAAAGGTTTGTATTGCCTGGCATCCAGATACACCCCAAAATCTCAGATGAGAAGTTTATAGCAGTCAAGCAGGCTCTTACTGTCCTCCACTTACCATGGAGAAAGTTGGGAGAACAGCTGTACTTTCTGTTTTGATACTAGTAGAGGGGTCCTTAAAACAAAGTCCATAATCGGCCTTCATAATATTAAGATATATTTTATGGTATTAAATTATATTATAATTTAATATTTTGAAGCACTTCAGTTGCTGACCAACTCTGTGCAGTGCTTTAAAATGTAATTCTCTTTTGTGACATGATAAATAGGAAAGCAAATGTGTGTTCTGTTAACCCTGTAGTGTGTTCAGAGTTGCCTTGAATGGTTTTAGTGTCTGTAGTGGTCTGTTGTGAGTGCTTCTCTATTGTATTGGAGAGGGAGTGGGCAAAGAAGGAGTCATGTGGACATGCAAGTATTTATTTTCTATCCATATCTTTAATTTGCTTATACCTTTTCTTCAGTGGATCTCATAGTCCTGTACCAGGAATCATCCATTCCATGTCTCAGACTGAGATGCCCCCTTACTGGAGGACGAGAGGAGAATGTAAATGTAGGGCAGTGCTTTCAGCAATTCACCCGAGGATCGAGGATCGTGGCAGGGGGTTCATCCCAGGATGCTCAGCATTAATAACAGACCAGAGAACAAAGCCTTGGAAGCCTAATTGCTGGTCTTCTGTTCTAACCTCAAACTTCTATATTTACTGAGAACATATTTCTATTATGTCCTTAGCAATTTCCACATAATAATCTTAGATTTTGCTTCCCCTGTTTGTTACATACCCACAAAAGCTAGAAAACAAATGCGGAGTTAAATGTTCTCTTAAGCGCTACAGAAAAACTGAAATGCCAGGAGCACAGCTCAGGAGGTATATTACTGCCACATAGCAGACTTTGCTTGGAAATGGTAATGCTGATTAGTGCCCTTTAATGATAGGTACTTCTCAATGCGACCTGCATCCCTGACATACATATATAAATAAATACAAGCCATTTCTAAACGTAGGTGGTATCTTTAGTTGTTCAAGAGACTGAAAACTGCTATTGTAAATAACCAATGTGACCACAGCAAAAACACTGTTTGCTTTTATGTATTTGTAGAGCACATTTATACCACAGTGATACACAAATATCTGGTTGTATCACATTGCCTATAACTTCACTTATAACACACATTGCTCACAAGAGCATGAGCTCTGGTAGATCATTCAGCTGAGCAAACTGTCCTGCTCACAGTGACTTACAAGAAAGAGGCCTATAACAAGTAGCCAGGTGATGGATATACAGCAGAATGTGAGGCTACTTTTATTTTTCCGAGCAGTTGACTTCTGTAGTCCACAGAACTTCCGAAGTGCTTACTGACATACTACAGAGGAAACCAAAGCTACCATTCCTATAACTTAAAAGCAATTTCTTCTAAAGCAGGGTAAACTCTAAAATAGTGGACTGTCATAAATGAGGTATATTTTATCCTTTTTTCGACTTCATCCTCTTTTGAATTATGAAACACATGAAATAATTTTTATATAACACTGATGCATACTTTCATGAGAAAAATTATTCATTTTGTCAGGCAATAGTGCTGAGAAATGGTTCGCCATGTATATATTGGGGATTAAGTATTTCCATTAGAAAGATAATAGCAGAAATAGAATATATTTTAGCCTTAAACCTTGTTAATTCGAATTCCTTTGTGCATTTATTTCGGAGGGTGTTCTGAGTTCCTCCTTTTAATCCTTGCAATCTACAAGGACGAACCTTTGATGATTTAACATCTCCCATCTCAGCTTTCTGCCTCATTTTAGTACTTCTAGAGTGGGAGACGCTCCCACGTCGGAGATGTTCCTAAATTCATTGACAGATCTCACAGCCACTGAGATAAAGCATCGTTAATGCAGAGTTAAAACTGTCCTCTGAAATTTCATGCCCTTCGAGTCAGCTTCAGGTCTAGCGCCTACATCTGAAAATACGGGAAATAAAGGATTAAAGGACATATCTCTGAAACCAAGACACTCGCCCTTCCCTGTCGATAACACTGGAACGATGTGCAAATCACCCGGCTACCCTGCCTGTGTAAGCGTGATTAGCCAGGATTAGTCACAGCAGTTCAGCAAGGCTGTGATTCATGTCAAAAGCCGATGTGGATGGACCATTCCCACCTGTGAATGAAGGAAAAAATTCCTTACCAGGTCCTGCATTTGAACAAGAGAGGGCTTCCTGTAGCTTCGAGAGCTTCCCCAAGCCTCATTTAAGCCCTGCGTTCGCTCGGCCCCGTAGGTAAGGATGCCAGCAGCTCTGTGCATGGGCTTAATGGCAGGTGAGCGTAGGGTTGGATGTGTCAAATACTTAAAGGCAGAGACGCTACAAGAGAAAAGCAAAGTGCTTATCAAATGTGAGTAATCTGGGGGTGAGGTGCGTCGGGAATTTGGCTGCAGGGCAGGTGTAGCCGCCCCCCCCCCCCCCCCNACCCTTCGGTATGGGAGCGATTCCCGGAGCCGGAGTGCACAAGCCAGGCAGGGTAAAGGTTGCCTGAACATGTACTTTAATTCTTCCTTTTTAGTGTTCAGAAACTTTTATTTTTCTGACTTGGTTCTTTCTAAAAAGGCATGGGACTTCTTCAGATAATCTTAGCTATGCTTCAAAGAAAACTATTTGAAGCTTAATTTTCTATCCTCTGTTCCCCTTTCGTCTAAGGGAAGAGAGAAACTCGATTGATGAGGGTTAGAAATCCTTTAGGAAGCCACAGCTATCACAGTTTTGCGGGAGAGATGCTATGGCAACTAGTTAAATATAAAGGAGGCTATATGATCTCCAAGTGATTTTGCTGTTATTTATAGAAATGGGGGCTGAAATATTTGGGGTGGTTGATAAGGATTCCCTTAAAGAAACAGTGACATGCACCGGATGGGATAACTACTGTGTAATTTGAAAACTTGGAGCTGCACCTTGCGCCAGCAGCCCGTGCAAGTACATCCCTAGTTCAAATAAGATTTTGGCCCTCCCAGATCTTCTCTGTGTTTGGGTTTCAGGGCTCCTGCCAGGGACAGGTAGAACCAATTAGGATTTCCGTTAAGGCATGTATCAAGGAGGTCTGTACTGTCCACCAGTAGCTCAGATGAAGGATACAAGCATGGATAGTTTTAAAATGTTATTCCTATACACCTAATCCTAGCTCGCTCTCTCTCCATATATTTCTATTCTGCCTGTGCTATTCTGGTCTTCCAGTTTCTTCCCATTTTTGTCCTTAATCACATGCTTCTTCCCCTTAATTCCATCTATGCTTAAATCTTTTCTTTCCTTAAAGACATAAAATCGTGTACTTTTCCTATTTGATACAATTTCTCTGTAGTGGCTGGCAAGTAAGACCATGTGAAGTATGATTGCACAGTGTAGCACACTGATTTTTGGTGTATTACATCCTCTGCAATGGTAGGATTTTTCTCTGGGGTGCCCAGCACACTACTGCTGTTCTACTACTATTGTAATGTCACTGTAATTTCTAATAATAACAAGAATGATCACTTTATTTTCCAGAATCTGAATGTTAAATGTTACAACTTTATGGTGGCAGAAAAATAGAATATTTCTAAGATTTATCTGGAGGAATAAAGTGAATACTAGAAAATTATACAAAAGAGCTTAATTTAAGTAGGGTAGTAGAAAAAACAGGATAAAATTGACCTCATGTAAATGATAGATAAATAATATCTGAGGGTCACTTAAGTTCAGCTTCAAAATGAGGGGTGATGCAGGGCCTTATTAGATCAAACAGCTAATTTTTCAGAAATGGTGACATTTACCCAGCTGGATTTTGAAAAAGAATATTTGACTGTGCAGAAGTTTATTAGAGTTGGTTAATTATCTTCTAGTACGTTTGTAAAATAAGCGTGTGAATTTGAGACACCCCTTAAAAATGGATAACTGCTACTAAAGAAAAGTTCAGTGACTTCCTCTAAATGAACAGTAAGGGCAAGCCAATGGCCTCTCTGCCATGAACAAAGTCTCTCTCTCTCACCTTTCTGTTTTCTTTTCCATCATGAAACACCTCCCCTTCTCTCTGTTTATAACACCGGGCTCTGCTACCACACCTCTCCTAGAAGCTTGTTTCTATAACATAGGCTACCAAATACAAGCTTGTAAAGTAGTAGAAAGGTACTTGGAAAGGTACTATTCTCTTTCTCTTAACTTTCCAGCTGAAAAAATGTCACTGTTGTTCTACTGTTCATTTCCCTCAATTTAATTTGCTTCTTTCACCAGTTGTCTGACATCTAACATTTTAGGCATCTCCCTTCCAGACACACAGCTGCACCTGATCTTATCTAAAGACACAAACATATCTACTAAATGTTAGGGGTTATTTATAATAGTGAACAAACAGTGGCATTGCTCTTACTCCTTGATTCAAGAGACTTTGAAACTGCCCTTGATAAGGCCTCAAAAGAAAACTCTCATACAGATCCTAATGTTCTGCTGAGCTTCTGACAGTCACCTGTGAAATGGCTGTTCCTGACAAAGCCTGGACCTTTCTGCTCTACAAACACAGAATGTGGAGGCAACCTGAGGGTGTTGTGCGTCAGAACTGTAGTTTACATGTAGACATGTAAGACTAGGACTCAAATACTGGCAGGTAATCAGGATAGTCAGAAAAGAAAAGCTCAGTTAGGCACAACTCAAGAGTGAGGGTTCTTATTCCCAGTAAAGCTCAAAGAATTTACTACTGAATTTCTAAGTATGTTGCCAGGAGCAGGTAAACAGCTGCACCATGACAATGTCTGGACAAATGCAAAACCCTCACCCAAGATGGAGGTTGTTCACAGTCACGTCTCACTATGCATGTGAGTAGTTCTTGTAACTTGACTTAACAACTTGTAACTTGACTATCGCTTCTGTATTAGACCTTTGTTCCCATCGTGTCTCCACACTTCAGTCTAAGCTCACAGCACTCCTGTAGGACACACCCACACTCTTCTTCCTTTTGCAGAGGAGAAAATAAACCATTGAGACATCATTTGCAGATAGCTTTAAAGTGCAAATAATAATAATAATAATAATAATAATAATAATAATAATAATAATAATAATAATAATGGTTTTCCAGGTCCATGATTGTTAGTCCAGCTGTTTCTTCCACAGTGAATTTTGCTTCCCCTGTTGGTTGTGTTGTATCTTCCCTGGTTTTAAAATTTTGACCTAGATGGCCTGTATCAAAGCAGGATTGGGGACATCTGAAATACAGTATCTGGTTACTTAACTATCTCAGAAGACCCTCTCTAAAATGGTCCGGAGAGCTGTGATCTTCAGTTCCTAAATTGTGTGTGCCCACCTTCAGAGAGGTCCATAGTGCTAAGTGGGATGCCTCACACCACAAGCAGGCAGGAGCAGGTGTTTAAAGCTGATGCTGACAAAAGGCATCTCAGTACTGAGATGCCTGCACTGAGCCAGGCAACAGGACAAGCTGGAGAAAGATTTGGGTTTGAATTTCTCCCTCTAGCCTCCATGTAGTAGTTTAACTCAGAAATAGAGTTAGGTGCTTTGGTGAGGCAGAAACCAAAAACAGCTCATGAGCATCGACATCTCAATCATACAGCTGAACAAAGGCAAATGAGGTGGTAGAACAGCCCATTCCAGTGGCCCTCCTCAGCCCCAGGGGCATTGAACCCAGGGCTCCCTCTCTGAGCACAGCCGGGCGCCAGGTATTGGCCATCCCTGGTGGACACCTCCTACTCTCCTTTGGCGTATAAGGGGTCAGGACTACACAACTCATGTGACGAGTATCAACAGGCCAAGTGAAACACAGAATGTCACCATAGTGTCTGGGGACTCCGGAAGGAGGGGAGGACTGCATCTCCTATGCCATGGTTGGGTAGATACCTTTTGTTGTTGATCTATTCTATGGATACAAGAGTGAAACTCGGCTTATCAATCCAAGCTATGTGTCCCTAGGCAGTTTAGATGAGACTTGAGTTATTTGCCTCAAGTAGTTGGAAAATTGTCTCAAATTGCTCTTCATGTGGCTAAATGCTGTTATGGATCACACTGTCAGTTGCTGTAATTAAGAAACTAATTCAGTGAGAGCTAGAAGATCTGGTTTCTTTTTTTTTTTTTCCTCACAAATTTCCAGCATGACTTTGTCAATCAAATCAATTCAAGTCAAGTAACAGTGAACTCGGTGTTTAAGGCATTGGCTAATATAAGAAATTGGAATGTATCTGCACCTAATTTGCGGAGTCCAGCATTTGTTCATTTCTTATACACATCAATCACATGCATTTACTTATTTTTTTTTTATATTTTTGTGAACATGCTGATCAAACAGGCTAGTTTATCCTGGAGTTAAATTGAGATTATGATATTTTTGTACATTATAGGTAGTGAAATAATGTTTGCAAAGCAGTCTGGGACTCTCATGTGTATCAAATTATGTGTAGATATATTATATTGTGTGTATATATATATATATATATAGTGTTCATATATATATGGTTAATAACTTTTAATCTTCTGAAGTTTCACTTAATCTTTGGTATGGATGCTACCTTAGGCAATAAGTTTACAATACTATGTCAATCTTTGTTTCTGAATCTGTTCCAGGAGGATCTGGGACAACAATTACTTCAGACAAATGTTTTGATTATGGAAATGTCTTGATCTCATCTCTGTGATGAGACAGAGTCATAGACAGTGACACCACTTAAAACATAGTAATGTGTCAACAATATAATTAATAATTAATGTACTATTTATATTGTGGTAATGTTTACAAACCACAGTCATCAAGACCCAAGTCTGCTCTACAAATACACACAGACATGAGTTCTGCCCAAAGAGCTTAAAATCTA
This sequence comes from Regulus satrapa, assembly GCA_013396955.1. Classification (NCBI taxonomy): domain Eukaryota; kingdom Metazoa; phylum Chordata; class Aves; order Passeriformes; family Regulidae; genus Regulus; species Regulus satrapa. Next base: position 150,149 of record VWZN01018322.1, read on the forward strand.
AATCAGGGGGGGAAAGCCATTTTTCAGGCTCTGGTAAAAGGAAAACTATCAAATCAGTGACAATAAAAGACTCTGCAAAGCAATGCATCTACACTGTAACAGGGAACTCATGGTTTCTCTGCAGGGGAAAGCTACTCTAATGTAACTTGAAGAGATTTTAAATAATGTAAGAGGTTATGTAGATACTCCTATTTCAGAATATTAGCGGCTAATTTCAGTCTAAAGATTTGCCTAAGTGTTTTTCTCATTATAATGTAATTAGCTAATGAAAAAATACATGCCATTTCCTCATGTAGGCATCCAGAGGGAATACAGGGGTTGGCAATTATGCAGTCAATGCAGGGAATTAATATTGGCACACTCAGTTATTCGCTGGGGTCTTGCTAACACAGTATATGCTCTTAACCCAGACACCTACATTTTAGGAATTCCATACTTCCATGTCTTTCCAGATGTTTCCTCTCTTTCTGCTCAGAGAGTATGTCTAGGTGCCCAGTAACCCAGTTATACAGTAGTGCAGCCCTGCCTGGACTGTCTCACAAGAAAGCCCAAAGAAACTTCCAGCAGTTTTGTGCAAACCAAAGTTACTGAGTTTGTGCAGTTTGTCCTGTGAGCCTCACTGTGTTGGATGTTCATGCACTTCATAGCACAAACACACTTCTGTTAGGGAACTTACACAAAGAAGAAAAGGAGCCCTCCCTAAACTAGAAAACAAGAGTATATCCTGCCCATGCAACTTTTTTTTATAGTAGAAAATTATCTCTTCATTTTAAGGGTTGAATTATTGAAGGCACACAAAGTTAACTGGAGAGAAAAAAATTATACATGAGTGTCTGAATGGTGATTATGTTACTCTTCACATGGGGAAGGAGGGGGATTAAGTAAATTCCCATCACTGCTTTCTTTTTATTGGACAAGTCAATCAAGACCAAAGGGAATAACTGGAACTGTAGTCTTGAAGTACAACAGTGATTTTTGCTCATACTCATCTGTCAAAGCTGCAATGGCAGTGTCCACATCAGTTAAATGATTACTGACATAAATTCACATCTCAAATTAAATTAAAATGAGATTTTTCAGGCCATAATTATGCTGTCACATATAACATATTACTATTCAGTGGATGAAACTAGAGGAATCTCATAGAGTATATGATTCACCCAGGTCTTTGCAAACAGACACAAATTGATGTGGCCTCAGCTCACCTTCAAATGAATATTGCAAATTCAGCTGGCTTAAGGAAATGGGAAGACCAGAGTACTGGCAACTGTTGAGACAGAATATCACATCCAAGCCAAGGGCAGCTCCAGCACAGCAGCAACTACCCTAATGCTGGCATGCCACTAAATGCTTTGGATTCCTTGTAGGTAAGCAGCATGTACCCCAGGACATGCCCATCTGACTGCAGGAGGGCTTCAGACAAATAAAAACATATGTTGGGAATAAAACAGAAGGGATTAAATTTCACCTCAGGTGTCTGCGTTTAAGACCACTGCTTTCAGTGCAGTTACCCTGGACTGGTGTCCATGCCACAGGGCAGGGGAGCTGTGGGAGCTGTTGTTGCTCGGGGCTGCTGCTGGAGGGCATTCAGCCAAGAGAGGCACTTGCTACTGTTGAGTATCTGGACACATGCAGACATAGAGGGAATTCATGCTTAGACTGTGTTTTCCCCAGCCTCGCTCCGAGCCCCCAGCAACCTCTCCCACCATCTCACCCCACGTCTCTGATATGCCCATGGTTGCTCCACTTCTACAATCAGGCTCCATCTCCTCCACATCTGCACCTTCACCTCCCAGCCCAGACCCCTGGCCTGCCAGCCTTGGCTCTGTCCTGCCTTGCTCCTGTATCTGCAGTGTAGGACCAGATGTTGGGAGTGACTACCTTGCTCTGCACAGTGCTTAGCAGTGTGGGACAGCTGATTTGTGGCATCTTGCTTCATCCAGGTCAAGGCCCAGGTCCCAGGGATATTATTTACAAATATGGAATTGTTCACAAGGAATCTCAGATGCACTCTGGACCAGGAGATTAAATTCCAAATGGTTGCAATTAGACTTGTGAAGTGGCAGAGTTTACCAGTCTGTATGTTATTCAGCTATATTGCTTGTGGACCTCAGCAAGCGTCTTGAACATTTATTCTCCACACAGAGTCATCTGGAGATGCTAAATGAGGAATCTCTGTACCACTCCATTATTTACTGTACCCTAGGATACATGAAATTAAAATATGTGTTGCAGAACCAAAAGCCCAAACACAGTCATTCTGAGGAGACAAACATATTTATAGATCTCTGAGAATGTATTTTTTCAGTTTTACTGTATATTTTGGCCAGAAGAAATCCAATCTCTATGAAGTGCCAAGCACCAAGAAATGAAAAAGTAGGGAGTAGAAAATCTGGAGGTATTCTGCACAGTTCCAGATCTGTGTAAAGATTGTTTACAGTTTGAGCTACTTTTGTGTGTTAGAAATGGCAGGGTCCTGACCTATACTGTCAATACTGTTAAAGTCTATGAAAAGCCCTGCAGCTTTGCCTTACAAGATAGAAACTAAATCTGGTCCCCACCACCCATTGCACAGCTAGGGACCTTGAGCCAACACCCTGAATTAGTGCTTCAATGGCCTTACACAAAATGAACTCAAACATCAAGCCTCAATCCCTCTCTATAAGGTAAAAAATACCTTTACCATATGCATAACCCAGGATCATGATTAGCTAACACTGTTAACTAACCGCTACTTGTCCCTTTGGGCATTAAGAATGGTGAGGCTGGAGTAGCACTGACTAATTACACACCCTCAGTGCCCAGATGCACTGAGTATCCTATCCTGGAGTTCATCTTTCAAATTGAATTTATACATTTCTGTGCTTTTACGCCTGTTTCAGACTGTTTCAGATAGCACAGAAAGACTCTATCTGTACTTGTAAGAGGGTTAAAATCAGGCATATGTATTGTCTTTGTCGGTGTCTGGAAATATTTCCAGGTTATGACTATGGACTTCAAACATACTTTTAGGGGAGATACCTCACAATAAAATCAAAAGGACCTGGAAGTACTCATCAATAAGAATGAGCCAGATGGTGACTATTTAGGAAACATTTTCCTCAAAGATAAACAGTGATACCTGAAGGAAAGAACAGAGATGAGAAAAGGTGGAAGATCATAAAGAGGAGCATCAGAAGAAAAACATGTTCTTATTTTCCCCTGTTGTTTCCTTCTGCCCAGGAACTGTGTCATTAGTGTGTGTGGTGCTCTGCAATGCAAAAGGAGATCCCTCTGTGCCTGTTAAACAAGCTGATGTTCCCCTGCCTTCCTGACCTCACTGTTCCAAAGATGGGCTATTTTAGCAGCCTGAGGTCTGCTACATACACAGGTACTGTCTGTTGAGAGACATTGCTGAGGGAGAATTGCCTTTCAGAAGGCTCCCCATGGCAAAGGGTGATTGAGGCATCCTTGGCTTTGAGTAAACTGGGGACACTGAATTGGACTTGCTTTGGGTCCAGGTTTTGTCTTGCTTTAGGTTTGCTTGAGAGCTTGTGGCAGTGTAAATAGGAGGAAAACATGGATCAATGACAGATTAGGAAATTGAAAAACTGAAGGGTGGGCTATGAGACCCATAATCTAAATCCCAGTTAGAAATCATTCACACAGTGTAACGTGGTAGCCAGCCCGAGTCTTCTCCATCCATCTTCTCCATGGATGAACTGCATCATGACTGCTGGTTATTTCCTCCCTTGGGAGAGCTGTGCTGGGAGGCTTCCACCCTGCCTTGTCTCTGGGGGTGGTTTGGAGCTGGTTGTGGCAAAGGTTAAATGACTGCTTTTATGAGTAAGAGAGGAGAGGGGTGGGGAAAGAAGTGTCCAATAGCTGTGGAAAAGGACTGAGGCCAAAACTGAGAGCAATGGGGAATGTCTGTGGCCAGAGCAATGGTTATAGTTTGAAAATCTGCAGAATGAACTGAGGGGTCCAGGCTGAGCTAAAGCAGAAATCTGACTTGGAAGAAGACTAGAGTGATGGTGGTGGCCACTTGCTGTAAAAACATACAGTGCAATGCTATTTTTATTAATGAAAACACAAAGAACAAGGCAGGAAGAGTCATGATCAGAGAAAATGTTAGGATCAGAGTGATTTCCAAAATGCAAAAGGACAAGGAATCGGTGGCTATATACAATTTCATTCTTACCCAGTACAACTAATAAACAGTAGTACAGATACAGATCAAGTATTTGTGGATGGAAGTCAACCACCTAACTGCAACTTGCTTTCTTTGTTCCCTTTTTGAATTAGTGAATTTGGCCTGGTTGCCTGAACATCTCTCAAGCTGGACTTTGTGTGCAGGTACTCATGTATGACACAGCAGTGTTCCCACCAACCCAAACACCTGAATCTCACAACAGAGTTACATTAAAAATGGTAATGAATTGGAGTATCTATTGACAATTTTTGCATCAGGGATAACATCAGAAAAACAGATGGATTCTTACAAGAAATACATTGTAATTTTAATGTTAAAAAGCCCATTCAAATAGGAAGGTAAAAAATCTGTTAATATTAAAAAGCAGTTTCTGTAGAATAAGACCTTCAAGCAGGAGTGAATTGTCATCCTAGTGTATTTTAATAGTGGCAGGGCTTTTTCCTCTCCCTGAGATCTCAGTAAAGAGCTACAGCTGACAAGGGTGGACTCATTCCGTAGGTATAATAGGAAGGANAAGCAGACAGTTTTGCTAGTATTGTCATTGGTTTTCCCATGACAACCCCCCCAGTGACATCTACAAGAGCAAAATAACAGTCCATGTGTTATAAGATGGTATTTTATTCACAGTATCTTGGTTCAAGCTTGGAAGTTTAAAATCCTTACTTTTTTGTTTGTTTGTTTGTTTGGGGATTTAAATTTTGTTTGTTGTTTTGTAGTTTGTTTTTTAAATCAGACACAGTTGTGGCTCTAGAGAAAACCAGTAGGAGTTTCGAGAACTCTTCTTTAAGTGTGATTTTAAGAAACAACAGAAAAACAGGAGCTGAAAAGCAACAGCATTCTGCCCAAAGGAGCTTCACACTGAGGGTTGTACCTGAAATTATATTTAAGCCAGAGGATTCATACAGGTAATGTTTCGCTGTGTGCAAGGAGGAGCAAGAAAAGGCAGATTCCAACATTAACGCTCTCAAACGTGTTCTGAAAGAAAGGACAGTGCTCAGTACCACAGAATTACTGAAGAGGCAGGTAGGGAGATATGTTTATCTCCACTGAAATACTGGTTTGCATGTGTGCTTCGCACAGAGGAATAGATCAAGATCACTGTAACAAGCAAAGCTTTTTGTGCACGTAGAATTTGAGTGTCACACAAGATCAGTTGTGTTCCTACCTCTTTTCAAACAGAACTGATTGGTGTGGCTGGCATCGACATTATATGTGAATATCAGGTGGTATAAATTGGAAATGAGATAGTGTCAGTGGACAGGGTGAAAAAGGTGAGTGCTACACGATGCTCTTTTCATATTCTGTTGATATCTGTTGATATTGGGCTACTGTGTTCAAACCCACATAATGTCAGGTCTGATCCATACATACATTTTCTGGAAACTTTGCCAAATATTTAGTAATAAAACCACCTTCCTTACAAGGATATGTTAAATAAACATATAGACACCAGTGAAGCAAAAGCAGTTTCTTTTTCTTTTCACAATATCTTCTTCTTTTCTGTGATACTTTCACACTCAACCACTTAGAAGTGCCTATAAAGAAAAGGGACTTTTTGGTTTTTTGGGTTTTTTTTAATGCTAGGATAAAACTAGGCCTCTTAATCCTTAGTATTTAGTTACTAAGTTTCTGAAACTAGTGAAATCTCATGCCTGAAAATGTCCTGGACGTCTTATCACACTTGGTGTCTAGCTGCGAACTCATGAGTTTAGGCATCCATTTTAAAAAGCAGGTGAAACTTTCCTTAGTGTTTGTGTCCAGTTTGAATGTCTGCTGCACAGTGAGCAGGTGAAAGGTCAGTGATAGTGAGGTGAAGGCACTGCCTCAGGTATCAGGATATCTGGATATCTGAATTCTATGCCTGGCCCTGCCAAGCCTTCTTTAAATAAGTTGCATAATTTTTGAGCTTCATTCTTTCCTATCTACAGAAGCAGGAAAACAAATCCCAATTTACATTGGCATTGCTTGCATTAATTCATCGCTGTCTGTAAAGGAGATCAATCCTCTGATAAAAGGTGCTAGAGGAATGCAAAGTATGTCTATAATATAAATATGAAAATGGGGATACTGTCAAGTTTTGCCTTGGCTAAATCAAAGGTTTAGCTGCAGTCCTTCTGAGAGCTGAAACTGTCTGGTCTTTGGATATGTGGCAGGATACATGAATTCTGATGAGGGCAGGAATAACATTTAGCACTAGCAAAGATTTTCTTTAAAGGTAAAGTTGCTGTTTCTTGTTAACACAGAGCACTTTACTGTCCAGCTTATCATGGCTGTGTGATTTGTGATGCAAAGAATGTGCTTCACGTCTGCTCTGTATTTCTGCTGCTTTCTGTCAGCTGAGGGTACATCCAGGTACTCAAGGACCTGTAGGTGGTCCATCATATTTCAATGGCCCCTTTTATTTCTTACTATCAGTTCCCATAAAGTTCCAGTGACAGCTATTAAATCTTTGTGACATGTTTTAGAAGCAACATAAAAGGAACATTTGGAAGAGACTGAGTGAGGCAAACAAAGGAGAAGAGAAAATTTCCATTCAAAATTCACCTCAAATGAGGGTCAACGTAGGACACACAAGTGCACAAGCCAAATGTAAGTAACAATAAAGGGACTGTTTTACAGAAGTAGAACATCCAACTTCTGGACAGTGGCTGGAGTCAGCTATACCTCAGGCATACATGATTCTTGGTGTACTAAACTAACCTACTAAACATAGCCTGTATGGATTTGTAAATATTAGCAAATGCTGTACTTAACTGCAAGAATGCAAATTTTGAGGCAAAGTTTCTCAAATGGTCTGATCCCATGAGTGAAATAACTAGTAATGAGAACATGAAGAACAGTAGTTCCTTATTCAGTGGAGTGCTCTTAGCAGGGGCAGGGTAAGGATTCTGAGCATGGTCTTGGCCAGCCTTTCAGTGCCTTCTAATGTCAACCTCACCACTTAGTCCTTGATCATCACAACCGTATTTCCAGTGTGTACCTCCCTTTTGGCATCAACAATATTTTGTAATGATTCCAAACCTCAGGCAATGGAGACTAAGCACCGCAGACAGAATTGGTTCTTAACCTGGTTACAACTTTTTCCAACAAAACACATTTTCCAGAAAATAACACTTTTTCACTGGCAACTCCATAACGACTCTTTTAAAAATTATTTTCCCTCTGGAGACACACTGCTACTTTGAAAGCTCTTGGCAGAAGTCTGTCAAGTTGTCTGCCTGGCTAAAGGTGCGACTGCCTGATGGACTTAGAACCTGGCTGAGCTTCTTGTGGAATCAGCCAAGTCCCTTGGCTTCCCTACTTATAGATGAGCAGGTATTTTGGCAGGCCAGTGGATTGAGTTATTCCCATTTACTGGAAATTTGGCTGCTGGCGTTTTGTCATAAGTACAGTGTTAGGAGCCTGGAGTTCTGCACAAAGCAGAAGCTGGTGTGGTTCGGTTTTTCCTTCCTGCCATCTCTAGTCAATGGTGGTGAATGTACAGCACTAAGTGATGCCTCTTTATAAGTTACTGCATTCAAGTAGAAAGGTCTTGATATCACTTTTGATCTGAGGTTGTGTTTCAACCCCTGCCTAACTTTGGTGGCAGAAGATTGCAGTGATTTCTGGTGTGGTCTAAAATATGACTTGTTTTCATTAGTTGATTCATTTTTTCCAAGAGTAGCAAAGAGGATAAAAACCATTGCATGCCCTCCTTTTTTCTACTTGAAAGAATCTTGTGATCTGTCAACATATTTCAAAAAATCTCGTGGCTTAGATCCTTGACCTTAAGAAAGTATTAGGATTTTTTCCTCATTCCTGCTACATGTGAGTGCATGTGATGGTCTTGTCTATTTTTTGTTTATGTAATGAAACATCAGTGCCCCAAAGGCACTGGTCATTCATCTACTTATGCCTGCATTCTTGGCACTCTCTTGGCTTTTTCCAGGCAGTCTTTTTGTGCATCAGCATCAACACATGAGACAGCATGCCTTGCACCTTTTTCAAGGAACCTCTTAAAATCTTTCCTTATTTGTCTTCTCTACACATTTTTTTTTAAAATTTGAATGTAGCTAACAGACAACCAATCTGACAAAGAATACAGACATCAAGTTTTTAGAGACTAGGATCACTATGTTTCCAATGAATTTGTTTGGGTTTTTTTTAGGAGGTATAATTTTGTATATCTAAAGCATAAAAATGTTTAATGGCACTCAGTTTAATACACATTTTACATTCAATATGTCTTGTCCAGCCCAGCCCAGGAATGTCTTTTATACCTCATTAATGTAACTCTCATATTTTCATGCGGACTATTGCATACTGCACACATTCAGTGCAATTACAATTAAACCTTTGGACTACAGTCCATCTTCTCAGATCCTCTGAGTTTCCCCATGTCACATAAAGTATATAAAACACGCACTCCTTCCTCAAGAGTTTGCAAAGAAATTATTGGAGCGAGACATATTTTGGGCAAAATGTGTTTGGATTATATGTCCCAGTGTTATTTATAAATCCAGTTTGAATTCACTAGATACCTCTGTCTACATCCTGGTCTTTCTCTTCTCTTACCACAGAGATAAAGGAAGATGTGACAGATACTGGATTTATGTGAGAGCCTGGGAGTCAGCTGCTTTCTGGGGTTGTGAGAAAGCCTGGGTTAGCACCACAACTCCACATTACAGTATTACAAAAGAAAGACCACAGAAAAGTGTCCAGGAATCAACCTCCACCTGTTGTGTAAGAAACTCCCTGGAAGGCTGGGGCTATAAATATTTGTCCAAAGTGAAAGTGCCTCAGCAGATAAGCGGAGAGTGTCTCTTTGACCACATGTTCTGATTATGTCAATTTTCTGAAAGGTGAGCAATGGAGGCAGAGAATAGAGTTGATTCTGGATAGTTTGTGTCCTTCACAAGGGCCAGAGCTCTTGAGGTGCTGAATAAAGGGTCAACTGTCTTCCACAGCGTAGTCCTGAGAACTGCTGCTGCTCTACATGTTTATATTTACATTCTGTGAAAATTCTTGAAATTAAATATTTTGTATTAGCCAGAACATGGAATGTCAAATTAAATAAATTTCTAATAATCTATTTGGCAAGAAGATTCAAATTCTGAATTTCCACTTTTTATTTGGCTTCAAAGGTACAAAATCATTTGACAGCCATCTGGTAGATGGGTCTGATGAAATTGCTCAGAACAAATTTTACTGTATTTTTTTTGTGTTTATGTAAACATAATTTTCTGTGTTTATGATAATCTCATTTCTAAGCAAATATTTTAACCATTTAGCATCCCTTTGGCTCCCCCATTTCTGTAAGGTTTTCAAGGACAACCAAAACATCCAAACACAGCTTGTTCCTTTCAGCGAGGATTTCCATGCTCAATATGTGGTACCCTGGAAAGACCTGTGAGGAGAATAACCCATGTTTTTATGGAGGTTTTATAAAAATTTATGTGTTTTCTCATTGTCTTGCACACTGAGGAGCAAGGTATGTGCTATCCCTTTCTTTTGTAAGTTCAGAAAATGAGACACAGATAAGCAGATTGTTGGCTTGACTTTACCCAGGCAAAGCACCCAGAAGGGTTTTGGGTCAAAGAGGTTCTCTTATCTTTACTGAATTGAAGGAGTCAGCAGATAAGGTACAGTAACTGATCACAGTCGTGGTCAGAGCACTGCAAACTAAGGAGAAAAGTCTAGATGTTCTCTAGAAGATGTCTGAAGCTGCCCACACTGTACCTATTCAGCTGAACAAACAGCAGCTGCTGTTTGTGGGGTGGTAGTTGGAAGCCGAGCAGTGAAACTATTGTACAAATGCATGTACCCTAATGTTGGGTCTCAGATTCTATACTGTACTAGCAGCAGGAATTAATAGGAGCACATTACCAGGAGCGCTGTCTGGGAAGCTGTTGCTTTATCAATCCAACAACTGCAAGAAAAGTGGGTAATTCAAGCTTCTATTGGAATGAAATTTGTTTCCTCAAACCTTTGGTGCTCCACCCACATTGTAAAGCTGACCATCTGTCCAATGTCCTTGTTTAAAAGACTGACCTCAGGAATTGTTTAAGATAGTTACACAGATTAGCTGAGCAGATGGTTTTTAGTAAACATCCACCCAAGTGGTTAACATGTGCTTATCATCCCAGCAGAACTAACAGTCATGTGCGTGCGTTCAGAGTGATCAGAAGTCAGTTCCTCTAAGTGGTGCAACTCCTGCAGTGCCCAAAAAAGGTGCCAACATAAATTCTGATTTAGCAAAGCATTTAACCCTGTGTTTAAATAGCACCACAGCAATCAGACTTGAACCTTGAATTAAGAACCTTCTTCAATTAGAGGAGCATGGGAATTTCCATGAGAAATCAGACTGAACATCCAGCTAGTGCAAGCCCAGCTGAGACTGTGGCCAGACAGATGGAAGTCCATCTGTCCATAAAAAATGGAAATCTCCGTTCTTGATTCCCACTGGTAAAAGCAGAGGGGTTAGGAGGAGACATGGAATTTTTCAGCCGCTTTTTGTCACCATGTGTCATCTTGTTCCTGCAAGCTTTGTAGGGACCTTTGTAGTTAAATATGTAATGGTTTTTTGAGTAAAGTGTGCATTAGTGATGGATCACTAATTTGAGTAAAGTACACATTGAAGGGTGCTGGGACCCAGGGAAATGAATGAGATTTGACTGATAGAGTTACTGGAATTGCAGACAAATCAGCTCAACAAGTATGTGCAGTTTCAGTTCATTTTCCATTGGTCTCAAAGCAAATACATATCTTGAAAGGCATATGCTGAAATTCTAGGTAGGGTTCCAAGAACCTTGAGCTGATTTAAATTTGGGCTGTCTTAACTTCTCTTTTTTCACCTTCTCAGCCTCATATTCCTTCCTTCTTCCTTGTGCTAAATCTAATATTTATATGTCTGCAATATGGTCTGATTTGTGAGATCACAGAATGGTTTGGATTGGTAGGGACCTTTAAAGGGCATCTAGTCCAAACCTCCTGCAATGGGCAGAGACATTTTCAGCGAGATCAGGTTGCTCAGAGCCCCAGCTCTTAGATGTTTCCAGGAATGGGCTATCTACCACATTTCCAGGCAACCTGTTCCAATGTTTTGCCACCATCATTGTAAATTACTTCTTCCACATATCTAATCTAAATTGATCCTCCTTCAGTTTAAAACCAAGACCCCTTTTCTTATTATGACAGGCCCTGGTAGAATGTTTGTTCCCATCTGTCTTACAGGCTCCCTTTAAGATTATCTGTTTTACAGAGGACAACTTTTTTTTTTTTTTTTNCATCTCTTCCACTCAGCTGTGGGAAGATTCAACCTTCTAAAATTTTCTCAGTGGTATATCTAATTAATTTTCTCTTAGCGTTTGGAGCTGCACAGCATATGGGAGGACTGTATTCTACATGGCCAACTCATACAGTCAAGATCAGACCATACTTTTGGCGAGAAGCCACCGGAGCAGGAGAAGCAACAAACTTATTTATAATAGGCATTTTGTCCATCAGAATAATGTCAACAGACAAATTACTATAACCTGCCTGAACCACCTCAGCCCTCCTGCAAATGAAAGCCCAGATTGTATTGGGAATGTTTGTTTTGCCATTTTTCAAATACATGAAGGAATCAATGGTGTATTCATGCCAGTCAGTAGAGCAAGTTGTTATTCTAGATGGACAATCCCCAAGCCCTTACTGCTGGCTCTAAGGGACTGCAGTTCTGAACTGGTATCAGCATTAATCCTATCTGGGTAAGCAGAGATTTGCCTGAATCACATATTTAAGCTGTATCAGCTGCCATGCTTTCATCTATTAGTTTCAGGAATGTGGTTTCTGCACCAGATCCATCTGGAAATTACCCCCTCAAGACAGATTGCTTAGGGCTTGTCTGCTTAGGGCTTGTCTCCTTAGGGCTTGTCTTCAGTGATGAACTCTGCTTTTTCTATATATATGTATTTCTTTTTAAATCCTTGAGGTAGCTGATGTACATCAACTTTCTGGAGATAAAGGGAAAGGTAAAGAATACCTGCAGCCACAAGAGCAGTTGCAATGGGACAGGAGAGATATGCTGGCTCTGGGTTAGAACCTTAGCACAGTAGGACTTCATAATCTTAGGTACACCTGGGAGTTGTCTACTCTGTCATCTCATTCCTGCTGGGCAAGTGAGTTTGGGGATAAGACTGCAATGTGCACAAGAAATACAGTTTGTTTTTTGGGTTTTTGTTGTTTTGTTTTGGTTTTTGGTTTGTTTTTGGTTTTGTTTTGGTTTTTTTAATAATAATTATTTTGGAGGCTCAACTCTTCCATTTTGCTCTATTAAAAATTCAGTTCTCTACTTTTCACACTGTTTCACACAGAGATTAGTCTTTGTTTTCAACTACATTAAGGTCCTTCTGTATCTTTATCTTGGTCATTTTATCATGTGATAGCACTTTTTTTATTGACAGGGAAGTAGCTTGTTGTTGCTGTTAATATTTTCAAGGTGGTGCACCGGAGAGGAATATTGACTGGAGAAGCATTGCCCAGCTGTCCCAGCGCCTGGAACAGAATCCCAAAACTTCACAGGCAGATATAAAGGTCTGGTGTGGTCAAGCTACTAGGTCCATCTGCATGCCCTGAAACATTTGGCTACATTCCTCTAGCAAGATACAGAAAGTGGCTATTCTATGAGTTTCTTATGTAGATATTTAGATGTTTTTCTGTTCAAATCATCTTCCCTCCTCATAGAAAATACTTGCCTCTTGAAAACTAGGATTAATGCTAAAACTGTTGTTACTTACATTACAAGGCAAGGCCTTCAAGTTTATATGATAAACCAAGAACTCCAAGAATATATGATGATGATGATTATGATGATGATGATTATGATGATGATATAGCTTCCTGTCTCAGATTTGGAAATTATGCCAACATGTCCAATGGAAGTAGAAGATTAAAGTATTCAATCTCTTTGGTTATATTAAATTATCAGATTCATGAAAGAGGCAGGGAAGGAAAATTAAGATCATGAAGCTGTCTTAAGCCATGTTAACGTTTTGCTTACGTGGTGTATTGACACTGCCAGAAGCTACATCCTCATTCCTAACTTTTTATGAGTCTATATATTATAGGATCGTTTAACAGCTGGGTTTTTCAGCCTGCATGTTTGCAGTTCTCTCTCTGACTTCAGTTTCACTTTGCATACAGTCTTTCTCCCTTCCACACCCTGCTCTTTCCCCTCAGTAAGAGATGCAAATACCAGATAACCGACAGTTTAAGAGCTTGTGATCACCACTGGCTTTCATGATTTGAGATGATCATTAAATGAAACGTGAAATCCTCAGGCATGGAAAAAGTGTAGCTAGCTTAGAGTACAGGTTTCTCTAGAGAACTTATGCCCGGAGACCCGAGATGGCTTAAATGTTGAAGTTCCTGTCATTTCTGAGTGTGAAGGTGACCTCAAAGTGACCACTGCTCCTAACCTGCAACTGGACAAGTTTAAACAGTCCTGGTCAGAAGTGTGAGTTCTCTCTTTGATCTCTCTGAACTGTTAATTGCTTATCCTCAATTAAATATTTACTTTGGATTTGTTTTCTAATCTAGGGCTTTATGCTGCATGATGCAGGTGGAAACTCTTGCCATTTTATGACCACTGATATAATTTTCAAGATAAGCTTAAGCTTTAGTTTCTTACAAAATTTTGAGGCTCCTGAACATGCAAGTAACTTCTAAAAGGAGTCTTGAACTTATAAGTCACTTTACAGAAAAGAAAACTGTAATGATTAGACATATATATTAGATATATAGGAAGTTATGAGTAGATGTAAAGACTTAGCTTAAGTCAGTAGGAAATTAACTAAAGCTAAACCAACATAGAGAATGCTATGTCCACTCAGATCATATCAGGTTAACATCAGTTTCTATACAAATATACAAATATTACTTGCCTAATACCTTTATAGCTGTGTGAGTCCAACTTAACCCAAGGAACTGTTCTGAGAAGCATGAACATGTCTTTCAGTGACATCATTGCTATAATGCCATACTGCACCCTAAATTAAATAATGATTTGGTGTCATGCATTTCAGTGAGAATACTGATGTGGTACAAGATAATCACACATCACTTCTGGGTTTCCTGAAGCTGTTCCCAGCAAAGAGACCTCATTTCATGCAGACTCCTCCATTCCCAGCAAGAGCACTCAGACACAGGGAGAAAAGGAAATTTTTGGACCACTGATTTGGAAACAACCCATATGGGGGCTGACAGCAGAGGATCTGGGTGCCTTGGAGGATAAATGTGAGACACCAAGTCAGCAGCATGGCAGTGACACAGAGCTATGGACTTGGAAGCTCAAGCTCTTGGTTATGTTCCAGACCTAATGGCTGAACTCAGAAAAAGCTGCATATCCCCAGTGGATCCAGCCTGCATGTCATCAGAAGATGGCACTGAAAATATTCTGGTGGAACATTTGGGGGTTTATGAGTATATCTTTTTTAATAAAACACTTTTACATTGCAAGTTTCTCACTACTCTCAGCTGTTAAATTTTTACAATCAGCTTTTGTCATATTCACACAGTTTGTCGCAACATATTAGATTAATTTGACTCTGATAGTGTTTGGAGACTGTATAAAAATTCATTTGCAAGGAAAAATGACAAGAAAAAAAAGAGAACTAACCTTCACAAATATTCTTATTTTGAGGCCTACATAAAATTATGTATGCTAACGACACTCTGCTTCAGCATCACATCACCTCACAGTGATTTTATGATTAAAACATACTATTTCTCTCCTCATATTTCTTGTTTTCTTTCTGCCTTTAGACAATTGCTTTTCCAGAACAAGCATACCCCTTTTATGAATTCTGTTCATCTGGCATATGGGAGGGAGGTTACTGTAATAATAGCATAATAGATTATTAATACATAAAATATTTTTAAACAGTTTCTATTTTATATTTCTGTGGTAATATTTAACATATTTTCTGGTTAAAAATATAGTATAATAATCATTGTGCTGAAATATCAGTAGTTCTCGAGCTTGGCTATGTGTAATCTAAATGGAGAAATTATAAAAACGATGTAGCTATTCATTTACCCACTGGGTTCTGATTCATCAGAACTCTTAAGCACTTACCTAAATTCTGGTGCAGCAAAGCATTTAATCTTAGATTAACTTAATATTTAAAATACTTTTTTTTTTCTCAAGAAAACACTTAAACTAAATGCATCAATTATCAAAATTATTTATAACTCCACATTAATAGGACAGCCAACTAGGTTTAAAAAGAACCATGAAAGTCCTTTGAGCCATGTTTCCACCCAGAAATGGTACTGTTCCAACTGTTCTAAATTGAGGATGAAGATATATTGACAATGAAGTGTTTATAGGAGAGCAATTCACTACCTTATGAGAAGCAGAACACTGTACTGCCCTTTTCAGCTGTATTTCTCCTACAGGTTTGAGCTATAAAGTTATGCTGACAGAAGTCATACCTCAGACCAAAATGCTAAGCAGTCCAGACTGAAAATGACAAAGGAATGAATAATCTTATCTGTCAAAAACATCTAGAATTTGTGAAGATAGAGCTGGATGGAGAATACCTGCTGTGCCAGAAAAAGTAATCCTAGTATTTAGTTAACCAAAGGGTTCCAAATTGATTAGGCTTTTTAGGGGAGTAAAGACAACTCCAGAATATCACTGTAACAAGATAAAATGCATATGAGGATAGTAAAGTCTGAAGCAGGACACTAAAAGAGGATACAGATTTATAACTTAATCTATGTTATCAACATATTTCATGCCTTGGTTTCTGTTTTCATTCACACATTGCAAATGGCATGAACAGTAGACAGTAATTTAAAAAATGAGATAGGAATACACTGGTAGGGAGCAGCACTGTAACACAGCAGCCTCATATGACAAAGCCATATTCCAGCAGCAAGTAAAAACAGAGGCAGCAGCTAAAACCCAGCAAAGCACAGAGAATGCGTGTAACAGCTCATCTGCTGCAAAAATTAGTGGACAGGATCAATATTATTTTTGAAAATTTCTTTTTTAGGGTTGAAATTGTTAAGTAGCATACCCTGATTTACAAAGAGAAAATAAGAGTTTTTCTAATTCTCACAAGGTTCTGGAACTGAGAAGAATTCTCAGTGCTATTATTTTAACAACAGTTTACCTAAAGGACTCTGTATGTTTTATAGTAGGCTTTATATTTTTGTTTGAATTATTGTCATCAGTGGCTAATTAAATAATATGAGAGAATAGGAAAGAATGAAACATGAAGTCTTTAGCACAGACTTTTTTGCCTAATAAGTCTTTATAGGGCATTAGAACTGCAAATTTGCATAGTAGAAACTGAGTTTTAAGTAGGCAGAAAAAAGTCCTCATCACTTCAGACTATCGGCTTCATTTTTCTAATTTGTTAACATCCTATACCAGTGTCTACTTACAGGTATGATACTTTTGCTAATTTTTTTTATAATTCTTAAATTTCTATTAGTATTTTATTCCTAAAAATAAACCAGCAAGGTAGAGAATCCAGGTATTCAGCAGAATCCTTTTACTCTTTTTTTTTTTCCAAGAGGAAGAAATGCTGAAATATTTTTGTGTTATGACTTAAGAAGACTATTGCAGGTTTTGCTTCTTTTTTTTTTTTTTTCCCCCTCCCAAAATTTCCTGGGAATCTTTGAGATTAAGAATTTAAAGGTATTATGCAGTAGAATTTAAGCTAAATATATTTCATGTAATCCAAACATTTAATCCAAAGGCAGATCAGTATGAGGGAGATATCCCCAGAGTATTGTCAAGAGATTTATCAATTCCTGACACCTTACACTGATTAATGTTCTTTTAACCTGACATGGAATATTCAAATATATAAACCTATAATACTATAACATAAATCAGTGCCTACAGGCACATAGGCAAAGACAGATTCATGGCTTTTAGTAGGTAGCTCAGTGGTTCCTATGAGGAATTTGAAAAGTCTAAATGTGCCATTACTGTTACTCAAACTTTAATCATATCTCTAAACATGAAGTGTAGAATAACTTTTAAAATTACCTCTCTTGGAATTCTCAACCATTTAGAAACTAAAAATAATATTGGGAAACAGTTTTGTAGACATGTGAGTGAGAGATGTTGTACTTTTAACATATGAGTATTCATTAGAAATTGATGGAAATTGAATTTTCTAAGGTTAGGTAAAATATTGATTATTTTAACCCCCCAATTTTTCCCTCAATTGATAATGCAAAAATACTTCATTTTGTATTTTATTATAGAAACTGATAATACTGTCAGAGCTGGCGGTCTTAAACCTTAAGCCACCTTATTTTTTTTCTACATTCATTTACGTAGTTTAGAACTGTGTTTGTCTGTTCTTTAAAGAAAAAAAAAAAGATATAAAAAAAGGTCAGTGCCAGAAACTGAGCACTCATACAACACTTTGCTAACAACTTGGTGCCAGTAAGTAGCCAGTGGGACTGGTGACACACTTCCTTTCTGAGTACTGACAATAAAGAATTGCATAACCTGAAGATTTGCATTCCAAAAAATAGAGCAAGAGTTGAAATGATCTACAAACTGAAATCTAAACACCCAGAGCACATGAAATCAGCTATTCTCAGAGGCCACTACAGTTTGAAAAAAAATTGCCAGTCCTGCTGTCCTGCTCACTTTCCCAAAACGTGACAAGCAAAGATAGCCTTGTATGGAACTCTACCATCATATTCTCAACTGACTAAGCACTGTTACATCTCCAGAAGTGAACATGGGCAGATATGTTCTGTGCATCTTCATATATAGATATGTCTCAACATATAGATATATAATTTGATGTGATAAAACCCCATTAGGGAAAATAAAAGTTTTCAGATTCCGTTCTTAACTATCCACAATACACACAGGAATCCATCTGTGAATGCTAAATTCATTTACACATGCAAATTGCATAACTGGTTGAACAGTTACCAGACTTGTGTGCTCAGGTGCGGGATTATTTTAACATCTACCTCAAATGATGTGGATGCAGCGTAGGCGTTCTGCTGAGTTTATTACTAATATCCCTTAGGGGAGACCTACGAAAGGGGGGAACATAATCTGTCAAGAACATACTTAAGTTGATTAGTTTGAGCTTAAATATTTGAGCAGCCTTTGAACCTGAGCTGAGATTGTTCCAGGAATCTTCTTTAAGACAAACACCTCTGACTGTCAGTTCAAGATTGCCATCTCTCTGTATTAAAGGAACATATTGTACATAAAAGGATATTATGCTGGATCTGGAAAATATTTTACAGGTATGCACTAAGACTGTATATAGGTACTTAAATACAACATGCACTACTTTCAGACAGTACTGTATATTTAGGGCATGACCCTGACTCAGGAGGTTATGCATGGCAAGGTTTGTTTGGTTTTCGGTTCCATTGCATTTTGTGTTTCTGCTTACCGCTGTCTCATCCAACTTTACACATCCTTTAAAAAATCCTTTTAAAATCCTTTGCTTTACACATCCACTGGCTGCAGGCTTCTTCTAAGAGAGCATAGACAGTCCATGTCTGTGCAAAGCAGTACTAGTTGGCTTGTTGGATTTTTCTAAAGCTACTTCTCCCCATATGTTCCTTCTTTCTGTTTTAGAGTTGTTTCTCCCCATATGCTGGGCCTTGAGAGAGGAACATACCTTCAGAAGTAACCACTGCCCTTCAAATTCTTATCTAAAGGAATCCCACAGGAAACCTTGGAGCTCTTACAAAAATTTGGACTGTGTTATTTATCAGATTTACAAGGACACTAGTCTTTGGCTATCAAGCCCTCCTGAAGCAACTAAGTGTTCTCTTTCTCCTTGCTTTTAACAGTAGAAGACAAACATTGACTTAAGTTGGCTTTGTGCCATCCATCTGTAATAAAAAGGTTAACTATAAATGCTGACAAGATCTTAGCTCAGTATTAGTCCTGAAGCCCTGACATCAGCACCTGATTATGTCAAGTTAGAGGCTCTCTAGCAACTGACAACAAACATTTAGACCCAGCCTTCACTGGGTGGAGAAACTGCAAGAACATCTTTCTCACAGTAACCAGTGGTCTGCCATCATTTCCCTAGTTTGTTAGTCAGAGACTTTAATGGGTGCACATCTCTCAACATCTTCTTAGTTAAAAATACCCAGTATTAATTTTCTCTCCTGTGAAGAGGCCTATACATTTCCTAAATAGCTGGTCCTTGTGGCAAGCCAGAAACTGAAGTAACTTCACTTGAGTGACAACACAGATATGTATTATAAAACTATTTTTTTAAGTGTATTTCAATTGTGTCATTGCAATTATATGCACGTAAAGCACTGCACAAACATCCAATTCTTGGGAAAATTAAAAGGGATGACTTGACAGATACAGCCTGTTCTAATGTTTGAGGAGCAACTTGGTTTAGAAACTGTTCCGGGAGTGCAATAATACATTTTGGGCTTCTCTGAGGGTGGACTTTATTATCTCTCCCTGAGGAAACCTGGTAAGTAGTCAAAAAGGAAGTAAATAAAAGATGTTAAAAATAACATTGCATAGAATCATGACAGTGTGTAACTTGACATCCTGTTGGTCAGCAGGAATAGGAGGCAAAACTTCCATTCCAATTTGCAGTGATTCCCTGGCCCTTTTTTTGCTTCCCTGTCCCTGCCTCCTTTTG
Source organism: Regulus satrapa (assembly GCA_013396955.1). Classification (NCBI taxonomy): domain Eukaryota; kingdom Metazoa; phylum Chordata; class Aves; order Passeriformes; family Regulidae; genus Regulus; species Regulus satrapa. The sequence continues at coordinate 169,982 of VWZN01018322.1, forward strand.
TTTACTCTTTGTTGTTTGTTGTTTTTAAATTTTGTGTATTGGGGTAAATCACACAATCATATCACAGCTGCCTGTGAATGTGAAAACACATTTCCACAACAGAGAGCCATAGCTAGTCCTAAAAAATACTTAAAAATGAATTAGAGATCATTAGGAAAAAGAAATAAAAGCACCATATTTTATTATTACATTGATTCAAAGAGTTTCTGATAGTGTATTTTTGGGGCAAATCCTGATCTGCTCCTCAAAACAGGGCAAAAGCCTTTTCAGTCCATGATTATTTTGTATACTTCCTGGAATATATTCTGTCCACTGAAGAGGTCCTGATGAATCCAGCTAGTTTGAATCTAAAAGTGCTTTGAGTTTATGATGTGGTTATCTGTACAAATGTGCAGACCTTCAAGGTTAAAGTTCATTATTTTAAGCAGTATATCTTTCCACATACTTGTCCTCAGCTTTCTTAAGCATATTATTTAACGCATTTTAAACAAAAATTATTACAACCACTGCACTCAGAACTAATTTTTCTATATTTTCACCTAGAGTGATATCTTGTGCGCACTATTTTATAATAAACAATCCAGAACAACAGAGGGTGAGTTGACAAGAAAGATGGGTCTGTTCCAAAATTCCTGTTCTGAATGTATCTGAACTTCAGCAAGTTCAAAGAGAAGTGAATGCAATGAAACTGAGCCTGGTTTAAAATTTGGGGGTTTTTTGGGGGTTTTTTTCTTTTTGTTTTTGTTTTTGGTTTTTTTTTCCTGACTCCATGGGTTCCATTCATTTTCTGTGATACTAATTAGTTCTTACCTGGGTCATTTGCACTTGCTTCTCAGAAAGACAATTTTAAATTGAAGCAGAGGCTGGGAGGAGCATCATGCTAGCACAGAAAAGAGACCTGGTGGTTTAGAGACCGAGCTGCGGCTTCCTCTTTTCCTTGCTGGTTGAAGGGGCATTCTTCATGCCACTGCTGCTCCTTCCTTCAGCTGGCGCCATGAGACTTCCTCTCCTCTTCCACACTTCTCCAATTGCTGACACCCTTCTGAGAGTACAGAGAGATGCAGTTTCTCTCTGTGAACAGAAGTGCTTTTCAGAACTTTGGCTGTAAAAACACAGGAACCCAAAGAACTTGTATATTCTCTGACCTTATCGGTATTAGGGTTTTTTTTTTAGTTCCTTAACATATGCTAATACATTGATAATTTCAATGTTTTTCTAGGGGAAAGGACACATTTGCTTTGTGAGGAAGCTACAATGAGCTTAGTAACCTTTATATAACAGATTCTCTTAACAGAACCTCTCTAATCAAGCATGCACAAACTTTCAGCAATAAGATACAAGACACAGCATTTTTAGGCCTTGGGCTGATCAGCTAGGAAGAAACTGAAGGCTGACAGGTTACAGCCATTTGGCAAGCCAAATAACAACCAAGAAACACATAGTTTACTGGATGAAATTTCTCTATTTCTAAAAGGAAAAGTCAGGCTTGGTCAGTACTTCTGCAGTTATGAAGGCAACGGCATGATCCTTTGGTAATGCCAAGAGAAGTCCTCTGGAGCCTGAGGCAGTTTGAGTGAGATTCCCTCAAACTGCCATCCTCCACTTCCAGCAGCATCCTCCTGCGCCCATCCCTGCCAGTAGCAATCCCCAAGGTAGGAACTGTTGCCAGCACTGCGGCTGCGGAGAGGAAGCTCTCCAGCCTGGGGCTGGAGCAGGTGGAGGAGAACCTGCAGGGGCCAGCATTCAAAGCAACCTTGTTAGGCAGCAGGCACCTGCCAGCAGTGGCATGCCCTGTGCATCTCCTCTGTGCGTGATCCAACATGCCCAGTGTCAGAGCAGGATTAGGAGCTGAGATGTGGGCATGCATTCTCAAGCGATGATTCCCTCTGACCTCCTCCCCTCTCACGTGATGCAATCGCTCCAGAGTCTCGCTGTTCCAGGCTTTTGACAGTTCAGAGGTCTGCAAAGGGTTGAGCCAGACTTGTTTAGGATTGCAGCTGAAATACACCTGGGACAATGGTTAAAAGGAGACCTGTCTGTCTGCAAGAGCTGGAGGATTTTAGAGGTTTGGAGGGCTTCTATCCATCTCCTACACAACTGGTATTTCTGAAAGAATACTTAGGCTGTCTCTTTTCCAGTTAGAGGCTTGTTGCTTTTTACTTGTCTCTTGTCTATAAGACACTATTTTTTAAGCAATGTATTTGGTTCAACGAGTGTATTTGGGAGCCTTCACCCATGTCCTCACAGCTCCTGTGCTCAGCTGAGCCCTTTCACAGCACAGCAAGGCCCTCTGCCAGGCACAATGCTCTAGTAACTATCACTGCACAAGGCAGATACTCAGTAGAACTGAATATAAACTCCCCTGTCCAAGCATGAGCAATGTACAGAGATGGAGCACTCAAACAGGACAGAGTGGTGGTGTAAAACCTTTCCCCCAGATTAGTTGCAACCTTTATTCTTTGTCTTTACAATTCAGTAGGCAGAAGGGCTTTGGTGGTCTTTTCCAGAATGAGAGAAAGGAAAAAAAAACTCTCACTCTTCCCAAACAATCTTTCATCGTCTTTAATCAAAATTTGCCTATGTGCAGAAGTGTAACAAGAGTTATTGCCCACTTAGAGCCAACCTGAGTATTGAGTAGAAGTCAATTCACATTGTAGAAACCATGTGCTGGCCCTGTACAGGGTTGAAATTCACTCAGTATTGTGCTGTGCACAGTCCTTCAGGGAGAAAGTACAAGGAATAAAGAATATACAGTATCACTACTGTTATCCTACATATGTATGCGATTCCACTGTCTTCCCTGCTGGCCCAGCAAGTGTTGATATTACAGCAGAGGCAAGTTATTCAGCTAGAAAACAAGCTAGCTGCAGGACTAGCCATAGAGAAGATACTGTGAGAAGAACCAGGATTCCTGAACCAGGGCAGAGAAACTGCCAGAGCTCAGTGGGATTAAGTTATGTGCCTAAAACTGCCCCCAGAACAATAAATGTTTAACGTTTGGATGACTTTTTATTATAGAGGAGTTCATAGCTCAGCTTTGTGAATGTATTATACAACTTATTTGTGTTTCAGCTGAGGACTTTGCATGTCACAGGTGGCCCATGTTGGTTTCAGTGGTTTTTTACAGGTGCCTAAAAAGAGGGTTTGTGAGTTCTGATGTATCGCCTCCCATATGTGTGAGAATCTTGTGTTACAGAAAGATACAAAATTTTGTGTTGTGCATTCCAGTTCATGTGCAGCCTCCCACAATCAGTTTTACCACCTTACCAATATGGAATTTGCATAGTTTTAAGAAATAAAAATTTACTGTGAGCAGGGAAACTTCCACTGACTTTTTAACTCTATGGCTGTGTAATATCTGCCTTTCTGTGGAGCTGAGTTTAAAAGTTGGATCAGGTGTGCTGGAATCTCTTCTCCTACCCAGTCTGTTTAAAAGCAGGCATAAATGGTGCAAAGAGACTGACCAAAAAAGGCAGAGAACTGGATATGCAGCTTTGAAATTAGTTCAGGAGAATATCAGAGTCATTCTTTCCATTGTTATTTGAACGCACTCATTACTGCACGGTACAGTGTATTCTTTGGAAAAGGAGTGCATATGGGGGAACAGATTGGACAGTGTTACAGTCTAAAGTTATTTGCTATTCACTCTGCAAGGTACAACTGAAAACATAATTCACTGAAAGGGACTAACTGAAAGGTGTGTATTGCTTGTGTGTGCATTGGCAAGCTGGCAAGGCACTGCTGTGAGCTCTTCCCTACCCCTGCTCCCTGGTCCTGAAGTAGGTACTCAACTGTCCTGAAAAGCCTATGCTGAACTGAAAAAGTCACATATGAAAAGACCACAAGGTTATTTGATCTGCTTCCTTAGCAGTGCTAGATCCCATCTTTTATATTATCTTTTGTATTATTCAAGGCCTTTTTACTTTTTCCTTTCTTTCTCTCTCTGCACCACTGTTTGAAGATATTCTATCCTTCTATCCACATAGGACCGAATTCAAGCTTAAAGTCTAAACTACGATCAATTTAAACTATATTAAATTTCTAATATGGAAAACTGCCAGACTCAGAGGAATTCTTCACACAGTGGGGACCATAAGGAAAGTTTCAGATTTGAACTTGATCTTAAAACTTGTGATGTCTGTTCAAAAACAGATGAGTTTGCATCAAGGTTAAATGGAGAAAAAACATTTCCGTTTAGTCACCCCAGAGAGGAAAGCCAACATTTCTCTGGAAAATAAATATGATAGCTGGAGTATGTGTTGCTGTAGTATTAGAATGGCCCTGTTTCCCACAGTATGGCCAGCAAAGGCCTCCCATGGCAGCCAACCTGCACAACACTTCCTGTTGGCTCCATCCCACCCTTTCTTCCAGTGCCCAGCTTCTGGCAGTAGCAGCCTCCCAACCGTGTCCTGCCAGTGAGGTGCCACAGCAGCTTCTCCCACTGTTCTGTACTAATGACAGATATCAAAATCTCCTCTCCTCTTTACATATGAACCCCAGCAATGCCCTTACCACACTGCTCTGTTAACAGCTGTCAGATTTCCACACATTATCATAATAATAGATATTCCAATTGTAATCTTCCCACGTTTTCCTGAGCAGCATGCCCTACAAGCAGTCCAGGTATAAAGAGAGGGCAAGGAATTTAATCTCTCTAAATGTCATACAAGGCATTTGTACACTCTAATAGCTGCAAAAAACCTCAGTTCCCACTGCTGAGAATAGATATTTGTTAGTTAAAGTATAATTGTGTAACTAGGGCTTTTCTCAGCATTAGAAGGAAATTTGGGAGGCATGTCTTCAGTTGATATATGCAGGATTAATGATCTTGTCCAAAGTGCTTGTAAAAGACTAGTGTTGAGACAAGCCCAGAACTAAATGAGGCCTCCTTTATTGAGCAAGGCTGCTGTATTTGCACTAGGCAGCACAGCAGAAGAAAGACTTCTCCAACAGTTCATTTATTTATCTGGCTTAGACATTACTTATTTGTCATGCTTTCATTTCCTTAACTGATTATCAGTTCCTTTAGTGAAAATGGAAGTTGCATTGTCATTTGTTTATAATAGATACGCATTGAAAAAACATACAACATAGTTAATGTCAACTGGCAGGTTCTGGCCACTTCTGTCTCATGGAAGCAGCACAGTTGCTTCAACCCAGCTATGGAAAATTATGTTTTTGGTAGTGCAGAGGCAGATGTGCGATCCGTTGTAGACCTAGCACAATAATTTTAGCAAGGCAGCCCAAGCTTTTCCATGTGCTTGTGACACAGGACCAGCAGTAATACAAGATTGTAAGCTCCAGACTACTTGGAAAACGGGGAGCGAAGGGATGGGGGAGTGTAGTTTCTGCAGGACACATTTCTGCACACAGATATGTCTGCAGTAATCAAATCTCTCTTAGGAAAATTAAGGGCTTCAGGCTTCTTGGTATATTGCCAGGGCAACCTTTACTTAGACAAAATGCTGCTGCTCCTCCTTCCCCTGTGAAAATTTCATCACAAAAGATGATGATGCAAATTGCTTTATAGGATCACAGACACACCTTTATTAACTCTGATTGTCACTGAATTGCAAAAGATTGGGGGTGAGAGTAGGGAGTAGTGAAGAAAGGGTAGAATATGAAAGAGACCTAAGAGCCAGGCTCCTCAGCCTGGAGTCTTTATTGTTATAAGAACCCACAGTCAGTGAGAGTTCATGGCTGCTGAGCTGAATGAGCGTTTGCAGATTGGTCCCATTATTTGCATACACTTCCTTGTTCCAAAGAAATCTTGCAAAAAAACACATGCAGGGAAAGCAGGGAATTTTATGTCTTGACTGAAGCAATGCCATCTGCAGAGTACACCCATCTGCTTATTGACTTGATCTTATAAAATAAATTAACTAGCCCATTTAGTTTTTATTTCCTCCTCCTCCTCCTCCTCTCTTTGTCACCTCTTTTTGGCAAAAGAAATAGCTAATATTCAAAGGAAATGAGTTGTGAAACCTCTAACAGGCTGCTAACCATTAGTTTCTATAACCCATGTTGGCAATGCAGTATTCCTGGGGCATATTCAGCCTGAGATGGTCCTCTTGAATGAACAAAAAAGCTTGGGATGTTCACCTGTGCTTGGATGCCCTTACAGAGCACCACAGCCCTTTATCTTGATGGAGTCAGTGTTCCCTTCCCCATATTCTCTCTCTCTCTCTCCCCCAGCTGCTTCAGAGATTTTTGCAGATGCACAGGTGTAGTAGGAGTTGCCTTCCCTCAACCCTTCTTCCTGCCAGGCCTCCCCCACACATTGTTGTTGGCACCATTTTGAGTCTGACCAGAGTTACCAGAGCTTCCCCATGAGCTCCCAAAGGAGAGCAGCAATATGGGCAATTTGAGTCTGCTTCCATTCACACACTGCTTCTTCACTTTCCCTGGACTGTGTTCCAGTTGTAAGAATGATGAGAGCACTGCTGAGATGCTACACAACAGGAGGAAAATATCCAGCATCTGACTTGCTTTTCCACCTCAGTAATCTTGCAATTGACTGTGACCACACACACACACATCCCTACAAAGTCACTGCGAGCCAAGGGCATGGTGTTCACCATTAACCCTGGAAGTTAGGACTTGCAGGCAGCTTCTGTGCTTAGAGCAATGACAACAGTCCTGCTGTTGACCAAAGCACCAAACCAGGTGGACTTTTCTCTAATGCTCTAACCCAGTCATTTTTGTGCCAAGTTACCTCCCAAGAGTCATATCTGCAAGTCACCTGGATGTTCTTGCTACTTTTTCACTAAGTTTTGGCATGTGGGAGGCACCACTGGAAGGCAGTAACACTGAAATTCAGGTTTCTCCAAACTCTCTTGAAACTTCTCCTGATGATGGTCTAGGAGGGTACAAAGCACGAGTTAAAAGCCTCTAACAGCTTTGCAAGCCCTTCACTATCAGGACAGCTGTGGGTGTTAGTGCCCAGCCTTTGCTGTCTTCTTTCCCAATACCACATCTGAAGGAGGAGGAATCATGTGACAGGCTAAGGGGCTGTGGAGAGTTGACTATGCCAGGAACTATTTTCTTCCAAAACTCATTTAAACACATAAGCTAGAGACACATGCATAGAGACTGCATGGGCCATGACCCTTCTTTCATTCCAGGACACCCAGCACAAAAGCAACTCATGGACATAAGAAACAAAAATCTTAAAAATCCATACTCCTTTAACTGTATGTAGCCAACTCTCTCACTTACTTATTCAATTTTCTCTTTCCTTTGATAAGAGTCAATCTAACCTCACAAGCTGTTGCTGCAGGGTTTGGGACACAAAAACAGATGATAAAAATATGATCCTTTTAAATGTTTTTTTGGTGTATAGCTGTCTTCATTTGTTATCCACGAAGCTCTATTCACCCAAGGGGGGGGGGGGAAAGCCAACAACCTTCCCTGTGCTTTCCCCCTGCCAAAATTAATGGACTGATTTTTTTTTTTT